>WNWU01000007.1:14888424-14946955 GCA_012654045.1 Ptyas mucosa | reverse complement strand
TAGAATAGAATAGAATAGAATAGAATAGAATAGAATAGAATAGAATAGAATAGAATAGAATAGAATAGAATAGAATAACAGAGTTGGAAGGGACCTTGAAGGTCTTCTAGTCCAACCCCCTGCCCAGACAGGAAACCCTACACCACTTTAGACAAATGGTTATCCAACATCTTCTTAAAAATTTCCAGTGTTGGAGCATTTACAACTTCTGCAGGCAAGTTGTTCCATTTATTAATTGTTCTAACTGTCAGTAAATTTCACCTTGGTTCTAAATTGCTTCTTTCCTTAATTAGTTTCCACCCATTTCTTCTTGTTCTACCCTCAGGTGCTTTGGAGAATAGTTTGACTCCCTCTTCTTTGCGGCAACCCCTGAGATATTGGAACACTGCTATCATGTATACCCTAGTCCTTCTTTACATTAAACTAGACATGTCCAATTCCTGCAATAGTTCTTCATATGTTTTAGCTTCCAGTCCCCTAATTATCTTTGTTGCTCTTCTCTGCACTCTTTCTAGAATCTCAACATCTTTTTCACATCGTGGCGACCGAAACTGAATCCAATATTCCAAGTGTGGCCTTGCCAAGGCATTATAAAGTGGTATTAACACTTCACATGAAGTATTTAGTATCTAGCCACATAGTAATACACATCCCAAATGGGAAAAATCATAGTTTTGACAATCAACATCTTCTGTTGTCATTGCAATGACTCTGCATTTCAATATTTTGTTTAGTTTTCTTATAGTTTCTCACATCTCTTTATTTTATCATTACATGTTCTACTTCTGGGAATTCATGAATGTTGGAAGATAAAAACAGTTCCTGTGAATGTCATGGTGAGGACTGTCTGTGAGCACCGTGGCAAGCTGGCTGGCTTTTCCTGGCTAACAAGACAGCTTTGCAAGGGGAATCACAGCTGGCATAATTTCTCCAGAACAAAGGAAAGATTGTTGCAGTCATCCATAGGAATATACCATGGAAACTGTCATTATTATGATTACCTTATGAGTAGAGTTACAAGATGTTCAAAATAGGGTTCAAAAATATTTTAAAAGGGAAATAAATCAGAATCTTTGATCATTGAGTTGAAGAATTCTAAGCCTACTAAGTCTGTGTGAAACTTGCTTACAAAATTAAGTAAAAAATTTATACTTAAAAAAAAAAAGAAAGACTTGCTGCCAGACTAGAGTAGATAATACCCGATAGATGAACAATCTCTATTATTGATTTAGGAAACCATAAATGGCACTTAAAATAGCTTCATCTAAGGATAAAGGCTAATGGATTGATTTGAAAGGAATATACAGTAATCTGAGCCCTGTATCCTCTGCAAGAATATATAGTTTCTTACCATTCAAAATGCAAAATGAGTCACTGATTAGCAATATTTTAAATATACACTCCTCAAAAAAATAAAGGGAACACAAGCAGAAGACATCCGAGTTCTGAATAAATGAAATAGCCTTATTAAATACTTTGCTCATTACATACAATAGTTTTGTGTTCCCTTTAGTTGTTTGTGCAGTGTATAAACTACTGTATGTAAAGAACAAAGTATTTAATAAGGCTATTTCAGTCATTCAGATCTCGGATGTCTTCTGCTTGTGTTCCCTTTATTTTTTTGAGCAGTATATTTTTTGGAAAAAGTCTCATTGAACTTACTAGATATGAATCAGGTGTGGGTTTCAAAACCCATCGCTACCGGTTCGCTTGTGGGCACATGCGAGCTTTCACATGCGCAACACTTCGGTGTAGAAGCATCCGGGCAGGTGGGGGAAGCCTCCCACTGCCACCACTACCAGTTCACCCGAGCTGGGGCGAACTGGTAGCAACCTACCACTGATATGCATGTTTGGACATCAGGTTGCTCTCCCACATGTATAATAGTTTGCAAGACCACTTCAAGAAACAAGAAAAAGAATATTGTTCTTGCGTGCCATAATTTACATCTACATTTCAATCTACAAAGGAAACAGTAGCAACAATTTGCTATGAATATGTAAAAATATGTAACTTAAAACATCTATTTCAAATTTTCTCAAACAAAATGCACATGTTTTCAAATTATCATCTCACCAACTCACTCAATTTGGAACACAATGGCTTTCAAATGGACTTAAATATATTCTAATGCCTAGCAATTCAACTGTGATTTTGAGACTACTGTAGTAACTGAGTTGCTTTTTCAAGTCTAATCAGCAGCAGGGACCAACTACTTCCTTACTGGTACTTGAATTGAGACTAGATTGATCTGAGAGTAGAAGACCGAGACAAAAGCAGCAGTTAACATACTGTACTTCATGCATGATTAGTAAGTTATTCATTTTTAAACATTTTCTCTTATAAAAATTAGATGTAAAATGGATGAGCTGATCATAATTCAGTTTTACATAGGTGGATTGCATGTATATTGTGCTATCCTTCATACATTAATTTTGTTAGTGCTTGTTAAACTGTAATTGTGAACCCAATTAATACAAAGTTGTGTGAGCTCATTACTAATTTTTGCATTTTGCATACATAATCTTGAATGTTGTTGAGGTTCCAAACTTCATTTTAAAATGTGAACTTGTGTTGCATTTTTAAAGCAAGTAAGTCAGTCTTATTTCATCATATTTGTAATCTGAATTTCTTGGGGTTGCCATTTTGGGATATTATAGGAACTGGATTCTATTATTTTACTTTATACTATAAATACAAATATATTTAAACTGTGGTATTTTTTAAATGAATTTGTTTGCAACCCTGCCATTTTTAGAATTGGGATAAGTTAGAAATTCTGGTATTTTTTAATGCATTTTATTTTGTATTCTTGGTGAATCCTGTGGAATATGAATTATTGTTTTCATATTTATGCAAGAATCATTTTGAGTAGCAATGCTTGAGTTTTTTAAAAGCAAACACACACACACGCACACAACTTCTATAATTCTGGTCATTTTTTTCAATACGTTTATGTTTTCTATTAACCTGTGCTGTTTTCCTTATCCCATTTCTTTTCTATGACATATGTGGGTTGTTTGTTTGTTTGTTTTTTTAAGCCTCCATTCACCGTTGGCTGGCTACTATCAGTCAGCAGAGATTACTGTCTATAAATTTTAAAAAAAGAAAAGAAATCAAGAGCCAGGCCAATTAACTAGTGGAACAGCTTGCATCCAGAAGTAGTGGTTAATCTATCACTGGGCATTTTAAATAAGAGATTGGATATCTATTTGTCTGAAATGGTATAAGGTTCCTTGCTTGAGCAGATGATTGGACTAGAAGACCTCTAAGATTCCCTTCTAACTCTATTATTCTGTTGTCCTGGTATTGGAATATTTTAAGTGTAGCTACTCTGTTCCAAACTTAAACATAACACATTTTTGTTTGTGGTATATCCCTGATGTTTTATTTTCATCTCAATCTTTGAAATCAAGCTGATAGAATTTTTCAGTAAGATATTTGTAAATAGACTGGTAGAGTTGGAAAGCATTCTCACTGAATTTTAAATTTTCTGTTTTTAAGAAAAAAAAGCAGTTTCTCTAATTTTACATGGCATCATTTCATAGACATAATGATTAACCAGATCAGATCAGAATTGACTCCTATGGAAACAAATGCTCACTTTGTCAAATTGTTTCTAGTAATAATTGAATATCTTCCAAAGGTATTTTAATAATCTTTTTAATATCATCCATCTTCCATTTCCTCTATTTTGCTTACCTTGCCCTAGCATAATATATTTCCCAGTCCATTGGCTTCTCATATTACATTTCCAAGTATCTATCTTTGATCATGTTTTCAGAAAACTAGTCAATTTTACTTGATCTGATTGACAGTTGGGTCACTCACCTGCAAATCCAGATAGCTTGGGTAAAGAAGCAACCAATCCAGAAATTGCATCTTTCTACTTATCATGAATGCTTCCATTTTGGCTGGATCTATTTTTAGTTTGTTGTCTTTTATTCAATCCATTCCAAAAAGGAGAATCCTTCAGTGTTTTATTTTCAATATGTCACTGGCCTTACTGTTTTCCTGCTTATTTCAGACTCTCCGCCCAATTACTTTTTTTCCTTTTTAAATAAGGTTAAATAATATTTTAGCATTCAATCAAAGCAAGCTGCAGGCTAAAGAGACCTTAAACAAAAATATTGAATGCTAATATATGTCTCTAATTTTCACTTCTGGATTTGTAATGCCAGAAAAAGATTGAGAGTACTAAATATTACTACATTGTCTTATACTAATGATCTAATTTATCAGGCTGTTTTTAGCATTAGTAAGAAGACATCTACAGAACACTTCCAAAAAAGCATTTTCAAAAAGCACTACATTAAAAAAAAATCATTGCAATAATTGCCTGAACTAAATATCTCACTGTACTTGGATGTTTTAAAACTGGGTAGGATAATGTCAACAGAGTCAATGCTTTCTCTGTTTTCATCTCTATTTTGCTGATATGAGCAAATCAAAAAAATGTTGTTCAGAGACTTATGTTTCCTGAACATAATGTTATTGTAAAAAGAATATAAGAGAGTGAAAGAGAACAAGAGACAAATTTTCTTTTCTCCTCATCATATCTTCTATTGTTTGTTTGTAATAAAATTTGAACTAATTTATTTTACTGTTCTTGATTTTTTAAATAATGCTGTATTTAAAAGAAAGTGAAAGAATCATGATTATACGCCTTTCAGTGTTCAGAACTTTAATGATGCCATATACAGCAATGTAATTAATAGCACCCGTGATATATACAGCAATTCATTGGGTTCCAGTAGAGGAAACAGAAGGCTAATGCCAGATTGCTTGTTAAAGGTATACCCAGTTGCAAAGTACACCAGATGAGACAATCCCTTAGTAACCACATAATGAGCTAAAGACATCTGTAAGATTTTGTATTATTATTATTATTTCAGAACACTGAAAGTGAAGATTTAAAATCTCCAGCTATGGTGCAGATGGAGTTATTATTATCCCCATTGACTCTGTCACTGAAAACAGATCCATCCTTAAGTCAGACCCAATACTGCAAAACATTTTTTTAAACTTCAAATAGGGCCATACGGAGTAGATGTTGTATTTCCCAGAATTAAGGGTAAATGACATTTTTTTAAAAAAAACAGTCTCTTCAAGCTATCTAGCTCTAGGAGAGATGATAATTAAATTTATTTTAGACAAAAAGGAGGAACTAAGTATACTATAGAACTGCAGGCTATGAGAGTCAATGAATGCTGTACTCCATCCCTTTACTACAGTGAAAATGGTAAGGCAAACAATGGCCTTTTTCGTTAAATATTAAAGCACACAAAAACATACAGAGGTTGTGTAATTCATTATTTGACTATTGTCAAACATTAAAAGTAAAATACAAATAGGACTAAATTTGATAGCAACTTTTAAATAATCTGTTACTTTGGTTATTTTTGTGCATTTAGGATAAAAGAATTAAGTCATACCAGTTTTCTACTACTTAGATTCTAAACAGAGAGATTACCTAATGTACATACTGTATTAAAATAGTTGTATAGTTCACTGTAAAACATATTCATTTTGGGGTTTGGGGGCAGAAATTAAAATGTGATTATCTGAAGCATTTTTCCCACACAAAACCGTATTCTATAAAAGCAAAATAAAAAATGGTAGTTTTAGATTGCAACATTGTTGACTATAATGAATTGTTTAATGAAATATAATTTGCTTATTTGCCTTGACAATTTCACATTGAAAGGATCATCTAAAAGACAGAAAGTAATGAAAATTCTTTAAAAACAATAAAAACAATTATTAACAGCTACTAACATTTACTACTATTCGTAAATACACAGAGCAATCTACATATTGCATAATTTACAATAATACATCTACCCTTACAACTTTCTTACTAAAATAATTATAATTTATAGAAGTGAATATTTAAAAAAGCATAACATTATTTGATGATTGAAAGGGATCATAAAATTCTATAAAATATAGTTATATAGTTTCTCAGACCATAGCAAACATCTAATTAGTTCTTACTACTGAGATAAAACAATCTGGAGAAATTACCTAAAATAAAGGAATAATCTAAAACTGTAGTGTGCATCAGTTGTTTATATTACAAAACTCCATCTCCTACATATATTGCAATTGCTATAAAAATTCAATTTCATCCAAACATACAGTAAAAGGGAATTAAGAATTAGTCCATGTTATCATTTTTAAAAGGATAGCAAAAATGGGAGATGGTGGAATCTGTTTCAGTTCAGAATTCCTTTCATTCTCATTTAAAAAAGATTGTGACATGGTGTGTTTCACATATATAAGATTTAAAAACTGAGGTGTAATTGTCATCTTCTGTTTAAGTAAACATCACAGAATTATAGTTTGCTGTTAAACCTTTGTTATGAAAGTATACAAAAAATGAGTTTATTCGGGTCTCTAATATATTAACACTGCTAATAAACCATTTATTTTCCAAAACTGACATAATGGTGTTTACATGATGATGCAATAATTAAAGTGCAAAGCTAACTGAAAATTGGCTCTACTAAAGTAAGCTTTGCTTCTAAATAAATATTCAGTGACTTGCATGATTAAGGCTGAAATTCTATTCTCTATTTGAGAAGACTGTAAACCCTGCTAAATTATAAAGAACTTCATTTAAATGTAAAGGCAACTTCAAACATGTTGCTTGCTAAAACCGAGCACCAAAATAACACCCCTGCCAATGTGTCATAGGCATTCCAAGAATAGCAAGTGAAAAGCCATGCATGTTGATGTTGCATGATGACATCATGGTATACATTTATCATTTCAACATCAGCATGGTTGAGAATGGAGATGTACATAAGAAGTGTAATATCCAAGGTCAGTCAGATTATTTTTACTAGAGGCAGAGAAACCAACAAGCACTTCTCCAGCTGTGAAAATAATCTTTCCATACCATTTAACTTGAAGTATTACCATTTCCCCAAAAGTTAAGGAGGACCTAAGAGCAATTCATTTTATCAATTATATCGAGTAATTTAACAAGACAACAGGCCAGATAGTTTTCTGAAAGAGATAATAACCTTACTGAAGGTGAGCTGAATAAGCATGGCGTAGTAGACACATTTCACATATTGCCATTGCCAAAGAATGGCAGCCTCTCTTGGCCGCTTAAAGATAGAACATTACATTCAGGAGCAGAAATCCTCCATGTACGTCATCATGTCTGTGTTGGCAAATTGATGTGTTAGCAAAATAGGTCATTGTGTTCCCACATTATCAAGGTTTATACAAGTAGTTAAAATATTTTGCTTAACATATTGTTACAAACAAACATGGGGTTGTTGTTTTTTTATTTGTTTGCTACATTTAGAGTTTCTCCAGTTTGCAACTCAAAGTGCTAAATTGTATTTAAATATAGTCATTATTATGTTAGACAGAAGTGCAAACAGCACCTAATAGTTCATTTCCATTACCTGGGACTGTGTGTTCTTTTTACATTCCTTCAAAGAAAAACTTGTGTACCTTTTTTATCCCCTTGTTTTATGGTTTTTAATCTCAAGGAGGTAGGACAAACCCTTGCTCTACCTCATAAATTTTATTTGGATTAATTATATGTATTGTTTTGTGTATTGCATGACTACCAGTCTGGGGTTTTTTTTTTAATAACAGCAAGCAAACATTTGATCATGTTTAAACATTTGACTATGTAGTTACTAGATATTCTAACAATCATTGCTGTTTTCATTTTTTAAAATTCTCTTTTTTAAATTTGTTATTTAAAATCAATACCAAAAATCAATGAAATATACTAACAATTTTATTCTCTACAAAGGGATAAAGGTTTTTTGGGTTTTGAGATCAGTGTCTTTGATTTCAGTGGATCTGATTTATGAATAATTTCAGGTGCCTTGGATCAGATCTGAAGAAATAGGAGAATATAATTCCACAGAACAGCTAATGAAATGTGATAAGAGGTTATTTCCCACAATACATTCATAGGGATGAATATAGTCACCTGAACTGTTAGAAGTAGCAATATCTTCTTTGTAAGATTTTCAGTCATGGCATTGTATTTATATCATGTGTCATACAATGAATAAATACATTCTTTTTATTATTATTTGGAGCCTTAGGGAAAAGAAAAGGGACTTTTCCTTGACATAGGTTAAAATTTTGAGGCTTCTGAGGATATGAACTTGGCTGCCAAAGAGACTGACAGAGATTCAGGATGGAATCAGACAGCAAATAGGTGTTATTTGCACTATTATAGAGTCCTGAATAGTTATAGTTGTGTTGCATATCTCTTTACTTTACATAATGTTTATTATTTCACTTTTTTCTGAGTGGGTTATGCTATCTTTGCAAAGTGTTTTTCCTGGTTTTCTTTTCCTTTATAGATTGCTTGCAGGCTAGCTTCTTTAACAGCTAATCAAGGCATTTTCAGTCCGAAACCTATATTGGTGATTTATGGTTCATTGCATAATCAGCCAAATGTTTAGATTGGATTTGCCATTTTTAATTAGTCTATCAAGTCCTCCCCAAGAACCTGGGATGGGCAGATGTTTTTGTTTCAGGGTGTTAAGATGTCACTGCAGAATTTTATCTGCTCCAAGTAAAGCTGCCTTTTGCAATTGACTAATGGTGGTTCGGTCAAGTGGTGCTCCAGTTGTTTTGGGATTGCAGTCAAGGTACCTATTACTATTAATACTATCTTTGTTTTATTTTGCCACAGTTGTTCTATTTCTATTTGCAGGTCTTTGTATTTTAATGCCAACCTTTTTGCAGTTATGGATTATAGTTATAAAGGAATCCATGTAATGCTTAGGCTTTTGTCCTTGGAAAATCTGAAGTCTAAAGTATGTTTTCTAAGATCTGCATTCTATTTTTTCCTTGTCTAATAGACATACACCTGCCTACCAAGACAATGTTACCTAGAAATTTTATCATATCATGAGTACCCTGAATTTCCTTATCCAATGGCTGTTTTGTGCCTTAGCCATAAGACAAATTTGTTAATAGAAGCATACAATGTAGCAAACTATTAAACTGTTGTTATTATATTTTTGGATTATGATGGATTGATTATATGACATCCAGTCATTGTTTTCCTTTAGTGACCATACTCTTCTTCATTACAAGCTATTTCTAATCTGACCTTTCAAGTCTTCTAGCAATGCATTCATTACCACTAATGGTTGAGCTCATCCACCCTGCTTGGTTTCAACATGTTCTATTAGTTTTAACTATAATAAAGAAAATGGATCTATGGTCATAAAAAATAATTTTTAAAATAATTAACCGAATGTAAGGAAAGTGTTGCTTTTTAAATGATTGTTGCACACTGTTATGCACTTTCAGTAAGATGCATTGCTATACACATTTGATAAATAAATAATAAATAAACAAATAATAAAATTGATGCATTTACATCAGGGGTGAAATCCAGCAGGTTCTGGAGAACCGGTAGCGGAAATTTTTAGCAGTTTGGAGAACCGATAGCGGAAATTTTGAGTAGTTCGAAGAACCAGCAAATACCACCTCTGGCTGGCCCCAGAGTGGGCTGGGAATGGAGATTTTGCAATATTTTTTACCAAGGAGAGAGGAGGGAATGGGGATTTTGTAGTATCCTTCCCCTGCCACGTCCACCAAGCCACACCATGCTCACCAAGCCACGCCCACTACGGTTTACTACCAGAACTGGTAGTAAAAAAATTTGGATTTCACCACTGGTTTACATGTATACATTCCTTTTTCACATAAACATTAAAAGGTTATAGCATAGATACAATGAGTAAAATGTATGTAGTCAACTCTTTCTAATCTATACAGAGAGAAAGACATATGCTACTGTTTATGTGCAAAGAATTAATTAACAGCTATAGTGGTAATGAAGAAGAGAGCTGAGACATAGATAAATTGAGTCTGATTGGGGCTGCACAGACTCTTCAAGTGATTAATTGCAAGAAGGCAGCATTAGCAGAAGAAGCATGTTACAAAGCAGTTTCTAATTCTTTGCTGCAGAGACCTTTTAAAAAGAAATTGTAGAACTGGGAATAGAGACTCATTAAGAGGGTAAGAAGTGCAGGCCTTTAATGCTTTCTGTCTTAGATATTTCATTTGCATGGTACAGGAACATTTCCCAAGTAATTTTCAGAAGGGTCAAGAACATTGTGAAAATAACATACCTTAACCCTGCTTTAATTTTCCTATGGTGGATATTATAGTGTATCATAAGACAATTTGCATTAACATTTTCTCCTAAGAAGGCATTTTCATTTATTCAGTGCAGTCTGGTTCCAGAAATCCAGACTTCAAATGCTCAAAATCTAGTATTACTCTACACTGTAATTTAGATATTATTTTTTAAAGATTCGTTGGGGCAAAGGAATAAATAAATAAATAAATAAATAAACATTAAATACCAAATTTATTTCATTTTTTTTTGTCGTCCACCAAGCTAAAACAATACTTCATTGCAAAAAATGTACTATGCATTATATATAAAACTCAGTCTAGAGCGCCCGCTCGCCTTATATTGAATTATCTAATTTCTTAAAATATAGCCACTTAATTTATATATTAATATATATGTGAGAGCTAGCCTGGCATAATAGTCCAAGAGTGCTGGAAGATTTTGGGCAATCACTGTCTCCAGCTTTAGAAAAAAGGAAATTGTAAAACACTTCTAAAAATTTTGCCCAGAAACCTGTATGGTCTTGTCCATGTACTGTAGGTGCCAGGAATCAAATCTTATTCAAAGGAAAATATACTATATCTGTATTTATGTATTTATTTCTGCTGCACAAACCATAGTAAAACACTTAAGCCATCCTCAGACTCAGTAGTAGGTTCCACTTACCTTCACTACTGGGTTGGAACTGTAAGCGCGTATGCACGCTCACTTCGCTTGAGTGTGGTGCTTCCGCACATGCGCAGAACCTTCTGCACATGTGCAGAGCATCCGTGAAGACGTCCAGGTGGGTGGGTGGAGCCTCCCACCGCTACCACTACCAGTTTGCCCAAAATGGAGCAAACTGGTAGAAACCCACCACTGTTCAGACTGCCTTAGCTGTGGGCTAACAATGATTCTTGCAGGCAGATTTGTTGTCTATAAATGGTTAGTTGGACATCAGGTCACAAGGGTGAGAAAACAACTAGGGATGTGTCACTATAATGACTCTTAGGAACCTTTTTATTATAGTTATAGGGTTATTGTCCTGTCTTTATTATATTTTAAATAATAAATATAAATATTCAAAAATTTAAGCTGACAATACTCCTAATACTCCTTCCACCTTTTTTCCCACACTAACAAACCTGTGAGGATGATCAGGATAAGAGAGTAACAGGTCTAAAGGCTTTTTATATTATAAATCATGGTTTGGTGCTTGATGTGTTTTCTTGCAACCTGAAATCTAAATAAAAGTGTTTGCTTTCTTTTAAAGCTTTAGAAAACATGGACGTAGGGAACCTTATATGATATTCAGCTAGGCTATTAAGATCAGCATTTCCATGGATAGCCTATTCGTTCTAAATTTTCTACATTTTTCTAATACATTTATCATTGCCATGTTAGTCACGCTGCTCTGATTGTAACAATAAGTTGCATTGCTTCATCTATTTTGTCAGGTTCTACTACCATTTTTTAAAATGTATGAAAGTGGAATGTTTACTGAAAAATATACACAGAACTATTATTAGTAGCTCTTCTGATTCTATTTTTAAACCAGATAAAGTTCAAATTTAGCAAAAAGAGTTTGCTCTATTTTCACATCCATCTTTCGTTTTAAGATGCCTCTCCCCCAGAATGTATTAACGGTGCAAGAATGTAGGCAGTTTTGCCAACCAGTCCTTTTGCCAAAACTGCTGGCAGCAGCTGCAGAAGCCAAGAAGTTATGAGCAGCTTGTACCTATGCAGGAAGAAGTATAGAACAAGGATTGTGATGCCAGATGGCTGTGATGATTTATCTCAGACAATGGTGTAATTCTTTTCTTTACCTTCAGTTGCTACATAATTCATATCCTGTAATAAACCACCTCTCTGGCTTCTTCTACTGGAAAGCAAAAGAAGAGAAGTCTCTTTTAAAATGTCTCTTCCAATATTTTTTCTTCCATGAAGGACTATTTTTTCCAGAGGTGTCTGCCCCCAAAATATGAAGTAATTGGCAAAAGGACAAATGTTGGGAGAAAAGAAAAGAATGTGTCCCTAAACTCATTCTGAGGACTGAGTATACAGCACTCTTACATTTTGTGATAATGAAATAATGTCACAACATAACACTGTAGATAATGATATTTATGTATGTATCTATGCATGTATGTATTTATGTACTGTATGTATGTATGTATGTGTGTGTGTATGTATGTATGTATGTATGTATGTATTAGATTTGCATGGCTTCTTATTTTAAAACTGTTCTGCCCCAGCTACGGGTCCCAAGAAGTGTAGCACACACACACAGTTCCAAAAACTCCGTTTAATACAAACAGACCCCTTTCAAAATGCAGGCTTTAACCACAAATGTCCTTATCAACCTGCTATGAATTACAAAGATTAAACAAAGTCCAGCAAGGGTTGACAATCAGCCCAGAAACCAAGTTGTAACAAAAAACTCACTCTCAAAATGCTCTGCATAGGACCAAACGTTGTTTCCAGAAGCATTTGCTATCTGTGTGCGAAGTTAAATAGGCTAAGGGAGTGGCCAATTAACCCCAAACCTTACTCTCGAGGACACCTCCACCTGAGTAACCACTCCTGCCTTTTGGCAACCCTGCGTGCTCGAGCATTGAGAAGAGACTCCTCCACTTCACTATCTTCACTTGAAGGAGCCTCTGGAGGTTCTGAAGGCCCTGGATGAGTCTCTGCCTCTGGCACCACATCCTCTTCAGCCTCCTTTCTGTCCGACTTGAGCGCCGGCTGCACAGGCTGCTGGTGCGACACCACACCAGCCTCCTCGTCGTCGGGATCAGCCACAATCCACACAGGCCGCTGGCAGGCCACAACAAAAACATAGCTCTGGTGACTGACAAGTAAAATTGTGAACTATTAAAACCAGAATAATATAAAACACAAACTCGATGTGTCAATTATCCCCTTGGCATGTCCCAACAATCAAACCACAATCATCTCATTCTACCCAGCACCTGACCATAAAGACAGTTCTTGATTGCCATCCGGAAGGTAGATCATGGGGAGGAGGGTGTTATGGAAAGTAGATACAGCAAAAAGCATGCTTCTGAACTCCCATTAGATGGCAACATTTTAAAGAAAGAATCTGGACCACCTCTCTGGTATGGCAGCATGATCTTGGAGTCCTAGTGGACAATCACTTAAATATGAGTCAGCAGTATACTCCAGCTGCCAAAAAAGGCCAATGCAACTCTAGAATCAAGATCATACTTCATGAAGTGTTAATACCACTTTATAATGACTTGCTAAGACCACCTGGAATGCCTTTCCCCATCACCAGTTCACATTTAAGACAATGAGTATATGCCGATACAGACTTATTAATGCCGGATTATATCATTTTTTTAATGAAACATATCAACACAGAGCTGATGTGCAAACATAATGTGATGACATATACTCATTGGTCTACTCAGTAAGGATGTATTTATCAGTAAGGCAAAACCTGATTTTGCATCATATTTTTTTTATAATCATGCTTTATTTCATTGCAGAATTCAAGATAATATCCCAATTAGATTTATGAATAATCTACAAATATTCAAGATATATGTGTCTGTGTTCATACACATATGCACATTCATGTGTGCACATGCGCACACACTTTGAGCCTAATTTAATGTACCTTTTTCCAGAAGATATTATTCATGTATATGGAGTGGAACTAAACCTTTTCACACTTTAACCCAATTCCATTGAAATTAACATGTTTGTGTGTGTGTGTGTGTGTGTGTGTGTGTGTGTGTGTGTTGTAGAGCTGTTGTGCATTCTTTTATTTTGTATTTTGGACTTTATTTCTATTTTTGCAGAATATTGCACAATTTTTAAGACCTGTTTAGTCATTGTGCTGTAATTTTCAAATCGTCTGTCCTTGACTTTACATTTTTCTTAAAGCCATTTTTCTCAATCAACCCATTTCTGATTGCCTCAGTGATCTGAAATATTTAGAAGCTTTGGACTTGCAAAACTAACACTTGTTTTGTAACTTCATTTAATCTGCATTTTGAACTAAATTATTAATGTGTTTTGCTTAGCATTTGCCAAACAATTTACTTCAGTATTTTACTTCTGTGCTTTAGTTGTATCAATAAAATTCTGACTGGATAAATCTATATCTGATTTGCAGCAATGGGTTGTTGCAGAATAATTCAAGACTGCTAATAAAAGCAGTATTATACTGTCTCAAGCCAACACTGCCCTTTTCTGCATGTGCTGTTACATTGCATTTGTGCCCAATAGGGCAGATCCCTTAGTCCATTGCTACAACTCTTTTGTAATTATGATAAAAATAGCAATATTCCCTGTATACAATACTGATGTGTTTTATCAGCACTAAAATGGGTTAATGTTGACAAAATGGCATGAATGATGTATTCTCCCTTCCAGGACCAAATCTATCCTTGGATGGAGGCTGTTGTTAAATCAATAACTCACTGGTGAACTACCCATTGTGTCATATAAGGCACTTTGAACAAACATTAGCAATCTTTGTATTTCTGAAAGAAATACATATTTTCATCATCAGAAAAAAATATTTTCTAAAAGAAAATATTTTAAAAAAATTATGTGAAAATATGCCAAAGGTATAATTTTAGATGCAATGTCAAAAGGTACTTAACTTTTGCAACAATGTATTTCATATGTTGTTTGATTTTTTTATATAGCATATTGGTCTATGCTTGTAAATAAATAATCTTGGAACTTGAAAAACAGTTTCTTTTAATTGTCTCCTTTTGATTTTCCTTTTAAGAAACTAAGGATTTTTTTTTATAGTTTGTCCTGTAGGTTTTCAGGATAATTCACTTTTAGGGTATGCTTCTTTGTTGTTGTTAAGCAGTTATACTTGTCTAATATATACATAACATTAGTATTCATAAATTATAAGTTAGTTTTCCATTGCCTTCAATAAATGAATTCAATTTTTAGAAAAATAATGTGAGCAACAATTTTATATCCTCTATCATACCAAGACCTTTGAAATTGCTTTTGCACTTTAATTCCACTTCAGTTCCATGTAGAAATTAAAAATCCACTTCTAGATATCCCTGTTATTCTTCACTGGATCCCAAAGGTACCCCAATGAAACTAGTTTTTAAAGCTTATTAAGCATATTAAAGGAAATATGTCCCAGACACACATACCAATTAAGAGCTATATTTTGTATCCATTTACATCCATGCATCCCAAATGAAATGGGCATGATTTTATAGATGAGACAAGAAGCAAATTAAGAGACGAGAAGCATATTAGGACAACATATATTCTATAAGCATAATGTAACTTCATATTTAACTTTAACTATTATTCTAATTTCAATATTTCATCTTTAGTTTGTAGAAATGAAGTCAATGAATGAAGAAACTTTTTTTTAAAGCAGACTGTTCTATAACAACAAAAAATTCTTAGTTTAATATCAAAGCCAGATGTACAATAACAATAAACTGTGAGCATTTTTTTAAAGCTTCCACCCATTCAAATTTGCAATATATTTGGAGAACGTGTTTTCCCTTTTCTAAGAAATGTAGTAATTAAAAAAAATGTTAACATAATCAATAAGCTATACACTGAGGAATTATATAACATGCAAGACTTTTGCTTTTAAAAATTATATGAACATACCTGGGAAAACTTCAGGATGCAACACAACAGACATATTGCTGTGATGGACAAAACAACAACTTGGGCGTTCCAATTTACAAATATCTGAAAGCTATGTAACTACAAAAAATACAACAAATTCATATATTAAGTCAAACAGGCTCTTCTAAAGTATAGTAACCGTTGGAAATATAATAATTATTGAAAGAGATGATTTTGAGGAAGATCTGAAAAGATTTTAAAAATGCATTAGAAGCTAATTAGCCATCTGGGGATGATGGTACATAAGTAAAGCATCTAAATGTTTGACTCTGTAAAGTTATGGAAATTCCAAAAGAAAACATATTTAACTAGCATTTTCATTGTTGGAAAGCAAATTTTAAATAAAAGAATAAAGCAGTGCAGCCATATATAATGATAAAAAAAGAGAAGCTAGAAACTTTCTCCTGGTGATCCTTAAATTTTTGTTCCACTCTACCATGAAAAAAGCTTTCTTTAATATAGGTTTTTTTTCTTCAAAGACTATTCCTGAAAAGGAGAAATCAATTCTATTAGGAACTTTCTAGAAATGCTAAGTGAATTCCAAGCACTGGAAAAGAGATGTTGACTGTTGAAGAATGGATTTTAAAATTGACTGAATTAACAGAGATGGTGAAATTAAGTGCTTTGATCAGAGATAATGGACTAGACTGGAAGCTGTTTGTGGACTTTCTATGTGTTAAATACAATCATAGATGGTTAATAGAGGGATTTGAAGATTAATGTAATGTTTAGTTTAATCCTTAACCTGAGATAGATAGATAGATAGATAGATAGATAGATAGATAGATAGATAGACAGATAGATCAAATTTATATTTGCTGATAAAGAAATAAAGGGAGTCTAGTATAGATCTGTTTCAAGCTATCCTTACTTGGATTCAAACTTGGGCTGCTTGCATATTAGGCAGTTGTATTAACCTCTGAGCTACAAGTTATCCTCCCTTTATCAGCTTGAGCCAGAGAAGAGATTAAGTGTTTTTCTATCGAAGCACCTGGTCTATCCCAATATGGGAGGAAGCATACTGCTTCCCTTTTGCCTTTCAGCTCCAATCCAGGAGCCCTCAAGGAGTCGCATACAATAATTCAAACAATAAATTAAGAATGTAAAATCAAAGAAAAGGAATAGGAAGAGAGTTGTAGCTTGTCTGGGCTCCTTAACATAAAGTGTATTTACAGCAAGAGAACAACGAAAAAGAAGTTTGCCTCTATTATCTGATATTAGGGATTTCAGCATGGGAACATATCTAACATAATTTTTTCCCTGAATTTCTGGTTTATTATGGAAGAAGCAGTGACTCTGTAACTCACTAAGTCGCTCCAAAAGTACCTTTTAAAATATTAAATCTTTAAAATTAATGTGACAGAGAACAATTCAAAACCAGAAAATAACAAAACTATTTAAACTTATTGTTGCTATATTTATTTCTGATAATGGTTTAAGTCATTTTTTTAAACTTTGCACTTAGATATAAGTGCAAATTACATAAAAACAGTACTAAAATACTAAATACTAATACTAAAAGATATAGCAGTAATATTAACCCAGATCCTAATAAACAGATGTTTTAGTTTGGTTTTTTATATTATATTATATCATATCATATCACATCATATAGTATTATGTAGTATATTAAATAATATTATATATTATTATTAAATTGTGGTCATATTATTCTCAGTGATGTTGGTGAGAAATTTGCAAACAGTTTGTGCATTCATAACTTGCATTTTTTTTCCTGCCCAAATGAATTTACTGTTCGATATGTGTTCTCTGATAAAGGATACAAATTAGCTTATTTTATGAAAGGAAAGTGGAGAAGTCTGTAGTTCAACAGTAGAGCACATATTTAGAGAAGGTCCCAGTTTCAAATTCTGGCATTACAAAACAGTAAGAAAAAAAATGTGTGTAAGAATCTCTAGAAAGCTTCTTGTCAGCCAGTGCATGGTCTGAATTGATATATCTTCTTTTCTATAACTTTACAATGAAAAGGAAGGGAAGTTAAATATGATAAAATATTGTTTTGATGCTGCTTTAATATTACAAAATTATTCAGGTGATATACTATGTGTTATATAATTATTTATTCAGGGTTCATTGCTAATTAAATGATCTCCATTATAACATTTTATTACCTGTTTTTCATTGTAGCTCCTCTTTAATTGAATTAGTATATTAGGAGAAAATTAAAAAGAAAAAAACGTGGATCACTGATTATTCATCTGATTGTTTCCACTTCTTTTCTCTAGAGTCGTTAATTGCTTTAGATTTTTTCATCCATAATTTTTATTTTTATTATTTTTATTTTTGATCAGGCCCATTTCAAACAAAGAAACTAGTTAAGGTTTTATTAACAGAAAAATAGATAGATTTATTGGTTTGGTTTGATTTTATTTGATTTGATTCGATCTGATTTCTATAGACGCCCATCTCAACAAATGACTCTGGGCTTTTGATTGATTAATTGACTATGTTCCAAGTCATTACTGATTCTTAACAATCACAAAGACAGATTTTCTTCATGAAACCCTATTTATTATGAATGTGTATGAATGATCATTTTCCTTTCCTTTCTGAAATACGATATATAAACCTGAAACATATTCATCTTCCATTATTCTTTTTGAGAAGACTTCTCCAGGCCATGAATGAATTTCCCCTTCCTTTCTTCCATTAGTTTCTTCTCCTTTCTGAAAGGTATGTGTACACACACACACACACACACACATACACACACACAAACCATTCTTTTGGAGAAGACCCCTCCAGTATGTGCTGTCTAATGAACACTGCAGTAAGCCTGGCTGGTTTTTTTGTTTGTTTGTTTATTAGTTTTGATCCTGCATTTTGATTCCCCAAAATAGGAAGAGAAGCTGCAGAGAAGTTGGGATCAAAATGCTCAGTGATGCCTGGGATGGAAGGAGGCCTGGATATAATAGGGAGCAGATCCACCATGATTGGTAGAAAATATTGGTTGCTCAATTCAGGGAAAATCATTAGCAATTTTGAGGCAGTTCTTCTGATTCAAATGACTGTCAGTGACTGCTTTTATGCAAGATTTAGGCCAGACAAAATGACTTTGAGATTATCATGCAGCTCATGGCCTGTAGGTCTGGGATCGATATATTACAAAATCGCTTCAACTTTATGAACTTTATGAACCAATATAAAAGGTAACCCTGATTAATCTAAACATTATCTTATTTTGTTAAAAAATGTAACTAGATATTAAAATTGAAGAAGACGGATTCGACCGGAAGCATCAAGGCGAGACAGTCAGGGAACTAGCAGGCTCTGAGGAGTCCTGCCAAAACCCAGACTGACAAACTGCCACTGAGGGGTCTTCGGACCAGAACGGGTAAGAAGGAGAGGCACCTCAGAAGACCAAAAGGAACAAGCAAGTTCCTCAAAGGTCAGAAGAATCTCTCTCCAATTCAGCAGTGGAGATGGCAGCCATTACAGCTGTCAAGAAGCTGGGGCAACCAGACTAAGTATTGAACAGCAGCGGTGAAAGCAACAGTTTTTGAAGCCGGGTGAATGACTGCTGACCCACAACCCACAACAACAACAAAAGAAAATTATTTTGAAACCCCCAGTGTAAAATTAGTGACTAATGGGCACAGGGGAAGAAAAGAGAAAGCAAGCAGAATTTAAAGGGACAAAAACCCAAAAAGAAAATTGATTTTTGAATAAAATTAACTGGAAAATTTTAAGAATTAGAAGAAACAACCCTAAAATTGGCTAAAGGATTGGAAAGAAGATAAAAAGATCCTTTCTTGTTGAAAACTAGGAAAAATAAAATAAAAGACAATTGGATAATAAGCCCTGCGACAGAAGTGCTTTATAAAAAAAGGGGGGGAAGCATTGTTTAATTTGGACTGGACTATAAAACTTATTTGGTATTTTTTAAGTTAAAAAGAAGAAAAAAGAAGCTAGATTGTTAACAAAGATTGATACAAAGTGGACTCTCTGTTAAGCAATTAAGAGAATTGTGGATTCTAGAGAGACATCTTCAGGAGAAAAAAGAGCATTGGAATTTGGAATCTTTGTTTTGGAAAACTTTGAATCATATCAGTGCTGGCCGTGAGAACTTTTGGGGAGGATTGCTTTGTCTATAAGCAGCTTGACTTTGGGGGGAAAAAGGGGGAAAAACAATGGAACTTTTAAATCTGGAACAATACTAATACAGAAAGAATAAAATGGTGCAGGAAATTAGAGAAATGATGGAAATGATGTATTCATAATGGAAAGTGGAAATAAGAGGAATAATTACGATGCTACATGGAGAATTGAAACTTGAGGACCCCAAAACTGAGAGAGAGTATGTTCAAACCGACAAGGAAACAAAGACGGAGAAGCAAGACACAGAGACTGAAAACAAAAAAGAAGATAAAGACAATGAGATTAATTTTGGAAAACTAATTGAATATATGGATAGTAATAATAAAAAGGAGGTTTTCAGAGATTACATTGGGATTAACAATGGAAAAAACAGAAAAGGCAGAAAGAAAAGACAAAGAAGGAGAGAAGGGAGGAATGGAAAGAACACAAAAAACTTAAATGATTACACTGGGATTAACAGTGAAAAGAAAAAAGAGAGAGGAAAAGGATGGGAAACAACAGGAAACGCAGGGCAAAATAAAAGAGTCCAGATTTGTGAAACGCAGAATGATTACACTGGGAAAAACAGTGGGATAAATATTGGGGAAGTAGGAAAAGGAGAAAAGAGATGGGAAACAATGGGAAATTTAGGGCAAAAGAGGAGAGCTCAAGATTTCAAAATACAAAAAAAGGTGGGGGGGGAGGAAAAGGTAAAAATAAAAATGGGAAGGGAGAAAAAGAAAGGAAAGAGAAAACTACATGATTGCAAAAATGAAACAAATAAAAACTTTTAACAATTGAAATACCTTTAATAGTATATGGTGGTGAAAGTAGAAAGGAATAAGTTGTGGTTTGGAAAACAGCTAGAATATTTTTAAAATTAACTAGAAAACTGTAATGTTGAAATATGAATTGTAGTATAAAAACGGAAAACTATATAATTGCAAAAATGAAATGAATAACAACTGGAATATTTGTATTGTGTTTTTTTCTTTTTTTCTTTTAAGAAATATGAATACTGTAAGTTTAAATTGTAACAATTTAAATGGATAACAGCTAGAATATTTTTAAGTTAATTAGGGACATTGTAATGGTTGAAATATTTTTAATTCTTTAATTTTATAATGTGAAGAAAGTAGAAATGATTAATTGTAATAACTGAAATATATCCAATTGTACATTATGTTGAAAGTAGAAATGACTATAATTAATGGATTTGTAAGGAATTGGATTGCCTGGATATAATTGGAATATACTAAAATGTTGGATTTGTATTTTCATGATATAAAATAAGCGGACTTATTATTATTATAAAAATTAAACTGTTGTAACATTACATGATTAATCAAGGTAAGGATAGATATACAAATAGATGACAATGGGAAGGGGCAAAATATAGAATAGAAGGGAAAAACTGAATTTGATTAAGATTAAGATTAGAGATGAGAAGGAACGGTAATATTGGTTCTTAAAAAATAGACGGAAAATGAGTATGGCAAAAAGGTAATATAGAAATTGTAAACTTAATTGAAGTGGTCTTTTAAAAAAATAGATGAAATTTAATTGAAATGACTAAATGTTGTTTAAATTTGTGAACCGGCCAAATACTCTGTTCAAAGAAAATACATTGTATGTTTGTATGTGTGTTTGTCTAAAAACTAAAAAAAAACTTTTTTTTTTTAAAAAGAAGACAATGGAACTCACTTGGAAGTTGAATTTTCTCTTTTTCTCTCATCAAATTTTAAGTCAATGCTTGCTGGAACATGTTTCAGCATCATTTAGAAGCAAATCATATATCTTTGCTTCAAAACAGTTGTCTTAGTCACATCCAAATTAGGCCACAACAGTCAATTAATTAGTCAATGAAAATGATTAATTTGCAAAGGCTGCTAGTTTACATGAAAGTAAATACAGAATACAGAATAACAGAGTTGGAAGGGACCTTGGAGGTCTTCTAGTCCAAGGCCCTGCTTAGGCAGGAAACCCTACACCACTTCAGACAAATGGTTATCTAACATCATCTTAAAAACTTCCAGGGTTGAATCATTCAGAACTTCTGGAGGCAAGTTGTTCCACTGATTAATTGTTCTAACCGTAAGGACTTTTCTCCTTAGTTCTAAGTTGTTTCTGTCCTTGATTAGTTTCCACTAATTAGTTTCCATTAGTTTCAAATCTCATTGAACATGCTGGGATTTGCTTCTAAATAAATATAAAGTTAAGTTGTCAATGAAATTATCCATATTTAAGTCGTATACTTCTTTTCTCAAAATCAGGGATGTAATTCTGAATAAACATGCATCGGATCATTCTAGGAAATAGTATGTGTGCATGTTCTCATTTTCATAATTCAAAAAGTTCAAATTCATATCATTTTTTTAAAAAAAATAATCAGAATTCTCATTACTGAAAAACTACTTTGACAACTTCAGGTTCACTTAGTTCACATCAATTGCTATGACTTTAACAAGCATGACTTTGTTTCATTCACCTGTCAAAATTTGACTAAAATCGAGACAGACATTTATGCAGCATATGTGACCTACTGTCAATCTACATAGTTATACCTGAAAATGCTAGAGGAAGTTACATCTGTGCAGTCCACCACCTGTGGTGTCATTGGGGGTGGGGGATTAGGTAGAAAATTATTTTCAGTTTCTGGTCTGAGAATGCTGTCATCTGAATTCCAGGATTTAAGAATATTTCCAGAAAAAGTAGTAATATTGTGTGGTTTTATTTTTTTTAAAAAACTGAGACACATTACACTTTCAGTTTTGAAGCTCACGTCTACCACTGAGGATTGCTTCAGAATATTTCAAAGATTTTTGTAAACTGTATTTTAAGTAGGCATTAAGCATTAGAGTACAATATTCATTACAATATTCTTTATAAAGAATTATGTATTAAATTTGTTGGCTGTTTCTGTTATCCTTCAAGAAATCACCCCAGATTAAAGAAGCCATCTCCAGGTTCAGACTTGTACTAAGGCATTAAAAATAGCATTTTCAATGAAGATGACTAATAAAAATATATATGTTATTGTGTTTTATTTATTTATTTAGTTGCCCAAAGTCTCCTTATAGAGAAGTAAGTAAATAAGTAAGTAAAATTGAAACTGCTAGTTGGATTCTAGTCAAAACCTGTTTAGATTTGATCTTAAGAAAGCAATCATGATAGTTTTAAAAGCAAGTTTATTTATTTATTTAAATATGATCAGGTACGGAATGGATGAACTATGTATTTTTTTAGCCACCCAAAAACATGTTTCCACCCAGTAGCAAATAATACAATATTTGTATCAAATACAATTTTGAGGATGCAATTAGTTCACAAATATATATTTAATTTTTAAGATAGACACTTTTGTAGTTTAACACATATATTACATAAGCTTTGCCTATCTTCTTGAATAAACTTCCAAACATTTTTGAGCTTTCAGGCTCAAAATGAAGTCATTTTTCACATTTGAGACTTCTTTTAGTCTGAGACAATTATAGCAGCTCTCAAGAAAGCTATGTTTCCAATAGTGCATTTCACTTAACACAGCTGCTTCTTGCCAGGAAAGTAAAGGGAAAGGAAGAAATACTTTTATAGGATGTGGACGGTTAGCAAAAATAGCAAAAGAAAAGCTAGTCCCTCATTTACAAGGTATATTAGCATATTTATTACTAGGATGTCTTGTAGGATAATAAGGGCTAAGAATTATAATATTACCAAAATAATAGATAAATGTATATTTTATTCACAAAGGCTTTTTAATGTTTTTGGAAACTATTTCTAATGTCCTTCATCTGGCATTGAGAATGACAGAAAAAAATTGGTATGCGGCTGAACAGAGTCACAGAGAGAATACTTGACATTACAAATCTGGGATTTTTCTGACTAGACCTATAAGTCACCATATTTCAAGAGAAATGTGAAATTAATGCATACACGATTTAGGCCAAGTTTTTTTTTAAAAAAAACTTGGCTTGAAATTCAGGAGAATGTATCAAATTTTCAAATCACAAGGGAGTATAGCACAGTCTTTCTTCTCTATCTCTATCATTTCTACTTTGTGCATTGTTGCGATGCTAGTCTCCTTCTCACTGTTTCTCTCTTCTTATAATGAAACTGTTCATATAATATATCATTTCCACACAAAATGGTTGCATCCTGCTTATTGAAACAAGTCTCAGATGTGTGAATTACTGCATGAGTCATTCAGAAGTGTTGTCTGACTATGATACAGTGGCAGGTGAGGCAGGTAGCCATCTTCCACTATGAAATGCATTCAAATTAAAACTGTTGTCAGATTGATAAAAATACTAACAGTTATCAAAACAATGAACAGGAACAAACTAACTCACTTGTACTAAAGCAACATGTTACCAGCCTTCATATTAGAAAATAAAAAGGAAAAAATAACAAGAGTTTTTTCCACCACAAACTGCCAATATAAAAATGGTAAATTTGAAAATAAGGTACACACTGGATTTTTGACTTGTAACATTATTATTCCTTATAATAAATACTATAAATTTGGGTTCCTGGGTACTTAGCAGGAAGTTTTCTATAATTCCAAACAGCTCTCTCTACAAGTCTACTTGAACCTTGTCTCAAGTTCTTAAACACAAATCATGACAATTCTAAAGCACGTAAAAAATGCAAGTAGAAAAAATAGGATCACCTTTGGGGAGAAGTAACAGCATTCCATGCGCCTTTGGCATTTAGTCATGCTGGCCACATGACGACGGAGACATCTTCGGACAGCGCTGGCTCTTCAGCTTTGAAACGGAGATGAGTACTGCCTCCTAGAGTTGGGAACAACTAGCACAACTAGCGAGGGGAACCTTTACCTTTACCTTTATACAGTGCACAACAGATTGAAATGTACAGTTTAAGAACCAAGTAGACTTGCACCATGAAAAATCAGATGCCCAGATTACATGATTAATTCTAGCAGCCAGCCTGTGATATTACTGAAGGGACAAATCCAGCTACTATGGGCTGCTGTAGTGTTTCTAGTAAATATGTTGCTTCAGAGTTTTATTCCTTGCCAGGTAAATTAAGCTACTGTTACTCAATATGAGGTATATAGATTCTTGAAATTGGCAGAGCTCCTAAGAGGATCATTCCAATTCTAGAAAATAAAGACTATGTTCAAAGTTATTCCTGAACTAAGATATGTATTTGATTTCTCTTTTCAGAAAACATCAACTGACTATGAAATTCACGTTGAACCACAGAATTTATGGTATGAATTGGCAAGCATATCTAAAAAAAAAACCCCATCCAATTCTTTATTGGGTTATGGATTTTAATGAACCCGCTTTCGGTTAGCAATTGAAAGGAGGACTTTCTAATCATCTGTGAGATGAGTTGTTTCAACAAAGTATTTCAGATTTCTCTGGAAGAGTTAATCCAAAGTCATGTAACTATAGCAGAAGGCAAGAAACATCAGATATCTTTGACAAGGAAAAAACATTACATTATTTCTACACTGTCTTTGCATATCAAAATCAGTGGAAGTCCCAGTGAGTTTAGTCTATAGTTAGGTATGGGACTAATCACTATTTCTTAGTTCAATTTACCCTAAAAATTTACTGTTGTGAATATAAAATGAAGCATAATGTTCATATAAGCTACCTGTAGTTCTTAGAGGAAAAATGTGATCTAAATCAAACAACTAAAGGGTACAAGTGTCATGTAGACATACATACTGGTATTACAAAGTATGCTTTTTGGAGATATTGAGGTATTAAGTTAAAAATCAATTATGTATGCTTCATTTGACTATTGGACATTTTATCAAGCTACAATAATAAGGAATATCCTGAAACACAAGTGTGATGTTTATTCAATTTTTACTTTTGAATGAATGGATGATTAAATATTTGTGTGCATCGATAAGGATCTTTCTTAAAATGTTGCCTGCTTTTCCAATTTGAACTGTTCTACAAAGCATTTACCTTCTTAAAATGCACATTCATTCATCATAATAGTATTTGATGCATTTGAAGTACAAAATTACAGTGCCATTTTGCTCACATTGGGGCTCACATTGCATTTGCTTTGTGCCGTTACCATGATAACTGAACAGTTGCATTTTAAGAAGCCACTTTTCTTGGGAAGGTTGGTAATGAGTTACTATTTTCAGAACATAAATAAATACGGGTATTCTTGATACTAGGAAATGTTGCAGGTAAGTGTTATTAGAAAATAGGATAAAATAGGGGGGAAATGTAGATTTGTTGTTTTTTTTAAAGGACAGATGTAGGCTATGTCTTACTGCATATATAGTCAATTGATTCTCACTGTGGAGTAGGAAAAAAAGATATGAATAATAGTGAAAAGTATCTAAGAAGATTAAATAAAGAACTAGCGGTTCGGGCAAATAGGTAGTAAAAAAATGCTTTAAAGGACAGGATATTAAATGTTGAAGGGTATGGCCTGGTTTTTGGCTGGCATGCATATTTATTGTATGATAAAAAGGTAGATAATATTTTTAAGAGTCATATATTGAGAAGTTCCTTGTTACGTGTGTGGAAGAAGTATAGTTATAAATTAAATGATAAAATACCAATTTGGGCAATACCCAGACATGCGATTGAAAATATAAATATAGAACAAAAGCAAGATGGGATTTCATATAAGCAACTCTTGGAGAAGGTAGGACAGGGGTTTCAGTTGAAAACTATACATCAATTAAAAGATCAAGGAATAATTAAGACCTGGTTTCAATATGGCCAGCTACAGGCCAGATGGAAGGAAGACCAAAAAAAAGGGTATTTTACAATGTGAAGAGAATTTGATTAAGCAAATAAAAGATCAGAGCCGAATGCACATAAAAAGGTTATATAGCGCACTATTGGAAATAGATTCAGAGACAGAATTAGTTAAGGATTGTATGATAAAATGGGCACAAAATGTAGGGGAAATAATAACGTTAGAAACATGGGAAAATATATGGGTCAGAAATGTAAAATTTATGCAGGCTCAAAATTTAAGAGAAAATTTTTATAAAATGTTTTATAGATGGCATTTGGACCCTAAGAAATTAGCTTGTATGTACCCAAATATTCAGCCCAAATGTTGGAGATGTGGATATCAAGATGCTATGTATTTCCACATATGGTGGTCATGTAAAAGTATTAAGGCGTTTTGGATAAGAATTTGGTGGATAATTCAAAATATATTAAAGAAAAGGATTAAATTCACGCCACAATTTTTTTTGTTAGGTATTATAACAGACTGTACTGGATTAGAAATTAAGTTGATTTTAAATTTAATAACAGCGACAAGACTACTTGTGGCACAGTACTGGAAGAAACAAGAACTACCTTCGATTCAGGAATGGACATTAAAGGTTGTGCATTTGGCAGAAATGGCGAAAATCTCCGCATATCTTAAGGATTTTTCGAAAGAAAGATATTTAAAGGAATGGAGAAGATGGATAGACTATATTCAAAATAAATATCGAAATAAGAGTTTTCAGTTAGCTTATGAATGATATATGCAGTAGAGATAGTCATATTACTTTAGTTATTTTTATTTTTTACCAGAAGTTAAAGATCAAGGTTATTAATGAAATTTTATATGGTTAGTTAATTATAGCTTTGTATGTTTGTACATGTTGTACCCTGAGCTAATCCCGGGAAGCCAAGGGAGGGAGGGAGGGGGGTTGGTAAGGAGAGGGAGGGGGGTGGGAAGAAAATGCTTGTAATCTTCTTTTTGTAAAACTTTTTAATAAAAAAAAATGCTTTAAAAAAGGAAAAAAAGGCTCGGGCGATCGCACGGCACAGCTGTGATCATCCAAGCCTTTTTTTTTACTTTTTTAAAGCATTTTTTAATTACCTATTCACCCGAACTAGTAATAAAAAATGTTTTTAAAAAGTTTTTAAAAAAAGGTTTCCAAGATTGCGCGCCACAGCTGATTCCCTCCCCCCCGATGTTCTGCTTATCTTCCCAAGCCTCCTTTTGGTGCACACTGTGCATGCATGCGCAGTGCACATTTGGTGTGACTGTGCATGCACACACACAACATGCACTTGGCGCGCAGCGCGGATACATGGCCAACGAACCGGTAGCAAACCGGTTCAGATTTCACCACTGCTATAAATTAAATGTTTTTAATGGGATCTATCAATGTTTTGTATATTTTTCCAACAATTCCCACATTTCAATCGTAATTAGTTTAATATAAAGAAAGCATCATATAATGCTTCTATTACATGTAATAATGACATTATCCTGAAATTCTGTATATAATTCAGCATGAAAGGGATATACAAAAATAAAACAGAACAACAGGTCATATTATTCTCATAGACCTAAAGAAAATGAACCAATTACTATAGCAGAAATGTGCACTGTTTTCTTCTATGTGCTGCTGTTTTCCGATAGGTAAATTTTATTTTAGCACTGCCCATTTTAACTAAAATTGGAGGCCTTTAAGTTTTCTAAATCCTTAGTTTGGAAACAATTTCCTTAAAGCTATTAAAACTGTTAACTGAAGGCATCCTGAAACAGACATTTCGTGGCTTTAGAAGTGCAGCTCTTGTAGTGATAAATCCACAGGTCATAAAAAGTGTCAACATCTTCTACTTTGTAACCCCTTCCTCCCTTGTTCTACATAGGCAATCCTATGTATGTATGTATGTATGTATGTATGTATGTATGTATGTATGTATGTAGCAACTTCTTCTTCTTCTTTTTGTGCCATATCCGTCATCGGATGTTGGCGATCATGTTGGCAATCCTATTTTTGTCAACAGCCGTATGAAAAAATGCTGCTAAGTTTTGTCCAAACCAGTCCCTTAGGTTTTGAAGCCATGATGTTCTTCTTCTGCCTGAACCTTGTTTGCCTTCAATCTTTCCCTGAGGATTAAGTGAAGGATGTGGTATTTTTCTGGGTGTCGCATCACATGTCCAAAATATTCTAACTTTCGCTTTTTAATGGCTTTGATGATTTCCCTTTGCTTTCCCAGGTCGCTTATCACCTCCTCATTTGTGATTTTGTCAACCCAGCTTATACATAACAGTCATCTGTAAATCCACATTTCAAATGCTTCTAGTTTCTTCAAGTGGTTTTCTGTCAGAGACCAATTCTCTACTCCATAGAGCAGGATAGAAAAGGTGGAACATTTGACAAGCCTGATTTTCAGTCTTAGGCTTATGTCGTGACTGCAGAAGACCTTTTTCATTCTGAAGAATGCTGTTTGAGCTTTCTCTATTCTTGTCTTTACTTCAGTGATCATGTCCCAGCTTTCACGTAAATTAAAACTGAAGTACGTGATCCTTTCAACTTTTTCTAATTCAGAAATTAGAATTAAAATTTGGAATTTCCTTCCAAATTTATCAGTGTAAATTAATGGGTTGTTTGCTGACGACCATGATCTTGGTTTTTGAGGTGTTAAGCTCCAAGCCATATTTTTCATATGTAGCAACTAGGTAACAAATTCCCTTTTGCAAGCTTGATTTGGAACTTTTGGAATATGATATGATACTCTGATAATATCCATGTACATTCTGATGTCAGATCTCTTCAGTCTTTCAGCTTGAAAATAGAAAAGACATTTGTATCATTAGCCATGAGTGGATAAATTATTGTATTTAAGATACATTTTCTAATAAATTACAATGTCTGATTTCAGCTAGAGATAATAAAAGCAGTGAAATCCGGGAGGATCTATCCGGCTCACGCAACCAGCTCTACACATGTGCAGAAGAGGCATGTCCACGCATTGCATGCACATAGCACATGCATAGCCCATTCCCGTTCCCAAACTGGTAGTGAAGGTAAGTGGATTTCACCACTGGATAGTAACTTAATTTACGTATGCATTCAACAAAATGTGTATATATATTCTGGAAAAGTATTATTACCAATTTAATCCAAGATTTGTATTTCCTAGAATAATACTTTGTTGACTTGTGCATTCTATGCTGTATTTGGATTTCTCAAAATCTGGTTGTTCTTTTGTTTTTGTTTTTTTTAAAAAAGCTAATAGTGTAATATTTTCTGACAAAACTTCTGAGTCAGCTAAACAGTTCTGAGGGTGTGAAAATTGCAAGTTTGTTTTACTACACATGAAACACAATGGAAGAAAACATAATTTATATGCTTGCAAGAAAATTATTTATCCTGCTGATTAGTATGTTTCAGTGAATTTCTTTCACTCATCTTATTGTTACTCAAAAAAATATATATACTGGTTTTCTAAATATTTTTATCAAGACTTGCAATTTATATCATTGAAACAATTTAAAATAAATAAAAAGTTTAAAACTAATCATATTATAATATATAATGCCATTTGGTTAAGTTGAAGTAGCTATCTAAAAATAGAGAGATTGTGAGTTCCAGTCCATAAAGCCAGCTGGCTGATATTAGGCTAGTCACTCTGTGTCAGCCAAAAAATACCTTGCCAAAAAAACTGCAGGGATTAAGTCAGGCAGTTGCCAGGAGTCAACACTGATTTGAAGGGTTGAATGAATGAATGAATGAATTTCAGATTAAATTGTCAATATATGTTTTGTTCCAATAGTCCACTTATCATCATATTGGTTCCACAAGATCTGATGTGAACCTAGACAATGTCCGAACAGTCATGACTCTCCTCTTTTGTAATATCTCATATTTGAGGTGAAACATTCGGGTTCTTTGCCTAATAACCCCTCCTGATAAGGCAGCTAGCAGCCAAAATTCGAACACCAGCATCAACGGTGGTGTTCTAGCTCCTACTGTATCCTACTGTTATCCAACTGGTTATGCGACTGGTTGACATGGACAGTAAGGGCTATAGTGGTCCCAGTGGTAAATACCACAGGATGAAATATATTTGTCCTGGTGATGTACATTTCATTAAAGTAAATAAGTATTATTTTATCATGTTTATATTAATTGTGCTTTTCAATTTGTTCTTTAAACATAACTAATTGAAAGGAAAACAGCAAAAATAGAGGTTGAATTACTCTGCCTTTTATTTCTAACCTAATGACTTTCTACTATCTTGGCTGAACAATTGTTTTTTCTTCCTGTCATCTCTTCCTCCTTCTCTTACTCATCAAGGATACTATTTTTATTCTTTGCTGAAGCAGAAAGCAACTACTTGAAGACTTTGTAATTCCAAGGATTGTAAGAGACTATAGGTTAGCTAACCAAGGACCTCCGCTTAAAGTATTATTGATTATATATTAATAGTGATAAGTGGTATTTCAGCTGGAACTAAGTGATTCTGTGAGTGAGCTACTCCAGGTAATTTACTGAAGCAGACTTTATTTACCTTAGTAATTGTGTTTATTCTATGTCAACTTCTAACAAAGTTATATCTTTGTAGTATGGTTAGAGATTTCACCTGGGCTAAAGGCAGGGTATTAGGATGTCTTGCTCATCTACCTAGTTAGGGTGAATATGATCACAAAATAGAAATGCTCTCCTGTTCTTAGATAAATTCACAAAGATAGAACAAGACAGTAAACTTTGTTTTGGATAGATTTGGCCTTCCGCATTGTAAACCTGTCTAGGAGAGCTCTTCTCCTGTTGTCAGCCAGCAATAATAGGATACAACATTATTAAAAAGGAGTTCCCAATGGCCAGTAATAAGTGATGTAATGTAAGTTTGCCCCACCCCCTCTCTTTCTCTTCTCTGTCTCTCTGTCTCTCTGTCTCTCTCTCTCTCTCAATGATAACATGTGATTATTGTAAAAATAATCAAAAATTATATGTTAAGCCTTTTTGCCTTTACAACTGCCTCACAAACTCTGTAAAGTATTTGCTTACCTTAGACCATTTTGAGCGTTAGTTTTTCAGTCTATAACTCTAAACTGTTTCTTGATCAGCTGCTTCCCTTTTACCTTACATACTATGTGTCATTTAAAAAAGTGTCTAGATCATTAATCTATATATGAAAACTCATTGAGCTCTGCTGCCTCATTTTGTTCCCACTTGAATTAATTTCAGTTTTGCTTTTATTATATTCCTATAAAGAACTGTCTTATATTTTTTTCTCATTAATTTCTTCAACTATGAATTCCTTCTGAACATTGATATAAGTTTATTAAAATCAGCTTTCCTGAACTGCAAGAATCATATTTGATTAAACTCACGTTCAATTTTTCTTAAAAACAAAACTGTACTATTTCACAATGGTTTGATCACAATGTTTCGTCTGCTTCAATATCATTGAGTTTTATGTATATGAGAGTCTTTTGGGTTTAAAGAAGACATACTGTTTTGCAGCTCATCTGTAGAGATGGAGATAACTTTGTAGTCCCAGTCTGAAAGCATGAACCAAGCACAATGGGAGCATAGGATGTCTATTGTTGTAGTAACTGTGGGTGTTATTCTGAAATAGCACTCATGGTTTTCCCCAGTTTTTGGTGATGCCTGTCTTCAAAGCTAGTGGAGGCTTCATAGCACAAGGATCAGTAGCAGGTTTTGTCAGTATTTTAATTCCCTTGGCTGAACATCATGATGGCATAAGATTTCTTTCACTGTATCTTTGTAGTACTTACAATATATGGTCAGCCTCAACATTTTTATCCAGACTCTAGTCTCGCTGGCGAGACATATAGTAGTCATTCATTCCAATGATGTAAGGATGGGAAATGCTATCCTAAAAGGGCTGCCCAGTCACCCAGGATGCTGCTGGAGTCTGGACATCTCTGCTTCTCCAGGACTTGAGATGAACCACCACTGGTCCAAAGGCTGGCTTATGCAGGTTTGTGACTACAACTTGATTGTCTTTATCTGTCGCTTCAACACTCCCCCATCATTACAGGACTCAACAAATTCATTTTAGACTGATATGATTCTTAGATGAGTTGTAGGTGAAGATAAATTGCATGACAGAAAACTGTGCACAATAGAGTTTTAAATGGAATAACCATTGGACAGAGGCAGTCACACTCTCTTATCAGAAGAGATCTTAATCCAGTGGCACGTAGAACCATTACACTAGAGATCTGTCTTGTGCAATGAATGATCCGGACATTAAAGTGTCTTGCCATGCTCTTAAGATGTGAACACCTGAAAATCCTGTCTTCTTGACTACTGGACTATTAATAAGTGTCTTCCATTCAGCCTGCTACGGCCAGACTTCATACACACCTGACAGACAAGTTTCCTATCTCACTGACAGTCAAAGATTCTTACCTGGTTTGGCTTGACTGCTGAGATGGTTTAGCAGGGTGCAGCTATTTAGAGCCACATCCTGGTAAACCGTTCACAATTCATTCAAAAATGAACAAATGGATTGAAAAAGGTCATGTTATGTTCCTCCAGTAGAGATGCTATAGATTACTGTAAACTCAAATATATCTGATCCTCATGTGAAACAAAAATGTATCAGCAAGACAAATACTACCTTACTGGCAGACAATTCCTTCCTAGAGTTCCCCAATAACAGGTACTTAGGATAATATTGGCAAAAGTAGAGCTGAACTTCCTAGCACAGTTTAGTCTGTTCCTAGTCTGAATAAACTTTTCCTTTATTCCCCAAAACAGAAATAAAGAAGCTTTCTTTCAAAATCCCAGAAAAATAGAAGTTAATAAATTTCTGCCATGCCTGAAACACTAGGATTAGCTATATAAAGCTGAAGCTTTGCACATGGAAAAATTTTAATGAAAAAAAAAACCCTTATAAAAATAATGAAGGCAAATTTGCAGATACAAACAGGGAAATCTGGAGAAAGGGGAAGCTATAGGTAAATCAAATGAACACATAATCACAAAGACAGAATTGCAAATAAAGGCAATACAATCAGATTACCTGAAGTAGCAACTTATTATTTCCTTGAATAACCTCTTGGCATTCAGCATTGAGTGATTGGAGCTAGATTGTCTACTTCACCTGCTTAGAAGATCATATGCAAACTCTCATTTTGTTTTTGTTTTTCTAATTATTGTCTAATTATTCGGAATTGGGCCACTCACATGGTCCAATTCTGAATAGACCATGGCCCAGTTGTGGGCTGCAGCTTGGGAGTTGGGTACCCTTGGTCTAATAGAATACAAAATAAAATTAAAACAAAGTTTTCCTGTGGAGACAATTTATGATTAAAACTACATTTCTTGGTAGAAATAGAAATGTATAGTCTAATTTTCACAGTTCTGATACTGAAGAGAGGTGTGTTCTTGTTTTTGCTTTGCTTTGTTTGTTTGTTTGATACAAAATATGAATTTTTTTTCAGTCCACTCAGTATGCAGTCAAGTATCAGATGATTTGGAGACACAGTTGTGCCATACAAAAATAAAAAAAGATTTTGTCACAGCGAGTCATGACTTTCCTGAAAAGCATATGCTTCACAGATTTCAAGACATTAATATTTTCATACTATTTCATCCCAACAGTGAAAACAGTTATACTAATTATTGTGTCAGTATAGTCTGTTCAGGAATATTCTGAAAGGAACTGAATCTTAGATAACTTTATTTTGAATGCAACTATTACCAGTCATTCCATGCTTTCCAAATTAAATAATATAACCTGACAATAGTCATGGTTCTAAGGATATAAGTATCTATAAAAATATAAACAGCAAATTTGTTACTTGTTCAAAAATGTTATGTGATTTTTCCAGCAGAAGTACAATATTTATTTTTATAGAATGGATAGTTAAACTTCATATTGTAAACAATATGAGTGTTCTATAGTAACTCCTCCCATTCCAAAGTGACAGATTGCATTTATGTATTAAATAACAATAGTAGGACAACATCTTTGATAAAGTCTAAAACAATTTCATATCTTCACACTAAAAATGTAGAAAACAATAAAAGCTAGGATACACTAGGAATTTAATAAATTTCTAAACTGCCTAGATTAGGACTGTTAAATGTGTCATGCGCTGTGCATGCCAACGCCCAATTTAGTGAAGGAGAAAATAATCCCAATATGTCACGTGATGCCGCCATGATGACATGAGTTTGACACCCTTGGTCTAGATATTTAAGCGTTAAATCTCTTTTCAATTTCATTTTTAGCCCTATAAAAAGAAATGAAAAATGACAGATATTTTTCATCAATATTGTGCATTAGTTTGCTTTCTCTACTATTATTTGCTTTCATTAATTGTCATGCTATAAAGGGTACTGACACCTATTAATTACCAGCCTAATTGAACATTGAAAATAATTTTTTTAACTGAATACCCACAAAGATGAAATTAATCCCATCAAATCATAAAGCTCTCTGCCTTATAGCAAACCTAATAAATTTATTAATTAAAATACATGAAACTTTTTAAAAAGCAATATTCTTTAGAGTGCTAAGTTGGCATATAGCCGAAATAATACTCTTTTATGATTACCCTTTTTAGAGGCCATTATATATTTAAGTTGTCTATGGCCAGCTAACCGGTCACAGATTCTTATGTTATCAGTTGCTAGATTCTAATACTCTGTTGAAAATTTTCTCAGATAAAAATTCAAAGTCAGGGCAGTGATTTTTAAACTTTTATGATAATATTTCTCTTTTCCAACAGACAATATTTCTCTTTTCCAACAAATCTAAAAAAAGGTGCATGTGTAATAATAAGACCTACCATAATTTAAATAAATGGTTTAAAAACAATACAAAATTTAAATATTAAATATCCTTCAAAAACAAAACCATAAACATGGCAATTTATGGAAATTACATGTCTGAGTATCTAAAACGACACACCCAAACCATTAAGAAATGTTCAGGTATAACAAACAAAATAAAACAAAATCCCATCTCCAAGAAGTGCCTTGTAATGCCTGAGTACATTTCCCCCATCCGCCAAGTTGTTTTCTTCCTGGTTCAGAAGAGGTGAGATGTTTTCCTCATTTCCATCTCTTTTCTGCTATTATAATGTAAATGAAATGGTTAATATTAGAATAAACCTAAGCGAGTTTCCTTAAGGACGGTCCATGCTAATTACCCACAATGTATACTTATAGACCTAACTTGGATTTTTTAATGTTAAGTCCTCTAATCTTGGACCTCTTAACCATGGTACAGTATATGTCTCTCTATCTCCCTACATTTTTTTCCATTTTCCCAGTTAATTGTTTTCAAATTTGCTAATGTTTAATTTAAAAAAATCAAGCTATTTTTTGCCACTAAACTCTGTGCTTATTTGATCTGGATGTAGAAACTGACATGTAATGTTCTGGGCAGTGGTGAAATGTAAAATTTGTTACTACCGGTTCTGTGGGCATGGCTTGGTGGCTGAGTTGCCTGATCGGCAGAGGCTTTTTTTTCCTTTTTTTCCAGCCAAAGAGGTTGTTTTTTAAAAAAATGCTTTTAAAAGTCTCTGCTGATCCCAGTATTGACCAAAAAATACAAGAGGTTGTAGAAAAAATGCTTTTAAATTTTTTTTAAAAAAAGCCTCTGATGATTCTGTGGCTCAGCTGGACATGGGGGGAAGGAGGATTTTTGCTACCAGTTCTCCGAACCACCCACCTCCATCGCTACCGGATCAGGCGATCCGGTCCGAACCAGGAGCATTTTTACACACACATTTTCCAACAATATGCCTCTTTCTATGTGAGACTCAGTTGCCAGAAGAAATAAAGTTACAATTATTCCTTACCAACCAAATTATGCTATTTACAATTTAAATAGTATTGCTACCATATTCCTGACGTTTTCTTTCTTTTTAGCATGTAATATATAATTTTCCAAAGGTTATTCAATGAAATGTCATTTTATTGGATCCAAGAGGCTTTATGCACAATAAACCAAATTTTCAGTGCAGTTATATCATTTGCACAATGACTTCATTAAAAAAATAACACAAATGATGCAATTTATAGAAATGTTGTCATTATGGAGCATAATATAAAATAACATTAAACATCATTGTATATTTTGCATGATGACATCATTAGACAAACACTATAAATTCTCCCAATTAGTCTGTTTTTCATTGTAAATTCAGTACTGATATTTCCTAGAGAATTATATAATTTGTTTCTAGAATATTGAAACTTGTAATATAACCCTAAATATTAAAAAATAGTCACAAAATAATTGTGTATTTTTATTACATTTAAGCCATGTTTTCGGTAATTAACCATTTTAGAGGGATTATAAATGGAGGAAAATAATATATAAAATTCTGATATAAAATTAAAGTTGGCCTGTTTCTTATGTGCCATGGTGATCTTTGCACTGTCACAATAAACTGATTAAAATGAGTCCTGAACTTTAAACAGTTGTTTAATTAGTCCCGAAAAGAATATTGTTTTTTAAAAGTTATTCAAATGGCTAATTACCTGAATTTAGTAACTTTTTGAAGGTCGTGACATGTAACAAAACCTGAATATGATTTTAAATCTTAAGGACTAAACTTCACTACCAAGGCAACAACCAAGCTGATAAATAAAGAAATAAACAATCTAATCACTATAAAAATTGGAAAGAATTGGAAATTTCCCCCCATTTTTTCTAAATTTCTAAATGGAAAGAGTTAGAGAAATCACTTTGACAGATATATACTTCATAGTTAAAGTACAAGCTATGCTTTAAATGAAATGCAATATATTTTTTGTACATGTTTATACCAAAATGTTCCATTGAGGTTATGGACTTACAAATAAGTAAAATTGAAACCTCTGGTCCCAGCCTATTATGGTTAATGGAGGTCCCATCTAAACTACCAGAACTGCTCTCTCTCCACATACTTGCCCTGACCTCTTCTAATTAGCTTCTGAAATTAGATGCTATGCATTGAGCTTATTATTTCCCAATGAGTTGCCATGTTTTCTTCTTACACTCCACAAATAAAGAATTTCTGAGAACCCTAGATCCTTATCTCTGACAGTAGCTGATTGGAGAAAATATAGAAAATAGTAGGTTTCCATAGAGAGAAACCTACTTTTTTAATGCCTAGGGACATTGCTTCCCACTATCTCTTTTGTAGGGAAAAAAGGATTGCCTTTCTCCACACAGAAGACAGGAAAAATATTTTCTGCAAAGAAAAAGATAGTTTGATTAGTGGAATTTAGAATTCATTTAGAATTAATGTAAGAAAATTAATGAATTCATAAGGAAAAACAATCTAATTGGATTTAAATTAATTTACTTTATGTTATATTATATTAATTAAGTACAATTAGTAGGATTGTTTCCTATAGAATTAATAATTCTTCTTTTATCACATTTCAAAAACTAATTTTAGTATACTTTGCGGGGAAGCTTAAAATAATTTACTCAAGGCTTTTATTCAAGTCTATATGCAACCCGGGCACCACAGGTTAAGTTATTGGACTTAAAGACAAAAATAATGGCCTGTCATTTCTGAATTTCTACTCAATGCCAGCATATTGATCTTTTAATACAAGGAATCAAGGGGATTTTTATATTCAAACCTAAAATACCTGTAGAGATGGTTCTCTTGTCAAGCAAGGAAGAAACGCAACATCAAATTAATTTATTTCTATTTTTTAGTTTATTTATTTGTCCTGCTTTTATTTTTTTTTTAAATTGCTCAAATTGGCAAAATGTATTAATGATAAAAAGGTTCTAGTGTGCAGGATGTAAGGCTGAAATATTCTTCATGTTTATGAAGAATTAACACATGTAAACTGAATGATGTTTGCTTTCTAATTAAAACATACCAAGAATATCCAAACTAGACTGCAAAATCATGCTGATTCTCCTTAGTATTCTGAATTTTATAGGAAAATATACAATAATATAATCAATAGTTGCAAAACATTTCAGCAATGACTATGTTTGTCTACCTCTTCAGTATTGATATATCCCCAAAGTATTAGATTAAAAAAGCAAATTTGTTGATTGGACAAGGACATACAATAAAATAGAGTGTCCTACCTGTTGACCAATTCTGGATTATTTTAATACAATTACTATTTTAATTTTAAAATCTGGAAGTTGACAATTATAATATTAGATATGAATACTAGACATTAACATCTTCTAATGAATATCTTCTAATGAAACAAATATACAGTACTTGCACACTAGGATCTACTATTTTAAAAGGTAAAAAGTTTAAAATATCTTAGCATTACCTGAGTCAGCATCACTAAAGATCATTCCAATGAGCAAGCTTGTTTGAACAGAATGACTGATATTATTTACATTTACAAATACAATGGAAAAAGACAAAACTGTAAAAATTGTTAATCTTCTAATTCTAGTCCATAAATCATTTTTGTCCAATCTCTAGATTGCATACTATTGTATCAACTGCAAATTAGCATTTTTAGCTTCTTCTTTCTTGTTTCCCAAATATAAGAATAAGAATAAATATTGAAGTCAACTGATTGAGAATACAATTCTATACTCATCTTTTTAAAAACAAATTATTCTGTGTTCAGTGCAACTATCTCTCAACAAATGAGATACAAGTCCCTAAATAACTACACTCTTAATCTTAACTTGAATTTACTTCCAACTGTATTATTGCTAAATTGACATCCTAGAATCAAGTCATTATTTCATAGCTTCCGTGTGAATTGGAATGTGGGTAACTTTCTTGTCTTTGAGGTTTCAGCTTTCCAAAGGTTAGGAGCTCCTGAAGTTAACAAAGTTTCAGGCTAGGTATAGGTAGAGAAGCTAAAAGGAAAAAAAAATTCCTTAAGCTACAGCCCTTTAGATTGAAGAAATTTAAATTAGATATTTTGCTAAACTAAATAATTTATCTTTACTTGCTGTCTTTTAACTTCCCAAGTTACAAATAACATATCATTAGTGTCAGCCTTACCAGGTAGATCAGATAGGAAACATGACCAGATAAGTTAATACTTTTTTTTATTGTAGAGCTACATTAATAGAATTTTGCTTATCTGAAAACACATTTATCCAGCTGTCATCTTTATAACCCAATTTATATACCACCCCTCTTACCAATAATTATCAATAGTTATCAGTGAGAGGAGTGGTGCATAAATTTAATGAGTAAATAAAGTAAAAACCTAAGGAGGTTTCCTTCTGAGCTTCTTGCTCCATCTACTGTGTAGCTGCAGGCTATGCTCTCTCTTATCTAAACATTCCCCAAGCAGCATTTCTTTACTTGGTCTCCCAAGGTCACTCCCACGTACCCTTACATCAGGTATCTCATAGTATTCCAGTTTCGGAACACTTGAAATAATTAATAGGATTGTTCTGCCAGTGGATTTTTGTTATTCACATAGTTAGTAAAGCAACATAATAGATCTTCTTATAAAATTATCAAGCAAAGGCAAGTTAAGTGCTTTAATGTCCTATCGATTTTCATGGCAAACAACTTAAAACATATTTAAAGTAATGTCATAACAGCACATAAGCTTGGCTGTCTTACCAAATTTGAGAATTCATTTTGTCATAATGACCAACAATTTCTTATTTTCTTGGCTGCTGTAAGGCGTAGGCTGTGCCAGAATAGTAAAACTCAGGGGCATTAAGGATAGCACCAGTACATTACAGTACAGTAACAGGCTGCGATAATAATATTAGCTAGCCACTAGATTACCTGATAATTGAGATTCTGGCTCCTCGCCATGTTAATATCTATTAGCCCAAACAATAAAAATAGGGTGTCATTTTTCACAGATTTATATATGCTATTACACATGTCCCCTTCATTTTGGGCTAGTCTCACAAGATATTTGAATGCACTTATTACAGACTGCATTATCTGGTGAGTGCTAAAAGAAATGATACAGACAAAGCCAGAACATATCTCTATTAATTCTTATTTATGAAGTCTCTGATAATACCAATGACAATCTTGTAGATGGAAATTCAGGCTTATGAATGATTTACCATTTATTTACAGAAATACTGATCAAGAACAAAAGTTAGTTTTTTTTTTTAATTTGACACTTTTGTTGCACTTTTACTCTATGTAATTCATAGAATTTTACCATGCTATGGTAGGGATTAGGGTGGAAAATAATGCATCAACTTTCATTTGTAATCCTCCTATATATTCTTATTGTTTCTTCAATCCTTTCTCTTATTGGAGGAGATCCTTAAAGGAATGAAGAACATAATAATTGCATATTTTTTATTCATAACCTAAAATCCATTCAACTGGAAACATTTTAGTGAACATACTATGTTGAGAGTCATTAAATATAAGTACTAAATCTTCAACAGGTCCTTATCAAATTCTACAAGTTTTTCATATTTTTAACTTTGAAGAATACCACACTGTCACTCAGATGATTTGATATTCTCTGAGCTGGAACACATACTTGAAAAAAGTGTACTGATATAGAGTAAGCCAAAGCAGTTTACAGGAACTGCAAAAGGAAGCAGCTAATGTCTAATACAGTTCAGGAATGCCTATCCATATATTAAACTAATATTAATACTTTGTCAATTGATGTTGCATAAGATTTGAAAGATCTAGGAATAAAGATGTATCTTACTTTTCATAAATGCTTTGTTCAGACAATTTAGATCCATCTATTTCAGTAATATCTGCACCGGTTAGCAATGACTTTCCAGCATTTCAATTCAGAGATTTTCCCAGTGCTACCTCTAAACACGAGAACTGAAATTAACATATGCTACATGTAAAATGTGTATTCCATGATTCCTTTAAAGTTTCCTTGATGCTGTTGTTACCTTTAAAGCCCTATATGATTTAAGAAATAATTATCTTTATCAAAAACCACTGTTTTCTCTCAGTGGTTTTTGCTTTAACAAATAAGATTGGGAAAAGTAAGTTCCATCTCTTAATGAATATTATATTCATAGACCACACTAATGAGCCTTCTCAATTATAGACACGCTTCTTTGAAAATAGCAATCCTCTTAAAATTAGATTAAACTAAAATTAGGCTCCCACCCTATTGGCTGGTTTATCTAGGCAGCTTTGGAAATATATTAGTGATGATGGGAACTCTCCTGCTATGTGATCCAATATAATAAATCTACCCCAAGGCATTGTTGCTTTGTTTTGCTGGTATTTTGTCATTGGTTGCACTGTCAGCTAAATATTTAGACAAAATTTTGCATTTTTATTCACCTAGTGACTCCTTCCCAATGACCTGGGGATAGGCAAATATTGTTATTTAATAATATTAAAGGTATTGTCGCAGAATGTAAGCTATTCTAAGGAAAGCTGTCCTTTGCAATTAATGGATAATGATTTTGTCGATGCTGATAGTGATTTAATGGTGCGTTAAATGTTTTGGAATTGCATCTAAGGCACCTATGACTATCATACTATCTTTGCTTTCTTTTGCCACTGTTCTACTTCTATTTACCAACCTTTATATTTTGTGATTTTTTTCAGTTTTTTTCTTCTTTGCTGTGTCCAGATATTTGTTCTGAAGGCTTAATCCCTTTGTGTGTTGTGACCAAGGCCAAGTAGTGATTACCAAACACAATTCAGTCCTCAACAAACTTATTTTATTAAAACAGCCGAGGATTAATTCATTCTCAGCTTAGTCTAAAACAAAATTCTTAATAACCAGTCCGCCGGCCTTATCACCAAACTTTGATATCTTTGGTAACCTGCCAAAGGCTTTTCTTGGCAAAAACCTCACAAAGTTCAAGAGACGCTGACAAGAAGCATGGGAATCAACAATTCTACAAAGAACCCAATGGCTTATTGCTGCTCTTTTAAGTCCTACGGGAGTGGCCAATCATCTTCTGGCCTTACTCCCAAGTTGTCCTTTTTTTCTTCAGCTACTCTTGCCTTCTGGAAGCTCCTCACATGAGTGCACTAGGAACAGGCTCCTCCTTTTCCTCTGCCTCTGGAGGCCCTGGAGTCCATGCATCGCTCCCAGATGGCCCTGGCCCCATCTCTGCCTTCGATGCAGAGCCCTCGTCCAGGCCTTTTCCTGATTCCAGGACTGGCCCATTGTCTTCCCCAGCCTCCTCACTGTCTGACTCCGCTGCCAGGTCTGCAGGCTGCTGGCAGACCACAACACTATGTCTTTCTTGAACTTTTCTGCTCTTAAGCATTTTTAAGTATTGTTATCTGCTTTGCCATCTAGCTTTTTTATGTGCTGGTAACATAATATTTTGCCTTGCCATATCTCTTTCATATTTTTCATTTGGTCTTTCTTTTAGATCAGTTTGGTCTCTTTTGTTTTCAGGAAGTCTTAACAGCATACTAGTATTAGCGCTTGTTCTTCATTTTATTTCTGATATTCTTCCAATGCCATTTTTTCTTCTTCAAATTTATGGTGTACATACAATATTTCATGGTTAGGTATGCTGTTTTGAAAAATAGAGTCTGTTAACACTACTCTTGGATGAAGGTCATGATTCATTTTCATTCATTTTCTTGTCTTCCTATCCAGAGTTTATACTAGTGTCTAGTCTACTATTTTAGATATATTTAATAACTGGATTGCACAAGAGTTTATCATCTTGGAATTTTCTCCACTGGGTTTGGACTTGGACTTTACGATCTTCATTCGTCTGATATATTCACTACTAATCTTCTTTTTGATTGAATGCTTGATGTTGTTGTTGCTGTTGTTGAGATGATGATGATGATATTTTAATGTTGTTAGTTTTTAATCTGCTTTCAGCCTTGTTGGGTTAAGTTTATGTAAGCAAGTAAGCAAATTAATAATAAGATAAACGGTAGACAGGTAAGTCCAGGCAGTAATAATTTCTAATAAATAACTATTAACAAATGCACAAGTGGAAAAATGTCACAAATAACTGTCAGTAAAGTTAATATTAATGAAACACAATAAATATAGCATTCAAGCTAATTGTAATAACTGTGCTGACATAATTATACATGCTATTTAGTAAAAAGGAGAAATTGATTTTACCAACCATTGTTCATATAACCAGTATGATATCTACAAAGCAATTGTAAAATGAAGTGCGCCAAAACTCCACCCAAATTGAAAACAATACTAAACAATTAATAAGAACCCAAATATTATTTTACCAGTATAAAAGATATATTATGTGACTCTAATTAGTTGTTCTAAATGATGTTTTAAATGTTAAATGAATTCACCAAAATGTCATGTTATATTTATTTTCTTCTAGTTTGGAAAGTTTGCAACGGCTAAAGGAAAAAAAGAAAACCATTGTGAATAAAATGGACTTGCATAATATAATCAAGTATAAATAAAGGAAAAGATGAAGTTCTACATAAAAGTGGCAGAGCTAGAATGGAATACAAAGAATATAAAGATAGCAGAATAGAATTAAGCAAGATAACAAAAGCAGAAACAGAATATGGAAATAAATTGCACAAGAGATGAATCTAATTAAAACCTTTTTTCCCAAGTACCTGAAAAATTGGAGATTAAGGAATCTTATCCTTGGGAATATTGTAAAAAGAATAACTTGATTGCCAGACTAGAATTGTGATAAAAATGAATGAACAGTTTCCCAATGTTCACAGAAGTAGTGGATTAAAGATCTGGCACTATGAGGAAACTAATGTTAATCATCAGTAATGGACATAGTAAATTAGAGGTTGGAGAAAAACAAGGAAGTATTTAAAAAAATCACCTGAGAATTTATAATGGTTAAAAAGCTTAAAAGCTTTGACAATGAACAGTAGTTTATTCAATCAGAGATCTATAATAACATAAACTAGCTCAGGAAATCAAATCTCCTATTTATGCATAAATCAAATGCATCAATGCAGGTATTATTTTAAAGGCTTATTAGCTACTAATTTAGTTAAATGTTTCTCTGATATATTAACAAAAATCTGAGCAAATGTAAATTACAAAAATAAATGAATATATGTTTTAATATTTCTATTTGTACATTCAAGAAATGATAAGCAATAGACAAATTTACCTCTTCCTTCATATCAAACAGACTTCATTTCTGAAATATGTATAATTTTAGATTCATAACACCCTGAATCTAACCAATAGTTAGGCGATCTTAAAGTCCTTATCTTACTTGCATTTAACCACTGCATGGACATCCCTGGTGATATCTTTAGTCTTTCACTCATCATTATATATATTTTTTCATCTCATCCCTAGCATTTACCAAGGAAGTTTAACATTATCCATAGTGGTTCCATTTTAAAGTATTATTTTCCTTTTAAGCCATGGCAGTGTTTTTCATGAGTGAAATCTGATGTGCTTCTTCAACCATTCCATTGGTGTTTCTGTCAAGTGACCTCTAGAAGTAAAATCAATCTGGTTCAATTTGCCACTTCTAATTAGTGCATGTATGCTCCTTCTCTTCACCTATTGGACATTTCATTCATGATCATTCTGCCTCTCCACCTGTGGTCACCAGGCCTCTGAGATTATCACTGGGTCAGACTTCATAGCAACTGCCATCTATGGCAGTAGGAGAACAGTTTTACTCTCACTTTTGCTACTGTAAGCCTGTTAATTATTATTCAGCTAGTTTCAAACATGGACTTTCTCTTCTGGAATAGACAAATCTATAGCTCAGGTGAGCCAAACAGCTTTGCTTTGGCAGAGCTATTTGTTTCAGATGCTTCTGAAAGGAGTGCAATTATCAGCTGAAGTTCCAATAAAGCATTAAAACCCTGTCCAAAAAAGGACCCTTGAAATTAGCAAGAGATCACTTCCGGTTCCGGATGGCAACGGACGCTGCCTGGGTAAGCTCTTGCCCCAGCATCTGAACCCCCCCACCTGGAGGCCCCTCAGGGCCGGGTGCCCTGGTTTTGGGGTATCCGCCGTTAAGGGCGGCTCGCCAGGGGTCCCCTGCCTAAATTCCAGGGGCTGGGTGGCCAATGCTGGCATGCCCGAGGCTCCGGGGAGTGTGGGCGGCACGCAGTGGCCATTCCCAAGGCCGTTCCGTGCCTATGTGCCTGTAGGACCCAGTGTATATCGAAATTAAGGCAGCAGGTAAAGAGGCGATCGGAAGAGGAAGGGATGCAGGCCGGAGAATAAGTAGAAAAGGAGAGACCTTGATTGGCGAAGCAATGAGGCGTCCTGCGAGTGAGAGGGGGGGCGAAGCCCCCCCCCTCTTGTAGCTGGGAAGGGCGCCGTGGCTGACAAGAAAGAGGAGGAAAAAAGAAGGAGACCTCTTACCTCGCTGATTTTTCATGGAGAATGGTGGAGGCGGAATTCGGGAAGGAAGGCTGGAGGCCCCTCTCTTTGCTGGAGAGTCATGGCCGGGGCCTGATTTCCTGCTTCTTTGTGCACAATTGATGACATCACCCACCTCTGGTTTCCTGTTTGACCTACTCTACAAGCCGGACTTGTTGCTCCTGTGAGCGCCCTCTGGTGGATCGTGAGGAAATAGTGCTGATTTTTAAGAGAATCTTCCCCTCTGTGGATGCTTGTGCCTACCTGAGGACCTCTCGTTCTTTATTACTGCAAGATGACAAAAGGACAAAGACCAGGTGACATGGAAAAAATCTTGGAGAAATTGGCAAAATTGGATGATAAACTTGATAAACTTGATGACCTGCAAAAAGGGCAACTGGAAATAAAATCTGAAATTGTAGTTATGAAAAAAGATTTAATTGCTGTTCAACAGGTGGCAGAGGAGAATAAGAAAAAGGTGGGAGGTTTGGAGGGGTGCGGGCAATCCAGAAGAGGGAAGAAATGAGAGGAAATGTAATCTTAGCTTCGCAGCTGGATAGAATGTCTTATTTTCTCAGGTTTCAAAATGTGGAAGAGGTGGACCAGGAAGATCTGCGAGAAGTGATGGTTAAATTGTTGGGCGAATTTATTGAAAGAGGTTTGGACTTTATGAGATGGATATGGATCTAGTTTATAGAGTAAACTCACAATATGCAATTTTACATAGTGTCCCAAGAGAGGTCCACATTAAATTTGTGAGAAGGGAAATGAGAGATGAAATACTGAGAATTCAAAGATCGGGGGCGCTGATATACAGGGGCAAGGAGGTCACCATTCTGAAGCAGATCCCTAGACAGGTATGAGAATTAAGAAGAAATTATTATTTTTTATCAAATAAATTGTACCTTAAGGGAATTGGCTTCAGGTGGTTGATGCCAGAAGGTTTGATGATTTTCTGGGAGGGCAGTAGGAAGAAAATTAATAGTGTGGCAGAGGCTCAGGCCTATCTGGAGCAACATAAGACCCTCCTAGAGGGGGAAGATACAGGAACCGAGGAAGGGGAGGTACCAGATGATCAAGGAATGGGGGCGGGCGAGGCCGTGGTGGTCCGGGAGGAGGGGGGTGCTAAGGCCAGAACCTTGAGATCTAGAATTAAGAAATGACGAAGTGGGAGGAATCTATTACTTTGTGCCTTTTATGATATCTCTTATTTTTGTAAACTTTAATATTACTCTGGATACCGAACTGATATTTTTGTATAAATCCGGTTGTTAAATTTGAAATTTTAATAAGGGAAGATCTGCTGTATGTTAAAAAAAAGAAAATATAAATTATCTTTGTAAAAGGATAATGAAAATTCCACATATTGTAAATGATAATATTGTTTATTTTTAACCAATAAAAACTTTATAACAAAAAAAAAAGAAATTAGCCACACAAGGTGCTTGTGTCAAAACAGAATGAGGGTTGCCAAATGGCTAATGCCAATAATATATCTTCTCCTAGCCATCCTACATAGTAGAGAATAACAGATAGATGTGTTCCTGATAACTGGTGATGTTTGATGTGACAGGTGAGAAAGAAAGTTGGGGTAATCCACCATTCTAATCCTTCACATATTCCATAAACTATTTTAAAAGGGCAGCACTATTTTTAACATTTTGCTCTTGGAAGAATGAGAATCATCAGTGAAGACAGCATATGCTATATTCTTATAGCTTTCTGTCCATTCAAGGTTTGATGGATAGCTATGAGGACAACTGCCTCAACTTTTTCAGACCTGGTGGTATATTGGGCTGTAACCAGTGGTGAAATCTAAAATTTGTGACTACTGGTTCTGTGGGCATGGCTTGGTGGGGGGGGGGGGTATAATGTGACTGGGTGGGCATGGACATTTTTTTTTTACTTTTAAAACCATTTTTACTACAACCTTTTCAGCGAAGAAGTTGTAAAAAATGATTTCAAAAGGCTCTGATGATCCCAGCTGAGTTGCCTGATTGTCAGAGGCATTTCAAAGAAAAAAAGCCTCTGCCAATCAGGCAACTCAGCTGGGATCATCAGAGGCTTTTAAAAGCATTTTTTCTACAACCTCTAAAGAGGTTGTAGAAAAAAATGCTTTTAAAAACATTTGACGATCCCAGCTGAGCCGCACGATCAGCAGAGGCTTTTTTTTTTTTTTACTTTTAAAAGCATTTTTTCGGCTGAAGAGGTTGTAGAAAAAATGCTTTTAAAAGTAAAAAAAAAAGCCTCTAATGATTGTGCGGCTCAGCTGGGCATGGGGGGTGGGCAGGGATTTTTGCTACCGGTTCTCCGAACCACCCACCTCCATCACTACCGGATCAGGCAATCCAGTCCGAACCGGGAGCATTTCACCCCTGGCTGAACCGGAACAACTTGCCACAGCCAACTTGCTGTGGCTGCAGCCAACTCAGCATGGCCAGTTCACACAGGACAACTTGCTGAGAGACAAATTTCAAAATCCAGTTTAATTATTTTTAAAAAAATATTTTTTGCAATTCACGTTTCATTCCGCCCCTCCTTTTGCATCCTTTCTTTAATGATTCTATTCCACAATGTCTTTGATATTAGTGTAACTCTTGTCCCGCAAACAGAATGTCTGTTGCTTACGTAAGTGAAGATAAGATTATTTATTCTTCATGAAGTTTTTTAAATGCCTAAAATATTAAACAGAAAATATTGCTAGGGAATAGGGTGGTCCATTTGTGTTTGTGTGAGTGTGTGTTTAATGCTGACTTGAAGATTTTATTGTTTTTCGAAATTGATTGTTTGGTTTTAAATTATTTGTAAATTACCTTGATAAGATCTTTGAGCTACAGAAGAAATGTTTAGAGAAATAAATAAGTATATTAAAACATAGAAAGAATTTAAATGCTAGAAATGTCAATTTCTTGCTTTTGGGATTATTGAACTGATACCATATTCAGTTTCCTAAAATACTGTTAATCCTCTGTAAAGTTTGAATTACAAAAACAATAAAAACTTCTAAAATATATATTTGCTGTAAAAGCAAATATTAATCTGTATTATGCATTTATCTTTCATAATTTAGATAAGGTTAATCTCATAATATCTTTAATGAAATAATCTCATTAAAAGGATACTTGGGAATGCATGATAATCAGAGTGTAGAAGAGCCTACAATGGGCATAATCTCTTCTTGGAAAGTTCTGACAACTCTTGACATTTCATTGTTCACCTTTTTTTAACTTTATTATCTGTATCTACATACTATAGATGTATTTTTTTGGACCACTGAAAGGAGGAAATGGCTCACAAGCTATGCCAAAGAGTGTGATAGGCAGGTCACAAAACAGGCTTTTGAGGGTTTGCCACAAAGAAGGATGGGCAATGTATTTTCCAAAGAAACAGAATGCAAAACGAGAAGTAATGGATGGAAACTGAACAGAGAGAGAAATAACCTAAAACGAATAGAATAGAATAGAATAGAATAGAATAGAATAGAATAGAATAGAATAGAATAGAATAGAATAGAATAGAATAGAATAGAATAGAATAGAATAATTTATTAGCCAAGTGTGATTGGACACACAAGGAATTTGTCTTTGGTGCATACACTCTCAGTGTACATAAAAGAATACAAAGAAAAAAGAAAAAAATACATTCATCATAAGTTACAACATAAGCAATCAACTCATACTAGGAAACAAACATAACAATATAAATTGTAAAAATATAAGCAACCTGATTATAGTCATGAGTGGGAGGAGAAACTTCCTGACAGTGAGAACAACTAACCAATGGAACTGCTTGTCTCCAGAAGTTCTGGATGCTCAATCACTGGAAGTTTTTAAGAAAAGACTGGACAGTCATTTATCTGAAATGGTATAGGGTCCTCCCCCCCCCAATACCCCTTCTAAATGTTATTCTGTTATTTTGACACCTTTCCCTCCACTCAGATTTTGGCATCCTCAGTTTTCCTGCCTGAGCATGGGGTTGGACTAGAAGATCTCCAAATTCCCTTTCCTGACTAAATAGCTAAGACAGTCATTGGGATCCTATCTCTTTTGCTCCCTCTGGACTAATTAGTTAAAGAGCTGCCTCTAGACATTCATTTTAATAAGATTGTTAGAAACCTGCATTTGAAAGTTCTTCATGTCTCTCTACCCTGATGACCCAATTGTCAGGGTTCCGACCAATGCCTTAATTCATGAGCTTCAAGACAAACTTCAAAAGAAGTCCAGTTATTTATTGGGGGCTTCATGTCTGCATGGACCAAATGAAGCCAACTCTGACCTCATTTAATTTGCGCCCTGGCTCACCTAGACAGATCAGGGTTGCTCAGCTGGGCCATGGGGAGAGTGCCACATGGGTTCCAGTCACGGCAGAAAGCAGGCAAGCTGGCTGGGCCATGTGGGAGACAGCTACACCAGGATTTAGGCCTTGCTCATAGGCTCACCCAGGCAGATCAGCTGGGCCTCAGGGAGAGCGCTGCATTGGATGCAGCCATGGTGGCGAAGGCAAGCAAGCTGGCTGGTTTGCAGAGACCATGTGGTCGAGGCAAGCGAGGGAGCCATGCAGAGAGCAGAAGCAGCTATGCCGTGTGAGCGGGCAAGATGAGGAGTGACTGGACAGGGTGCAGTGGGGCAGGGCAGGTGGGGTGGAGTCCAGCCAGTGGTGGGATTTGGCTTTTCGCCAAACTGTGCAGAATGTTAACAACCAGTTCGCCTGAACCAGTCCGAACAGGCTGAATCCCACCTCTGAATAAAATAAATAGTGGGAGAAGTTAAAAAGCTAAATTCATCATGATTCAGAAATAAACTGAACCAGATTCTAATTTCTAGTTTAGTTTAATTCTAACATAATTTTATTGAGGGAATTCACCACTGGATATAATGTGCTATGTGTACACATCATAAAATAAAGAGGGTTATTTAAATACTAACTTCCTATTGGAAACTGAAGGCGACATACAGAGTGTCAGGGTCAAAAGCTGCTGTCAGTTCCTGTAATGACTTTTCTTATCTGAAATTATACAGCAAACCAACACTGTGGCAAAGAATGAATAGTATCCTGATTTAGAATAACAAGTATAAGTAGCTTAATAATGTTAATAAAAGATGATTAACATAGTTTTCAAGACTATTTTTTTTTACAATGGATTGCATCATGCTGAAGACAGACAAGCATAAGTAAATAATCCTCTTCATTATTTGGATTGTGGAATCTGATATACTAGCACAGGGGTCCTCAAACGTTTTAAACAGGAGGCCAATTCATGGTTCCTCAGACTGTTGCGGGAAGCTGGGTGGTTATGACTAGGTATTTATGTGACTGGGTGGACATGGTCAATTTAGCAGTCCATTAAACAATACACATAAATTAAACTTTAATTTGTTTTGCTCCTGGGGTGTTTTATTTGCTTTTGTTTGCATATTGCTCTTTTGATTGACTTTTCTTTTTACTAGATCATTTTTTAAAATTGTTTAGGAGTCTAGTGGTCCACTTCAGGAAACTCACTTTTAAGCAATTCTTGTCAGCCCCAAGGAGCTTACAATCAACATCTCTCTCTCTCTTTCTCTCTCTCTCCCTCTCCCTCTCTCTCTCTCTCTCTTTTTCTTTCTCTGTCTGTGTCTCGTGTCTCTCTCTCCCCCCCCTCTCTCTCTCTCTCTCTCTCTCTTCCTCCCCCCCTCTCTCTCAGGGTTCAGGAACCCTGAACAGGTGCTGGGTGATGGGAATCTGATATCCGGAGGCTGATGAGCAGCGCGCCAAAGACCAGCTGGCTGGCAGGGAGGTGGGGTAATCCTGCAGTCTCCCCAAAAGTAGCACATTTCTCATTTGAAACTTGAAGACTAGTCCTACCAGCAGGTGGGCAAGTGGGCAGCCATCCTCCTCCAATCCACTCCTCCTTCAGCATTCGGCTGGCTGCATGGAGGCCCTGGGAGGCCTCCGTGTGCCCCTGGAAGGCCTCTGGGTGATCCCTTTTTTGCTTCCCTGGCCACCAGAAGCACTCTGCTGGCCAAAAATGAGCTAATTTTTGGCTTCCCGGGGCCACCACGTGCCCCGCTTTTGGCCTCCCCAGCCTCCAGAAGCAGTCTGCCAGCCAAAAACATTGACCTTAACTTCCAGTTCTAGCCTGCAGGACTCGCAAAGGTAACTTTTGTGCTCAGCCAAAGGGAGGGGGCAGTGGCTGGGCGGGGTGATATGGGCAGGTCAGGTTTGTGGTCCCACAGGGACCAGATTAATAGCTTCAGCAGGCCATATCCAGCCCACAGGCTGTAGTTTGAGGACCCTGTACTAGCAGATTACAGAGTAGTTTGAAATCTACTCTTAACATTCACTGATAATTTTCTTTTAAATTGTTGTGACTTTTAAGAATGTAGAATTTTAAGATTGACCTCCTCTTCCTGGTAATTTTGACTAAAAATTGTGTTTGTACAATACAGAACTTGTTCTCCTATAGGTCTGACCTGCTAGGTAAGAAAATTAGATTATGTGTTTCAGTTCTTCTAGTCTCATATAACTTTTAATTTTATTTGATGTTCTAATATTGAATTAGTTGGGGGTTTTTTGGTTTTTTTTTATGCTGCAGTAGTTGTAAGGCTACTATGGCTGTTTATTTTACTGAAGTGACAAATATATGAATAAAACCTTTAATTATATACATGTTTTAATAGTAGGAAATGTGGTTGGTTAGGTTCATGATGTTCTATGAGCTTGGTAGTTATTTACAGACATTTTGTTTACAAACAACAAATTTTAGACATTGTGTAATTTAAAGGCTGTTTATACATAGTTGCTCACCCTGCCAATCGTGGTTGATATGTGGGTTCTTCCTTGATAATTCCTTGATTAGGGTATTGTTTCTTCTTTGATTATTTACCTGGTGCTGGATGTGGCTATTACACAAGAATTGCTCTGGGCTACTTCCTTTCTTGAATGAAGGAGGGAGGCTCTTTCCTTTCTTACATATACAATATACAATATACAATTGAATATATACAATTCAAATATACAATTAAACATCTTAGTTAATGAGTCTTTAGGATTACTTAAGATCTTTTGGAGGTATTTTATTGGTTTGTGTGTTAGAGTTTTGATAGAATGACAGAGAGGGCAAACCAAGCCATTATGGAGTCACCTATGGAGCAAACTGAATAGCTAAGTATCAACAATAGTAACAAAATTGGAAGGGACCTTGGAGGACATCTAGTCCAATCCCCTGCTCATGCAGGAGACCTGTACTAGGGATTCGAACTGCCAAACTGCGAACCTTTCTGATCGACAAGCTCAGTGTCTTAGGCACTGAGCCACCAGTCAGGTGTTGGCTTCAGCTTCTTGTTCCTTCTTCTCCTTCATATACTTATAGACTCTAGATGCAGGAATCAAGATTTTCTTTGTATCACTGTCCGGGTATGTAAAGGAAGTGCAAGTAGAAGTAAAATAATAAAACACAGGTCATAATGTCATGATTCAAAATAAATAAAGATGTGGCATTACAGACTAGAATAACCAATCTGGTTATAAGCTCAGGAAGCAGGGGAGCTATTCTAGCCATTAAATGTTATCTAATTCATAACATTTGCAGGTGGCCCATGAGGATGTTATTGAGAGATAGAGAGAGTGAGAGAGATACACCAGGAGAATTGCATTCCTCCATATCTAGGTTCCAGAGTAGGTCTATGACTCATGCAAATATAGATTTTAAATCTTGTTCAAGTCTGAAGGGTCCAGTCCAAGGGTCTGAAGGGTCTGAAGGGTCCAAGTCTGAAGGGTCAAGTCTAAAAAGGGTCCAGATAATAATCTTCTTCTAGGATATTTTGTACTAATATTCTAATACCAAAGATTGGTTAAAGATATGGCCCAAACATAGCAAACTGACAAATGTCTATATAAATACCTTCAGTGAGAGCACAGAGTCAAAGGTCTGATCCTGTGAGAAAGCTGTTTTCCACATATAGCAAAGCAAGTGAACAGATAGGCAGACAGCTACATAGTACACTAAACTGCCCCTCCCACTTGTAATTTCTCCACTGTATCTCCAATTTTTCAAAAATAAGGACAGAAAAATGTAAATCAGAAAGTGGTAATGAAGCAAATATCACTTTTTACATTCTCTGATTAGTCAGAGAATTAGATTCCCTGGAAGAAAGACTTGGCATATAGCATTACAATTATTTCTGAAGATACTGATTTCAAAGACTTCAGATTTTATGTATAGGGATATATGTATGTACATATGTTTATTAGAATGCATAAATCGAGATACACATAATGTTGATGATAAACTGATTGGGTTGCAGGAATGGACCTTAATTTAGCTAAATTTCTAGTACTTTAAGGAAGCAGTCACTCAAAGACAGTATAAAATATCTGTATAAAAATAATAAAAGAACAAATATGCATTTAAGTTACTATTACTATTTAATGAGTATATGTGCAAATTAGTTTAAACTTGGGTTCATTTTATTTCATTAGTTGTAGAAGACAAAACATCATTACAGGCAAGTATTTATTTTATTGTGGTGTTTATAATATATTTCATGTCATATTATAATAAGTTTTATTATGACTTACACTATTTTGATAAAGCAAGTAACATCCTTTTCAAAAATGTCAAGCAATGAATATTTACTACATCATTTTAATGACTTGGGGATAGTTCTCAGAGGTCTGATGAATTGGGTTTATGACTTCCAGGTTTATGTTCAAACATGTGGAAGAAGGAACTAATTGAGCTGCATCAGGTTTTAATATGAGTTTTCATCACTTGGTTATATGCAACATGTATAAACAAGAATAATGCAAATTTTGCATGGAGAAAATGAAATGTCTGATGGAAATCTGTTGACAAGCTATTACATTCTGTCTTGCTTCTTTGGCAAACATGTATTTTCCAAGAACTCCACTCTCATTATTTTTAACCTTTTTGTTCCTGGTGTTATTGAATCTTTATATTACCTTCTCTTTTCAGTCAAGTGCCAGGAGCATATACTGATTGAATTTAATGGCTTTTGGATCAGTTGTCCAAAGAACAGATTAATTTGCACCTTGCTCTATCTTTAAAAGGAAACTGTTGAAATTCTAACTTGTAGAAATGTCTATATTTTTGCCCCAAGTTCTCACTAATTTATTATATTTTTGTTTAATAAGTATACACTACTCTTTTTGGATGTGCAATAGAATTTGGGATATTATGAACTTCTTTTATAGAAGAAGAACAGAACTTTCAGAAAATTTAAATAAGGTAAAAATGTGCTTCTATGTTGTATAGATTTCTGTGGTATATTAATTGCTCCACAGTTGACTTAGATGTGGAAAAACTGCTGCCATAACAAGTTGATAAGAGATTCTTCCATTCACGCAGTGAGAGGGGGCAGGGGGCCACATCATGTTCGGGGAGTGCGCACTCGCTACCTTAGAGAGATTGCGCACTCCGGTCCCCAATGCTTTTCTCGTTCCCCAGGTTGCTTAGATTCTCAGGGCCAGAGCTTCCGGCTGATGACATGCAATGCCAGGTCCGTGGTTAATAAAGCCCCCCTCATTCACGATCTTATTCAAGAGGGGGGAGCAGACCTGATGGGCATTACGGAGACCTGGTTGGGCCAGGAGGGGGGAGTTCCCCTCGTGGATATGTGCCCGCCTGGTTTCCATGCATTCCATCAGCCGAGAGCTCTGGGCAGGGGCGGGGGGGTGGCGGTTATCATAAAAGAAGGTCTGGGAGACCACTGTACCACAGATAGCCGGATGTGAGTCCCTCTTTGTGAAGTGGGGTCGTGGAGTGCAGATGGGTTTGTTGATCACGTACCTGGCTCCCTGCCGCATGGCAACAGCCCTGCCTGAGCTGCTCAACGTCATAGCCGGGGTGGCGGTTGCTACCCCCAGACTTCTGGTCATGGGGGATTTCAACCTGCCATCCATCGGTGAAACGTCTGAAGTAGCCCGGGAGTTCATGGCTTCCATGACAGCCATGGACCTGACTCAGTTAATTCACAGCCCCACTCACATTGGTGGACACACTCTGGACTTAGTTTTTATCTCTGGGCAGTGGTTGAGTGGCCTTGATATAGGGGATATAGTCATCGAACCCTTGTCATGGTCGGACCACTCGCTCCTTCGACTAGACTTTCTAACCGCTACACCCCGCCGCAGGGAGGTGGAACCGACTAGGTGGTTCCGCCCCAGGCGCCTGATGGATCCTGATAGGTTCCAGATGGAGCTTGGGCCAATTCCTGAGACTCTAGCTCATGACTCGGCTGAGGACTTGGTGGCCGCCTGGAACAGTGCGGCCGCCGGGGCCTTGGACCGCGTCGTGCCTTTGCGGCCTCTGACCCAGCATCGAACTCACCTAGCTCCTTGGTTTTCCGAAGAGCTGAGGGAGATGAAGCGCCGGAAAAGACGCCTGGAGAGCGGGTGGAGGACCAGCCGGTCCGAATCTGACCGATCGCTAGTGAGGGCTTATATTAAGACCTATCTAGTGGCGATAAAAGCGGCAAAATCTACCTATTTTGCCGCTCTTATTGCATCATCAGATAATCGCCCAGCCACCCTGTTTAGGGTGACCCGCTCCCTCCTACATCTGGAAGCGTGGGATGATCCCTTGCAGGGTCGAGCTGAGGACTTTGTGCAGTATCTGCATGACAACATCGCTCAGATTCGGGAAGATCTGGCCTCCGACTGGGTAAGTTCAGACGGGATGATTGAGGCAGGTCTTGAGAATATTATCTGGGAGGAGTTCGATCCTGTGACTCCCGAGGACGTGGACAGGATTCTGGGATGGCTGAACGCGACCACATGTTTATTGGACCCGTGTCCCTCCTGGTTAGTGCTGGCTTCCCGGGAGGTTACACGAGGCTGGCTCCAGAGGATTATTAACGCTTCTTTGAGTGAGGGTGCCCTGCCGGTTGCTTTGAAAGAAGCGGTGGTGAGGCCCCTCCTCAAGAAGCCTCTCTGGACCCGGCTGTGTTGGCCAACTATCGTCCAGTCTCCAACCTTCGTTTCATTGCAAAGGTTGTTGAGAGTGTGGTGGCGCGGCAGCTTCCACATTACCTGGATGAAGCTGTCTATCTAGACCCGCTCCAGTCCGGCTTCAGGCCTGGGGACAGCACGGAAACGGCATTGGTCGCGTTGGTTGATGATCTCTGGAGGGCTCGGGATAGGGGTTGCTCCCCTATCCTGGTCCTATTAGACCTCTCAGCGGCTTTTGATACCATTGACCATGGTATCATGTTGCGCCGGTTGGAGGGGTTGGGGTGGGGGGCACCGTTTTGCGGTGGTTCTCCTCCTACCTCTCCGACCGGTCGCAATCGGTGTTGGCAGGGGGGCAGCGGTCGACCCCGAGGTGCCTCGCTTGCGGGGTACCGCAGGGATCGGTCCTCTCGCCCCTCCTGTTCAACATTTATGTAAAGCCGCTGGGTGAGATCATCCGTGGCTTTGGGGTGGAATTCCACCAGTACGCTGATGATATTCAGCTGTACATCTCCACCCCAGGCCACCCCAACGATGCCCTTGAAGTGATGTCCCAGTGCCTGGAGGCCGTGCGGGCCTGGATGGGGAGGAACAGGCTTCGTCTCAACCCTTCCAAGACCGAGTGGCTGTGGCTTCCAGCGTCCCGATATAACCAGCTGGTGCCATCACTGGTTATTGGGGGTGAATCATTGGCCCCCACGGAGAGGGCTCGCAATTTGGGCGTCCTCCTGGATGCACGGCTGTCTTTAGAAGAGCACATGACGGCCGTGGCCAGGGGGGCTTTCTATCAGGTTCGCCTGATACGCCAATTGCGTCCCTTTCTGGATCGGGACTCCCTACGCACAGTCATTCAGGCACTCGTCATTTCCCGCCTGGACTACTGTAATGCTCTCTACATGGGGCTCCCCTTGAGGTGCATCCGGAGGCTCCAGTTGGTCCAGAATGCGGCCGCACGGGGGATTATGGGAGCAACGGGGTGCTCCCATGTGACACCTCTCCTGTGCGAGCTGCACTGGCTTCCTGTGGTCTTCCGGGTGCGCTTCAAGGTGTTGGTGACCACCTTTAAAGCGCTCCATGGCTTAGGGCCAGGGTACTTACGAGATCGCCTTCTGCCGCCAATAGCCTCCCACCGGCCAGTACGTTCGCACAGAGAGGGCCTCCTTAGAGTGCCGTCCGCCAGACAATGCCAGCTGGCGACCCCCAGAGGGAGAGCCTTTTCTGTAGCGGCACCCGCCCTGTGGAATGACCTACCCCCAGAGATACGCATGATACCTGACCTCCGGGCTTTCCGACGAGCCCTGAAAACACATTTATTTCATCTAGCCGGCCTGGCTTGACCCTATTGTTTTGGTTTTAAATTATAAATTGGTTTTAACTCGGTTGTTTTAAATTGTGGGCCAAAACTATTTAATTATTTTAAATTGTTTTTTAATTTTGTATGCTCTATTTTATTTTGGCTGTTCACCGCCCTGAGTCCAGCTGGAGAAGGGCGGTATACAAATTAAATAAATAAATAAATAAATAAAAATAGAAGAAGGTCTATAACCATATTTAATAAAAACTTTGTTCCAATTTGCCCAGTACTGCCACTGCTCAATAATAACTTGTCAACGTCTAAGTCAGAAACTTTCCAACTCTGCTTGAAGTTGATAGGAATTAGACCTGGGAAATCTTTTGTATGAAAAATGTAAATTTGGCAATTAAAGTACAACTCTTTTTTTTATCTTGCACAATATAGTGTGTGTGTGTGTTGAAAGACATAAAGAGAATGAGTGAGTTAGTGA
>WNWU01000007.1:14877021-14888414 GCA_012654045.1 Ptyas mucosa | reverse complement strand
ACACACACACACATACATACATACATACAAACATACAAACAAACAAACATACACACACACATTCAGTGGTTGGACTTGAATAACTTAACAACCAGTTCTCTGGCTGGGTAGGTGTGATCAGTTGGTAATGTGACTGGGTGAGTGATGCCACTCATCACACCCAGCCTCGTCTTCCAGCCACTCGCCTCAAAGGCAGAGGAAAGATTCAGCCAGTTGGGGCTAATCCCACCACTGGCTGGCCCTGGCTCTGCCAATTTTTTAACCTGTTTTTTTGGCCATTTTGAGGCATTTTCAGGTCGTTTTCAGGCCATTTTTGGGGCCATTTTCAGGCCTTTTTTGGGTTGTTTTCAAGCTGTTTTTCAGGCCATTTTTGGTCCAAGAAATGACCTGAAACTGGCCCCAAAACAGCCAAAAAACAGGCCATTTTCCAGTCTATTTTCAGATCATTTTTCAAGCTGTTTTTGGGCCATTTTTCAGGCCAAAAATGGCCAAAAAATCTACCTGAAAATGGCTCAGAAAATGGCCTGAAAACAGAGCCATTTTTCTTTGAAGACATTTCGCTTCTCATTCAAGAAGCTTCTTCAGCTCTGACAGGATAATGGGGAATGAAAGGATGGAAGTCATCAAAGAAAAAATAAGAAAGTCCAATTGCCTCCTGAAAAAGCACCTTTGGGACAACCATGACGTGGATGACTGAGAATCTCTACAGACTTATATCAGATTTTACATACCATGACACTACCATGCTTTGTTAAAAATTCAATGGTGAAAGTTATACTTTAAAATTGAAATAGTTAAACAATATTGCCACAGAATATTTATACAGTGGTTATATCTAAATCAGAAAAGGCCAGTAAGTTCACGAAGGTGTACATGGTTGCCTATTTTCTGTCTTTCTCCTCTAACAATTTATGAAGCAGTTTAATAAAGAGCAAATGACTGACTAAAGATATTCTATTCCATTGGGTGGAAACTTGCACATAGCTTTTGCTGGTCCAAGTCCAGTAGGATTCAGCCAGTTCGCACCACTTCCGGAGAACCGGTTGTTAACTTTCTGAACAGTTTGGCAAACTGGTTGTTGAAGAAATCATTAGAGCAGAGAACCGGTTGTTAAATTACTTGAATCCCACCACTGTCCAAGTCCAACATTCCTATGTGTACACTGCATGAGTTTGATGCATTTTTATTAGAAAAGGATATCGATTTCAAATTTTGTTGAATTTGTAATATTGTACAAAATAATCACAAATCTGGAAAATACAAATATAATAAAAATAAGACAATAAATTAAATACAAACAAATGTGTGATGATAATCCATTAGACTGACTAGTAAAAATTATCATGACACATAAACATTTTAAAATAGCTTTGGTCTTCAATTTTTATACATAAAATTATACACATTATCATTTACCCTTTGTCCAAAATATGTTAAATAAGCAATAGTACAACTTATTTCTTTATAATATTTGTCTGGCCATCCATTTCACAAGAGTTAGAATGTACACATCTCTTGTTTATTTTTAAAATATTGTATTAAATATTTTATTTTATAAAATGATGTGAAACAAAAAGAAATAAACAAACAAGATCAATATCTACAGCTTTGATGTAAAAACCTAAAATGCACTAAAACATTGCAATAATCTTTTAGATAGCATACTTCTGAGGAAGGCATGGAGCTATAAACTTTCCTGTAAGTACCAGAAATACTAAAAATGAACAGCCGAAAGCTGTAATGAAAGGCCAGACAAATTAGGCCATACAGTTAGCACAAATTAGGCCACACAGTTAGCACAACTAATGAAGAAATGTTTGTTTAAAACCCAATAGCGAAGGAACAGATTAAAGTGCACAAGAGAAAAATAGATAGTCAAGGACTAACTGAAAAGGACAATTTAAAAAAAAATGAAAAAACACTAACCCTAATTTTTTATATATATATTGTCTGAGGATTAATCTAGGAAAATAATCTCCTCGTTTTGACTTATTGCTCATGATTTTGGAACAGTTAGTATGTTTTGCTGGATGTGTGTGTGTCTGTGTGTGTATGTCTGTACACATATGCATTATCTTCATCACACACACACACACACACACACAAACACACACATTCTCTTTATTTTTATGTAGCAACCCTCCTATATCACTCACATTTAGAGTAGGGATTGCAGTATAAAGAACCTTTTCTTTGTTCTCATAACATTCTTCAAAGCTTCAAAGCTCTTCTGTACATCCAGCATAGGAGAAATATGCAAATCAGTCTCTTGGCTTGTTATTTGTATATCCCTTTTAATTAATAAAACATTAGCTGGTTTATTTTATATGTTGTGTACAGTGGTGGGTTTCAAAATATTTTACTACCGGTTCTGTGGGTGTTGCTTGTTTGGTGGGTGTGGCTTGGTGGTCACGTGACTGTGTGGGCATGGCTTTGTGGTCATATGACTGGGTGGGCGTGGCCAACTTGATATCACTCATGCCAAGGGTTATGGTTAGGATGCCTGGCCTCTCCTTGCCTCAAAGGCCTCAATGAGATACAATTTCCCTGTCTATTTATTTACTACTACTGAACATCCAAAATATACTATTTAATCCTATGTACATATCCCATATGTGTACATACATATTACATAGTATAGAGTGTGTATAGGCACATAAAAAGATACATTATTTACTATATATACTATACACATTCAACCTCACTTACTACATTTGGAAAAACACACCTAGAGTCCACTTTCTACCACACATTTAACTATAACTTCTGTACATTTATAACATTACACACACCTTCAGATGTTCTTTCCTAACTTGCATATGACTTTTAGAAGCCAGAAGAAATCAGCCCTGACATGCTTGCCTTCCTTCCATGTGCCCTTCCTGGCAGTCCTGTGGCCAGGTCTGCTTGCCTGCCTTCCTCCCTCACCACCGCCTCTTTGTTCAGCTGCTTACCTTCTGCGGTGGCTGGTCCAGAGTTGAGAAGACAAGCTGACCAGAGTTTTCAGTGGCCTCCAGCCAACCACCGCTGCTGGAAAACTTTCTCTGAAGGCAAGCTGCTGCCATCGCTGCCTTGTTCTTTGTGTATGCATATCCCATTGGACTTGCAAGGCGATGAACATGGTGGCCAGGGCAAGTGCGTAGCGACTGGGCGACCGGTTCAGGGGCATGGCCAGCCAGCCATTACTACCGGTTCTGCAAGTGACTAGAAATTTTTACTACCAGTTCTCCCAAACCGGTGCGAACTGGTAGCAACCATCCACTGGTTGTGTAATATGGATTAGGGATTAGGGTTAAGGTTATGTCACTCTTGTAGTCTGTCATTTTTAAATCCACTTTCAAATCAGTCTCAGTCATGTCAGGTAATAATATGCTCTGCCAGAGTATATTTCAAACAGTCTATCTATAGAGGCAGACACTTAACTTTTGGAAAAATTATTCAAAAATATCTTTCAGTATGTCCAAAGTTAAAATATTTTGCTTCATTCTGAATTAGTAAATTGAGTTTCAGTATTCTTCTCCTTTAATTGTAATCTTTAATTCCTTACAGTTTGCTATCGAGTCCAATTTTGAAAGTCTTATGTTATGTTTGTTTGTTTTTTAAAAAAATATTCAAAACAAAAGCCTTCTTTATAATTAATGCCAAATTTTATTCAAAATTTATATAGATCCATAGTCCTTTTGCAACTTTATAAAAATCAAAGTTTAACCACCCTTATAAGGAAAAAATAATAATTCCATAAATTTGTATTTAAAACTTCTTTCATTAAGGATGGAAAGAAATTCACCCATTGCTGCAAAACCTGTGAAGACAAAGGTTTCTAATAGCTGACAAAAACAATTAATAAGCAATTTTGAAAATTGATTAGAAAAGATTAGAAGGCCAAAGCCTTCTCAAGGTGTGGACCCTGGTTTGAGCAACATGGCTATTGCCTCATCTCCTCAGAAGAAGCAACTATTTGGAGCACTCTGCCAATTCTTCATTCCACTGCAGTTCTTGGGCCTGCTTTTTGCAGAAACATGTTCAGTTTGCCATTTTTTCTCTAAGTAACATTACCCTCAAAATGGGAGAATAAAGCTCTCCTTGTTTTGTTTTTGAAATAAGATATATTTAAATGTTGTCAAACTTCAGTATCAAAACAATTTCCAAAGTATAACTTCATTTTTAAAATATAGATACAAAAATGAGCCCCTGTGTGAAATAAAATATATGGGTTAGTTTTATACAATACTCTTTATTGTATTAAATGTGTATGTGTTGATTTATTTTCTATTTTGCTACAATACAACTATAAAAGCATTATTTTTGTAGCATCGTATTAAATAAACAATCAAAAAGTTTTGTGTTCATTGAGATATGGGGTCTAAAATGGAAATGTTTTTTTTTCTTTCTTATACATTATTCTTTTTGTTTAAAAGATAAACAAAAAAGAAGGCAGATCCTTAATTTTTCATTGGTTAATTCATATTCATTCTGGTGATGTAGAGGAAGATCAAAGAACATATTTTTAATATTGTAAAAAGAATCCTTTCTAATACAAGTCATTATTCTTCTAATTCCCAGATGCTGACAGGAACTCTCAACATCTTCCGCCTTTGCTTCTCACCTGATCCTATGGATTACACCTAAGCTCTAGAAGAATAAGTAAGAATGAGAGATGTACATCCGATTCAGATGAATACTGAAATTTACCATCATAGTATTTTAGAGTAAACTCTGAAATAATACAATGCAGAAATGCTCAATTTTCATTCCTTGAGAAACAGTAATGTTAAAAGAAAATAAGCAATTATAGGACCTGGGACAATTTAATATTAGTTATTTGCTAGGAAAATTCTAGATGATCTAAGAATTTCTGCAACTGCCAATCTCTGTTATTATTCTCTTGTGCCCTATTGCTTTTTCTGCAACTTAATTGCCTGTTGATCATGAAACATTTTTTTTTCATTTATCTAACTTTAATAATTATCCTTAAGTATGGGTGCGCATGTTTACTTGCTCATTCAGTGAAACTGATTGACTTAAAACAGGGTAAAATAAGATAATAAATAAAATAAAATACCGTCCAACCTTGCATAATTAACCTGTAGAATTCATTACCACAAGAAGCAGTGAAAGCTGCTAACAGGGATGGTTTAAAAAACAGATTTAATAAATTCATGGAGGAGAGTTCCATTAAGAACAATTTGCCTTAAAACAACATTGTCTCTAGATTGAGAGAGGCCTACCAGTATAATGCTCTTGCAAAAGAACAAGATGGGAAGAGGCATATTTACAGGGCATCACAGAGGCATTTTGGTGCTGATCACTTTGGGAAACAAAATGCTAATGTAACAGGGAAAACGTCTTATGTACCAATTGTACTAACTTGTCATGCAAGCAATGTTTTGTACCAGTTCTGGCAAAGAAGAATGTAATCTTACAGAAACATACAATAAATTTTTACAAAAATGCACAGACAAAATTAGATAACTAACGTAAGATGGAAAACAAGAAAACATAAATATATATAAATATTGACTTGACTTGACTCCTTGACTTCTAACCATTCATTCAGTAAGTGTTCAAAGTTATGTTGGTGGTGAATGAAGGAACTTTTGACATGCTTTTGCAACATCCCTGTGATCATGTGATCAAAATTTGGGCATTAGGCAGCTTGTCCATACTTAAGACTGCATGGGTGCTTCCCCTTACCTTCCTATGCTCTCCCATCTATCTTCCCCTATCTTTTGGCCCTCTGTCACCTGGCCAGGGCCAAGCCAAGTTGGGTTTCAACTGGGGGTGGGGAGCCTAAACAATCCCTTTGCAAAAAGGCCAGGGCTGAGACTGACCTTCTAAAAGAAACAAAAATTCAAAACAAGCCTGTACAATATCCATACTATACAATATCAAGCAGGACAATAACATGCTGCCCTTTGCCATCTCATACTATATGTACTCTTGTTAATTTATTTGAAATGCTTTTGTTCTTGGAAACAATGAAATAAATATAAGGGTAGAGGATACCCTCACTCCTTTTTTTCTGATTCTGAACCCTTTCTACAGTTTCTATAGCCTTTTGTTGATTATAAAGAATCCTTAGAAGAATAAACACATATATTAATACACATATTGGACTTAAAGCATGCTCATTCTGGCATATTTGGCATTCTGGCAAGTCAAATATAATGTGAGGATTAGAATATAATAAGAATTGTATTTAAAAAATATTTCTTGAGAACGAATCTGAAAGAAACTGCTAAGGTGCTGTTTCCAAAGTTTTTCCAAGAACCATGTACTTCAGGCAGATCTCTTTGTTCTTAAACAAAGTGTATCTGAATTGAATGGTTAATCAAAACTGAGAATGGACTCCTTCCTCATTTGCTTTCAAAAGAAACCTTAAACATTGCCATGCATTTGTTGATTTGTTCTTTGCCAGAAATAAAGGTCAGCAGTGCATAATAAAGAATGCTTAAACTAATTGAGAAATTTCTGTCTCTTTGTAAGGGTTCTGACTTATCAAATCATCGGAATTCCCCAAAGGATGACATCTTCATCAGTGAAGCATTATTATTTGCATGCCAAAGATAGCTTAATAAACATCCTGCATTTTGAAATGCCTGGTTTTATGGGTATGTAGTGGCAGGAACATTCCTGGAGCAATCATAAATATTTAGATCACTGCGTTGATTTTAATCAGTTAAAAATGTAAATGATGCAGTTCTTTGTCATGAAGGAAAAAGATACCAACATCACATCATATTATTTTATTAAAATTTTATAGAAATGGCTCCCCTTCAGTGCTGTCAATCTACTTCTGCATTTTCTTTTTAATTATTAAAATGAGCCTCATTAGCATGGGATCCAGTATTGCTGGCATTTGTCACAAAAAATTATTTCAGCAAATTGGCTAAATAAGTTAGAAAAATAAGCATAGCTTGGTTAATTTAAAAAAAAATAATCAAATCCCAACTTCAAACTTTTAATTCTCTGATGTTTTGATGAAGTCCTTTTAAAAGTTATAATCAGAACTTTTAAAAGAGTGAATGTCATTGAATAAACACCTAAGAACTAGCCAATGGTTGCAGCTAGGAGTACTCTTAATAAGATACATTATGAGAGATGATAATAGAAATTGTTCTCTTGTGTTGTTAATGGCAAACTCATATACCGGTAGGTTTCCATTGAGTGCACATGCAAAAATAAGTAAAACTATAATTTTCAATTAAGTTTCAATGAAAGGTTACTGGTCTTGAAAAAATATGCTTTGGCCAAATTACATAGCATGCTATTAGAGCTCTGGGTTTAGAGTTCTTAGTGTAATGGAACTGAGGTTCAATGTAGATTAGATTTGATGTTGAAGTTCAGACAATTTTTATGCAGTGCTCAAATCTTTCCAAGTACATTTAGCAAGATACTTGCAAAAGATATTATGGTCCTACTTCTAATTAAAGCAATACAGTGAATTATGGCTTTGGCACTATTTCTTATAGTTTATCCCCCCTCCTTCCTTTAATTAATGTTTCATTTTTCATTCCTGCCTAGATAATTGCTTGTAGTTTCTCTATAACTTAATGCTGATTATCTGGAACAAATGCCTTTAGTAGAAAAAGATGAAAAAAAACATAGGTATTCCCAGACTCATCTTCTGGCTTTTATATATTAACTCAACCTTTAAACAAATCTTGATTTTATGCCTGAAATACATTAGCTTCATGAACTACAGCTGCAAGGATGAAGCAGCTATTGAAACTAGACAATTAATGGTCAACAGATTATGGATTCTTTTGCTTTACAGTCACTTATAACTATTTTACTAGTATTTACTGTCTTGAATCAGAAAGTAACAAAAGTAAACCTGGAAATATTTCTGTTAGAATATGTCTATTTTCTAATAGAGTCTTCCTTCCTTCCTTCCTTCCTTCCTTCCTTCCTTCCTTCCTTCCTTCCTTCCTTCCTTCCTTCCTTCCTTCCTCTCTCCCTCCCTCCCTCCCTCCCTTCTTCCAGTTCTCATCATTAAATTGATATCCCAATTAATGAGGGATATGAGAAACAATGGGGTAAATTAATTTTTAGCTTTGTAACTGCAAGTAATTCTAAGCCTTTATTTTACTATTTGTGTTGAAAATAAATTTTGTTATTTTATTTTTATTTGTACAGATTTTATTGTGATTTATTTTCTCACTTGCACTGACACTGCAAGGTTTCTTCTTCTTAGTCTGTGTGATGGGAGACTGGGAATGGATAGGAAAGAACCATGTTGACATAGGGACTCAACAGAACAGTTCAACAGCCAATGATTTTATGATCAGAAGTACCCAAATATGGTTTTCCAAATTATTGTAATCTCATGCAATATTTCAAAGGTCTCTATATTAACTGTATTGGGAAATGAGAATGAATAGGGTGCCATCGGCCAGACAATGTCATAGGCCAGACACCTCAGGATGCTATCGGCCAGACAATGTCAGCTGGTGGCCCCCAGACTGAGGGCGTTCTCGGTGGCCGCACCAACCCTCTGGAATGAATTACCTACCGAGCCCTGGACAGCCCCTGATCTCCTTCCTTCTGCAAAGATCTCAAGACCTGGCTTTTTATTCAAATTCCCTGATCTGGTCAGTTTTTTTAGGTTTTTTTTTTTAATTTGATTTATATGCCGCCCTTCTCCGGAGACTCAGGGCGGCTTACAATGCGCTAAGCAATAGCCTTCATACTTTTGTATATTTATACAAAGTCAGCTTATTGCCCCCACAAACTGGGTCCTCAATTTACCTACCTTAGAAAGGATGGAAGGCTGAGTCAACCTTGAGCCTTGGTGAGATTCGAACCTGCAATAATTGCAGGCAGCTGATGTTAATAACAGGGCTTTAGACCACTGTACTATCCAAGGCTCTGTGGAATTTTAAATTGGACTTTTAATGCTATTTAGTGATATTGTTTTTATTGTAATTTTATACTTGTGAGCCGCCCCGAATCCTTCGGGAGAAGGGCGGCATATAAATTTTAATAAAATAAATAAATATTAATTCCTATTAATATTAATAGGAGGAACTATTAATAAATAGGAACGATATCTCACACACAAACACAGATGATGAATAAAGATAATACTATTTATTACTGTATAAATGTAGTGTAAAAGCCATGTGTTTTTATGTGCATTTATCTATAGTGGCTTTGAATAAATACGTATTTTAGTATCTATTTAACTTAATACTTGGAACTTAATCACTTAACCAAATAATTTAAATTTCTAACAATTTGTTTATAATACAATTTACTGTGATGCTAGTTTCTGTTTTCTCCCAGCCAATTTCAGACTGCAGTCAGTTGCATTCCTGGCCAACAGCTCTTCCCTTAATAGCCAGTAACCCTGCACCTGTACCATGTGAAGTATGCTCTGCCATCACTTAAAGTCCAGGGATATATTACCTTTATGTTTATGTATGTTATGTATATTTATGTAGCCTATTTAATTTCAGCTGCCTCGGATATCTTTTTGAATCTTCTCCCTAGTTGTGAGTCCTCTGACCTCTAGCTTTCCCAACTGCTGGTTCTTCTACCCATGCTTTCTTGAGTTGACTCTTATTTCAGCAGTATCTTCTGCCAAACCTGGAAGAAAACACACTCCTTCTGACTACCTGTTATGGCTCTTTTCTACTTGTCTCTTGAACCCTCGGTGCAGGTGCATCTCAGAGTTTTAATGTCCTCCTTTCCCCTGCATCCTTTCTCTGCAAGTGCCTATGTGGCTAAGTTGAGCAGCTAACAGACCACTGTAAATGAAAAAAATGTGACTTTGATAGTTTCAGAGAAATTCATTGTTCCACAAGGTCTAATCTTGTTCCCCACCAAAATTAAACTGTCAGTTCCTCAACGTTTGGAAAACAATTCTATACTTAATCCATCAGAAAACCAAAATTTGTAAACTTTATTTAATTTTCTTCTATTAGGGAGATGTGCTCAAGTGACAACTTGGTCAGTCTTTTTAGATTGGGGCTGGGGGAGGGGGGGAAATGCCTGTATCTTGTGATATGAGACAGGAAATATATGGCACTGTTTATTAATCAGCAAATTATAACCTGTCCAACAGTGCACTGATTACTAATGTAACCGAGTCCATCTTGCTCTTGGTTATCCTCTTCTTCTTCTCTTTCCTTTTACTTTTCCCATCATTAGAACCTTTTCCAGTGAATCGTTTGGTACACAATGTACCCAAACTAGGAGCCTCAAGTGAGAACTCTGGGTTTATTGCAGCAGTTTAGAAATCTAATAAAAAATAAAATTAATATGATTGCCATGTCTCGATAACACAGATTCATATTAAAATTCCTTAATGAAGAAAAGTTACTTATCTGAATCTATTCATTTAAATATGCTAACTTCTTATAATTATCAGTGCAGTATATGGCTTAAAGTTTTCTCACTGCTAACATCCACTCAGGGAGCCAGTGTGATGTAGTGGCTAGGAACCAGGACTCAGTGAGTTGTAGGCCTCCCTTAGGTATTAATCCTGCTGAGTGACCTTGTGCCAGTTACTCTCTGCCTCAGCCTTAGGAAGACAATCCAGTTCCAAAAATCTTGCCAAGAAAACTGTAGGAACTTGTCCAGGCGGTGGTCAGGAGTTAAGACTAATTCAAAAACATTAAAAACAACAGCAACAACTCTAGTTCACTAGGATTGATAATATATCATTTTCATACTTTTACATGCATCAAAGATGCAAAAGCCATAATGCTAAAGCTAACACCTAGTGATATCAACTGCATACATGACATAAGTATTGAAGGCAATGAAGAATATAACAAAGACAGAAAGCTTTTGGTGTGACTCAGATAATTGAAAATGTCAATCCTCCAAATCTTCTGGGATGTGAATCATAATTAAAGCAGTAATAGAAAATGATAGATCTTTCATATTTGGCATAGAAATCCAGTCTTGATCAGTGAACCAAACTAGCTATGATGACTACTGTTAAAAACTGGAGGGGTGGTAATTGAAATCTTCATTGGCAAAACCCTTCTTCCAATAGTTGCCCAGTAAAAGATAATTACAATAGGCTGCCACCAGTCAGGCTAAACGTCATGACAGTGACAAACTGACAAACCTCTTCAGATGCTTTTAGCTTTTCTGTCAATGGCGTCTTTCTTTAACTTAACCTAGGAAAAATGGAATATTCTTTCCTCCCCAAAATACAGAAATTAACAAAATTAAATATCTATTCTGAAACACATGATATGGCTACCCAAGCTAGCATGTAGAGATGTTTTTAATAAGACAACAGGGAGGGAAGGAGGGAGAGAGGGAGGGAAGGGGAGAAAGGAAGGGAGGGAGGGAGGGAGGGAGGGAGGGAGGGAGGAAGGAAGGAAGGAAGGAAGGAAGGAAGGAAGGAAGGAAGGAAGGAAGGAAGGAAGGAA
>WNWU01000007.1:14854771-14877011 GCA_012654045.1 Ptyas mucosa | reverse complement strand
GAAGGAAGGAAGGAAGGAAGGAAGGAAGGAAGGAAGGAAGGAAGGAAAAAAACCAGAATTCCAAATAATAATAAAATCATATTGCAGAGATATTTTTTGGGAGAAAATGCCCAGTTACAGGAATTTGGTCTCAGGCCTGATGTTAATGTGGTTTTGAAGTTCCTGGTTTGCTTTTTGTGATTGTTACAGTTGCTTTAGTCAGGTTGCCTGACTCAAGCTATGTCTTTAGTTATGGTTATTGCTTTTGGATTCTGTAAGCTACTCAAGGTGTACTAGAATGGGTAATTACAACAAAATTAAGATGATGATGATGATGATGATGATGATGATGACGACGAGATATTCAGAGGTGCATAGTTTTGCTGAATTTTTCTAACATTTGTAATATAAATAATTATTGCTAGTCACTAAATCTTTTATTTCTACACTATGTTTTTCTTTATGCCAGTTCTGAGTATGTTTTGTTTCAATTTCTATCACAGGACTACATAGCTAAATGTGGCCATCCTTCTTAGATTTAACCTTTCAAAATAGGTCTAGGACTTGCAAATGAAACTTTGAAGAAATTCATTGCCATGCTCTACTCTGTGGGTGGTGAGAAGAAGCAAAACATTTGCTTTAAACTTCCTTCATGAAATTCAAATTGGGGAATACATAATAGTTGTTGCCTGTGAACATCCGTATAAAGATAAATATACTATATAAATATTTAAATTAAATTCATCTCTCTTGGAATTTAAACTCTAACCACACTTGGTAGGGAAAATACTTTTGGTTAAAGCCATTTTTTCTTCAAGGGAATGTTCTGAAATTGTGGGATCACTGCAACCAGCAACAACTGGTAAATATTAATTTGCTGCTCGGTCACCCACTGGAAAAGTGACCGCAGACAACTCTTCAAATTTGACAGACCGCTTTGATATTTCTTACCAAATGTCTTTGCACACTTCTGCCACCCTATTTTTTTTCTCGGAATACTTTGCATGAAAGCCAAATAAAGAATACTTAAGTGTTCCACATTGCCCCAAAATCAACGTATTATTTTAAATTGTAATTGCTCTTCCCAGTGCTAAGGAGCTGACCTTGGGTGGGGTAGAGAAATTAGAATAGTTTCTTATAACATGGAAAAAAGAGGGGAAACTTTCATGAAATTAGTAGAGAACAGATTAAATTAATTATATACCTATTATAAGAAACCCATTAGAAAAACATTTTGTTTTTCTTATTTGAAATTAAAAATAAGATAACTCATAAACATGAACTTCCACTCATTTTGTCTTTTCATTTCCTTTAACCTCTCTGAATCTTATTTGTCTTTTTTCTGCCTACTAAGACATCATAGATAAGCAGGTCACAGGCCATGGGCTGCAATTAGCATCCATTAAGAATCAGAGTGTTAGTTTACTTCTTTTTTTACATCTGCTTCTCCTACAGAATAAAACTTCAATTTTAAATATAATTACCAGAAAGAAAGGAGAAAACTTTACCTGTCGCCCTCCATTACTCTGCTAGAAACCATTGAGGGACACGAGAAATTGGATGCCATCATCCTTCTCTGTGTAGATCTGAAGATAGTATATTGAGATAAAAACAAAGAATGATGTTTCTCTCTCTTTAAGCTCATCCCTGCAATCTTAATTCAAAGAGTACAGGATTGTGGATTCCTCAGTCTCTCAACAATTGTTAATACCTGGGAAGGGAGAAGACAGTAAAGGGCAGAGATTTGTGAGTGGCATGAAACTCCTGTGCACAAGCTGTACAACTGAATAATTATAATATATAAATGCAGTGTGTGACTCAAGGTTCAAGGTCCTTATTATTGCTCTCACTTCTATTATGATGAAGTGTTTTGAGAGATTGGTAAAGGACTATATTGTTTCATGCCTTCCCCTACATTTGACACATTACAGTTTGCTTATTGGAAGAACCATTCTATCAATGATGCGATTTCTTGTGCGTTTCATCTTAGTTTGGCGCACCTGGAAGAGAAGAATACTCCTGTGTGAATGCTGTTTGTCAATTTTAGTTTGGCATCCACACACAATCATTCCTCAGCATTTTGGTGAACAAACTGAGCCTATTAGGTTTTAATACTTTCTTATGTAACTGGATACTTGATTTCCTTATTGATAGGCCCCAGTTTCTATGAGTTGGAAGAAAAGTTTCCAATTCCATCTCCCTGAGTACAGGTTCCACAAAGGTCTGTGTCTTTAGTCTGTTACTCTTCACCTTGATGACCCATGACTGCTGTGCCAAGGTTGCTATGAATCATATTGTAAAGTATGAGGATAACACGGCAGTGGTGGGTCTTATAAGAGACGACAATGAAGATTCTTCTAGGGAGGAGGTGAAGGCTCTCATGGACCAATACAATAAAAATAACTGGTTTTGAATGTTAAGAAAACAAAGGAGATCATTGTTCATTTGAGAAAGAGCTGGCATAGTCATACTCCACTTTGTATCAAGACTGCACCTATGGAAGTGGTCAATAGTATTAAGTATCTGGGGGCACAGATAACTATCAATCTGATTTGTCTCTTCATATGTTATTTTTAGTGAAGTGTGCAAACCAGTGTTTGCATTTCCTGTGTCGGATGAGGACAGCACATCTTTCTCCTTCTGTCCTGACCGCTTTTTACAGAATCACGATTAAGAGTATTTTAACAAACTGCATCTCTGGTGGTGCCTCAGGTAGAAGGTCCATACAGAGAGTAGTAAGGACAGCTGAGAAGATTATAGGAAGCTCACTTCCTCTTATTCAAGACACTGCTTATAAGAGCTATGTGCTTAGAGCTAGAAGCATTTTTAGAGACCCCACACACCCACTTCACAATCTGTTTCTGTTGCTCCCCTCTGGGAGGAGGTTTCTTTCTTTTTTTTTTATTGAAAAAGTTTTAAAAGTTTTACATACATTTTCTCCCCCCTCCCCAACCGCCCCCCCCGACTTCCCAGAGCAAATACAAAATAAAATAAAATACAGCTCAAATTCTCTAAATTAAACTCCATTTCACACTTATCATAATCATAATCATTAAACAAATAGATAAAAGGAAAGCAAGTCTTCTTTCTTCTTATTCCATCTAATTCAACAAAATTAATATCCATTCATAATTACAACAGCTAATAAAACAGTTAAGTATTACCTAATTAAACCTATCTTTACTCAATTTAGCTATTTAATGCTTAACAAATTATTAGGTCTATACAATTTAACAAGATATTTTATAACTTCTTTCATTGAAAACAAAAGAAAAAAAAAGAAACCCTCATTCAAAAACCCCAAATTTAAAATAAAATGTTATATAAACTCTTCCGTCCTCCACTTTTAAACCATAAAGGTCCAATTATAATTAAAGCACTTAATAAAAAATAATAATTTTTTTAATTAAAAAATAATAATCAAACCTCTTATTAATTTGTCAATACATATTAACAAATCAGCTAAAAACATCATTTATTAACTATATCAAACGTTTAAATTCTTCATACTAGATTAAACCGGTTGCTAATCTTATTGTCTTCACATCCTCCAATAGCATTTAGAATATCTTCATTTGCATCTACCCACCTAAATAAAAATTGCTTCTTTATATAAAAAAAAACCCCGAGTGACTTTATAATTGTATTTGAAATAATATCCATCAAATCCAGTCAAAAATTAGATTAATAAATTCATCAGACGTGTTAGGGAAACCAGCAGATCAACTGCAGTTGCCCTAGGTCCATAGTCCTTTTGCCTTATATTTATTACCATCAGTCAGGAGACTCCAATTTACTATATTCAATAAAACTTCTGCGATTGCAATTAAGTCCAAATTTGTTACAGTCCTTAATAAAATATTCCAAATCATTCAAGTCAGGGCATATTTTACAACCCAACCCACCAGCATTGCAGTGATCTGTTTATTCTTCTCAAAATATTCCAATACAGCTGTAGGTTGCCTCCTCATTGTCGCTCATCGCTTAGATAACTGGCATTAAACTGCTGTCTGTTTTTTTTCCCACAAGTTCAAAATCTTTAAACAGCTAAACAATACTTTTTAAGGACCATCATCTTATCAAGCAGGGTTATTTTCCATTTTTCCAATCTTTCTTCTTTTCCTTTTTACGAACTTTCTTTTTAACTTTGAACCCTCTGCCTTTTTTAACTCCAGTAAAATTTTGCAATTTTTGGGATTGCATAATATAAAATTTTTGGAGAAATATAACTTCTTTTGGAAACAGCTCTTTAAATACAGATTGGTTTTTATAAGAAAAAATTTGTGTAACCAAAATCTCATCAGCTTCCAAGATTTCTTCCTTATTCTGCACAGCCTCCATCTTTCTCTCCTCGGTGATCTGTTGTTGTACTTTTCCATCTCCCAGCTCTTCGTTCAATCCCCCACTGCTAGATTGCAACTCAGTATTTCCATGTGTTTCATTGTTTCCAGCTTGAAAAGCTTGAAATATAGTATCAATTCTTTTCAAAAAAGCAGAGGTAATTGAGCTCAAAGCTTCCTCAAAGTCAGACCATTGAGGGTTAATTAACCCTCCTTTGCTTTCTTTGCTTTCAAAAAGACCAGCCATCTTGCCCCCCTTCTTCCTTCCCTTCCAGAAGGACAGGGAAAAAAAGAAAAAGAAAAAGAAAGAGTATCAAGAAGGAAAAAAAAAGACCCTTTACAATTTGTAATTTGTATTGCTGCTTCAATTATTATTATTACATCCTTTCTTGTTTCATCCACTTTTCAAAAAGGAGTTTTATGTTTCAAACAGGGGCTTATCAATAATTACTTTTAACTTTCACTTCTTCACGCCCCGTTAAAATTCAAATGCCATCTTGCTTTCACTTTCAGCTTAAAAAAATCTTTTAAAGAGAGTAAATCTTTGGAGTTAGAAAGAAAAAAAAATACTTGCTGTTTCATTCATGCTGCTTGTGCTCCGCCAGCTTTATTCAGAAAGTATTTGTTTAAAGTTAATTGCTGGGATGGTAACTACATCTAGCTCTGCAAAGCAGAGGCATCCAGGGTCCGGAGTACTGACAGGCTTAACGGGGAGCTCTCATCTTCGAGCGCCAGATTATGGGTAAAATCTGGCACTCTCCGGGAGCTCTACCCCACCTGTCTACTCACTTTCCCCCCTCATACCAGGGGGAAAGTTTCCAAACCTCAAGACAGCTGATAGTCACTGTTCTTTGCAGTTCTACGGAGCCCTGGGCTGGCGCTTCAAAAAGAAGCGTCTAGCGATGTCGCAGTCCCAACGAAAGTCCCCAGGGAGGAGGTTTCTAAGTATCTATAGCAGGACTACTAGATTTTGTAATAGGTTTGATCCTTATGCCACTTGTCTTGTAAACTCCCAGAATTCTCTTTTTTGACCATGTATATGTATACATTTGAACTAGACTATGGCGTTTCTCTTTATCATATATGTGTATATGCATAATAGTTATCTTTTGAGAGCTGAATGCAACCAAATTTCTTTTTAATGTATGCTGAATAATGTACATTTAAAGTGACAATAACGTTTCTATTTTATTCTATCATAAATTTTATTTTTTAAATATTTTACTTGTTTTCAACTTTATAATTTCATAATTTCATTATTGTTTCATTATTTCAATTTTATATATAATGTATATACAATATTTCCATCATTAAAATCAACCCAAATTATAGTTGCTGCGATTTTCACTTCATCCAAACCAATTCATTATAAGTCTGTTAAAAATAATTAAAATTTCATTAAGTTCAAGGTGATGCTCAACTTTAAGTTCAATAAGAAAATATGAGAGATGAAATGTGATATTGCCCAGCTAATCACATCAGGGAAATGAGAAAATAAACTCAGAAGTTATTGCAGATAAAGTTATTCAGTCATAGGAATTTTATTCTTACTTATATCATATTTTTCCTAGTAGCTGCAAACAATTGTCTGAAATATACCTAGGTATGAAATATTAAATGACCCAATAATAGGTTTTAGCCTTATCTAGATGCAGTATACTATGTTCCAAGCAACACTTGCCACAATACAAAGGATTTTTTAAAATAAATGATATCTTGCTTTATGTAGCATAGTGGTGACTCATATATCGCTTCAAGGGAAAAGCACCATGTGAAATATTTCATTAATACACTATGAACTGATTGCAGATTTATTTATATCAGGCTTATGAAGGGCCACTGGACTCCCCCGTGCAAACCCTTCGGTCTTCTACCACATTGCCAATTCTTGTTAATAAAAGTTTTCATTTAAGATAAGTGCTTGGAGCGGAATAGAAAAATATTAATTTGATAAAAAGATTCTCTGTCATGAATATTTCATTCTACTCAATGCAGCATGATTCCTGTTTACCACCCATAAATTAACCTAGGGATATAACTTATAAATTTACATGTGAAATTACTTTTCCTTATAGATTTTCACTGAACCTTGAAAGATGCATTACTTTATTGAAATAGAGCCTTTAGTTAAAACATCTCCTTGACTTACAGATTTATATCTCATTTCCCATACAAATGCATTGAACTTACCCAGATACTCAATCTTGTAATGCCATTCCTGGGAGATTTTTAGAGACCTTCAGTGTCCTGTGTTTCGTTTTTGATAATAAATGAACACCAATTATGTCACCCATGTCTTTTGCTCAATAAAATATAGTGTTAAATATGCTCTTTCAGGCTGTTGAGATTTACTTCTCTCAATGCTTCTGAAGGTAGCATAATATGAAATTATAAGATAAAAGCAATAAAGAAGAAAGATAACATTTTAAAAGGTGGCAAAAAGAGTGATAATCTTAAAAGTTACATTAAAAAATTGGCAACATTTAAACATCAATAGCTGCTTATAAGAAGAGACCATATACTTTCTGCCATCTGAAATATAAAAATGTATGTATGCCTGAAAGAAGCTTCAAAATTTAGCCACCAGCATTAAAGATGTGCATTAGCTTGTATATTGAATTTTAAGATTTTATGTTTTTTAAATGTAGTGGGTAAGAAGTTGAATCATTGCTGTGTCTTGATGTAGTTGGGTGTAGTTTGGAGACAGAACTTGGTCATAAAAACAAATGTATAGTGAATTTTGTGATTTCTATTCGCTGTTAGTCACTTATACAATTTCAAAAGAAAGTACATGGAGTCCTTGACTTATGATCACAATTGAGCCCAAAAGTTCTGTTGCTAAGCAAGACAGGTGTTCAGTGAGTTTTGCTCTATTTTATTGACCTTTCTTGCCACAATTGTTTTTTTTTTATTGAAAAAGTTTTAAAAGTTTTACATACATTTTCTCCCCCCTCCCCAACCACCCCCCCGACTTCCCAGAGCAAATACAAGATAAGATACAGCTCAAATTCTCTAAGTTAAACTCCATTTCACACTTATCATAATCATAATCGTTAAACAAATAGATAAAAGGAAAGCAAGTCTTCTTTCTTCCTATTCCATCTAATTCAACAAAGTTAATCTCCATTTATAATTACAACAATTAATAAAACAATTAAGTATTACCTAATCAAACCTATCATTACTCAATTTAGCTAATTAATACTTAACAAATTATTAAGTTTATACAATTTAACAAAATATTTTGTAACTTCTTTCATTTAAAACAAAAAAACCCCCCAACAACAATAACAACAAAAAAGAAACCCTCATTCAAAAAACCCCAAATTTAAAATAAAATACTATATAAAGTCTTCCGTCCTCCACTTTTAAACCATCAAGGTCCAATTATGGTTAAAACACTTAATAATAATAAAAAAATAATAATAATTTTTTTAATTTAAAAAAATAACAATCAAACTTCTTATTAATTTATCAATACAGATAAAACATCATTTAATAACTATATCAAACATTTAAATTCTTCATACTAGATTAAACCAGTTGCTAATCTTCTTGTCTTCACATCTTCCAACAGCATATAAAATATCTTCATTTGCGTCTACCCACCTAAATAAAAAAAATGCTTCTTTATAAACCCCCCCGAGTGACTTTATAATTATATTTGAAATAGTATCCATCAAATCCAGTCAAAAATTAAATTAATAAATTCATCAGACGTATTAGGGAAACCACCAGATCACCTGCAATTGCCCTAGATCCATAGTCCTTTTGCCTTATATTTATTACCATCAGACAGGAAACTCCAATTTACTATATTGAATAAAACTTCTGCGGTTACAGTTAGATCCAAATTTATTACAGTCCTTAATAAAATATTCCAAATCATTCAAGTCAGGGCATATTTCACAGCCCAACACACCAGCATTGCTGTGATCTGTTTATTCTTGCCACAATTGTTAATGGAGTCACTCAATTGATAAGTTAGTAACATGGTTGTTAAGTGAATCTGGCTTCCCCATTGATTTTGCTTATCAGAAGGTTGAAAAAGGTGATTCCATGACCCCGGGACACCTGTAAGCATCAAAAATACATGCCACATGCCAACCATATGAATTTTGATCATGTGACCACAGGGATGGTACAATGGCTGTAAGTGTGAAAACTACTCATAAGTCAGTACCATTTTTTTCCAGTGCCATTGTAACTTTGAACAGTCACTAAACGAATGGTTGCAAGTTGATGAATACTTACATAGTTTCTCAATATTGTTATTAGCATTACTTTGATGCATGTTATCTTCAACCAGCAGCAGAGAACTATTTCCAATTGCATTATCGGCTTTTGTAAGCAATTGAAAAAAAATGTCCTTAATTTCCTGAACTCCTCGGTAAATCCCACAGCTATAATGTAGTTGACAGTTTTTAACTAAGCTTCATTACTTTATAATAAAATAACTTAACTTGCAAGTAAGGTGCCTTCTTGGCAGTAATAGTGGTGCCTATGTTATTTTTTCTTTCTTTTTAAAGTCAAACTTATAGTGAGATTATTAGGATTCAGATATAATGATAATTAGAGACAAAATGTAGTGTGTATTAGAAATGTTACTTTGATAAATTATACAAACAGTTATGAAATTCTTGTTATGGAAATGTATTTAATCTAGTGCACATTCTGATAATATGTTCTGTTTTTCACACAACTATCTGCTCTTTTAACATTTTTTCACTTGTTGTTCACCAATCCTTTATATTTTTTGTCACTGAAAAAAAATGCATGAAAATGTATTGCTTCATGAGTCATATGGACTCAGTTAATAGAATATGTTTTCATCCAATTGTATAAGATTTGTTGTTTAATCTATGAGGAAACCAAAAGTGTTTTTAGCACTTCAAAATATAAAATAATTTTGTCAAGTTCATTGTGTTTAAGTAATTTAGAATTACTTTGTAATTAAGAAACCAATAGTAAATTAAAAACTAGATTAAATCCCCAGACATCAATTCTGTCTTTTAAGAAATGTTTTTATCAGAAAATATTGCCCTTAAGTTTTAATAAGTCCTAAAATGTATGCTACTCAATGCCAGTTCAAATGATCTTGAAATTCTGATCCATTCTAGGTTGTTTTCCTTCAAATTTGAAACAATAATAGTTATTTTGAAGAAAAATCCAAATATAAAAAATCCCACAGTTTTAGTTTTTGTTTTCATTTACTATGCCTATCCACATTACTGAAAAACTACTAAGGAAACACATTATACGCTCTGATGATATAAAAATGGTAGATTATTGTATGCTTTTAAAATAAAACCTGTTTTCTGCTTTTTAAAATAAAAGAGATATCTGAATGTCATTATTCTTCAGTTGTGTACTTCTTCAATATCTGGGATGTCGTTTAATGAACTGTGAAAAGTAAACAGAGGATACATTGTTTTTATATTACGGAAGGTTTAAAATTATATCAATATGTATGTGTATGCTTGAAGAAATAGCACATATGAGTTTCTATACAGTTTTTTCCCTGTGCCCACCCTAAAATTACAGACTGGTGTGAAAAAAGGTAAGAAAAAAGCTTATGATTGATTGCATGCAAAATTCATGTGCCCCCATCCTGTGCTTTTCACTTAAAGCTTTTTCCTATAATGAAGAAAGGTTTTCCAGCTTTTTACATACATTTTGGCCATTTATCACAGAATAAGAACAAGCAAGAGCCCTAGAATTAGAGAGGGAAAAATAAAATAGTCATACGTACAATCATGAATCTGTAGTTGTAAAAAAATGAATTATATTACTTCTTTATTCCAAAGCTCCTGATTTCTAAGACTGCTTAGATTTCAGAGGAATGCTCAACGTTGTTAAATAATGTTTTCATTCTTTCATCACTCTACAAATGATTCCTTTTTATTAAATAAAATTCACAATTAAAGGGAAGCCAGTCTGTGTTATGATATGTAATTCAAACATGCACTATTCCCTTTATTCTTCTGTACTACAAAATAGGTACTCTTTTCTTTTTTACCACAATTATAACACATGGAAAAATATAACAAGCAATAACATTCTTGAATATTTTAATGTGACTTTTTAAGCTGATATAGAGCATTAATTTTACATTTATTTAGTGGGAAATCAATACAATAAGATGTTGTATAAAATTATTTATGTATGCATAAACTTCAGATAGAGATGTAGCCTTGCCTATTTCTCCCTTGAAAGCTGGTTCAACCTTATTTAATTGTTAGTAAGTTAGAACAGAAATGCATCACCTCTCTAAAACTGTGTTTAACCTTGAAAGGACTCATGAAATTGCCTCAAGGGGAAGGAGAGAAAATTATCTATTCCTAAGACGCCTTATCTATACTCACCTTGAATAATGCTTAAAATAAAATTTGCAAAACTATGTCTGAAATCTAAAGAAAACAGTAGCTATTATGATGAAACCAGCTGTGGCCTTTTATAGCTTTCTTTATCTTTTATGACTGCTCTGTTCCCTGAAGTCTATCTGTGAAGCGCAGAAAAAGTTTGCACTAGGTGATTATACTAAGGTTCCAAACTAGTAAAGTATGAGACAATCTTTTGAGCTGAGAATTAGTATCTCAGGCAACCTAGCAAGAAACCAAAAGAAAGTTATTCATTTGAATAACTAAAGGCTCACCTGAAGTTATAGCACTTTATCACTCTTCAAATCAATATTTGGGACTGCATGTTAATATTTTGCCTCACATGTGACATGTGCCTTGACTCTTCTCCAAAACAGGTCATCTTGTGATGTCTAGTTGTTAAGACTCAGAGCATCTACAAAGCAAATTTTTCATGTTTTCATCTTTGAATCAACAAAATAACTATGACAGAAATACATTTGGTATTTGGAACTGATCGTTTTTAGAACCCTTTTCATCAGGGGTGGGCTGCTGGGGGTTCACAGGGGTTCGGGAGAACGTCTAGCTAATATTCTGTGCAGTTCAGAGAACCCCCAAATCCCACTCATGGCTGTCCCGGCCCACCCCACTCTGCCCCTTCCAGGAGTCCCCACGTGGCTGATTTTGGATGCAGGTAAGTGCAGGGCACACTTGGAGGCTTGGGGAGGGAGAAAAATGGGCCTTCTGGAAGTTCAGGAAGGCCCGTTTCTGGCCTCCAGAGGGACTCAGGAGCCTGAGGAGGCCGTTTTCGCCCTCCCAAAGGCTCAAGGAAAGCCTCTGGAGCCAGGGAAGGACAAAAACACCCCACCACCATGGTGCAGGATGCCGACTAGGCCATGTCCATCATGACAACGCGCACCCAGCAACCAGGCAGAAAACCCCTTGCTAAAAAAATTTAAGCCCACCCTTGCTTTCCATGTATTATTAAAGTGTATAACCCCTGCACCTGCACAGAGGCAATATTTTCATTCCTTCCAATCCTATTACTTCATCACCATTCAAATCTGAAGAAAGTTTTTGAGCAAGAGATTACTCCTTGGAATCCTTTATGAAATACGGGATTTTAACAACTACATACAAAATCTCCATGGAAAGAAAGTTTGAGGGGTACTCGCTGACCTCAGTTATTTTCTGATATTTCATTACCCAAACTAGGTAACATCATCAGTGCTATAAGAGAGTCTTATAATCAGCCTGCACCTGAAAAGGACAACAATAGGAATATAGGAGCTAGACTACTCTTTTTCCATATAGAGAGAATCTATGCATTTTAATAATGTTTGAGAAATGTTCTACTTTATTATTAAAACATCCATCCTAAGATAAAATAGAGTTGAGATAAAATAAAACTGACATCTCAAAACTGTTTTAAATCTTCATCATATTGTACAGCATATTCATACTTGCAGAGATCAGTGGCAGCAGTTGATGTTAATGGTACAGAATTGTCATCTTAGCTGAGCTGTATGTCTATGAAGTTTATGATTTAAGAGTATTCTGAAATTATTTATCACTCTGAACATTGTCTACTAAATTGGAGATTGTTTTATTTTATTTTGTTTTGTTTTATGACATACTATAAAAAGGGATGACATTAGTTATGGTATTGGCAGGGAGCTACATCATATATACAAAGAGGAGTCTTTTATAAAAGGAACAGGGATTTGTGAATGCTTGTATCCCTGGAAATCTCTCACTATATAATCATATAACTCTTGCAAAAATGCTACCAAGAGAATATATTTTGTACTTAATATATTGGAAATTCTAGATCAGACCTGTCTACGAATCAGCAGTGATATGCCAAAGGCTGGATTTCAAAATCTAGAGACTATCAATGATCATTGTTAGAGACTAGTAAATTTTTCCAATGCCAGCATTTCTAGTCATTCACACCTGACATTAATGACTGACCAATAAATAAAGGCTTGTTTATTATGTGGTGCTTGCAATATAATTTGCCATTAGAAAAGTCAAACCAACAGGTTAATTTCTTCCCCAGGGTTACTGTGCTTTGAGCCTAGTTGATTACACATATACAGACATTTTGTAGTAGCATGTCAGATTTCAGAACACTGAACCTTAATGCTTGTCCAGTCTAGCTTATTATTTCCAATTGCTCTTTCAGTGTCATTGGTAAAGTTTATAATTAGTTACCAGAAATGTTCATGGCAGCAAAGTAATCTTCATTCGGGGGTCAAGATAACTGTAATAAGGCACTCAAAATAATTTATCTGATTGACTACTATATGCATACAAAACTTAGAGCATGGGAAAAACAAACAATTCTTTTTGTCCTTCAGGCTTATTATAGTCAATTAATTTTCCTATGCTGTTAACTGAAGTTGACAAGTCTATCTAATTTTACTCTCAAGCTCACATTCACACCTGCAAACAAACATAGCTTTTCTCAGTCCTGATTCATTTTTGGGGGGCTATGTAGCCAAAAAACAGTGAAAACCATAGAAGTTAATTCAAGTGATTTTATTTTTTAAAAATAACATTTCTTATAAAAGTAAATATATACATTGAAGGTCAATGTAAGGAAGCTAATAATACAGATTTAACAGAAATATATTACAGGAGGATTATGAATGACCAATCTGCAATCAAGAAGGATCTCAAACCAAAAAAAATGATCTAGAAGAGATTGTACAGATATGAAAGGGAGCAGTTCTTTCAACCTGAAGAAAGAACTGTAGTTCTTTCTATTCGCTATTTGTATCTTTTTCTTCTTTCAGAGTCTAGTCTCCTGGTTCTGAGACATTGATTCTTTGCTTTCCTCAAGCATTTTCTAAAGCAGGATTTGGCATCCAGAGTTTGAATACTGTTACTATTTCTGTGCCAGCTCATTGAGCCATGATCATCATTAATATGGCTGGGATTTGGGGAAGTAAGACAAAAATGGCATCAGTTTTGTGCTTGTTCATAACTCTTCAGACCGTGCAGATTAAAAGTAAAAAAATAAATAAATAGGGGGAGTTAGTTAAGACTATGATTTTAGTGTTTAACTCATGTTTTTTCTATCAGCAGAATATTACATAGATATAAGATAATTGTTGGAAGTCAAGATATCTTCCGATACTGTAACTTAGACTAAAGTGATCCTGAACAAGGGAGCTGAACCAGTAGTGGGATTCAAATCCTATTGTTACCGGTTTGCTCGTGGCGCACGCACTTGCACGCGCAATGCTTCTGCGCATGTGCAGAATCTTCTGCACATGCACAGAGGCATCCAGGTAGGTGGGTAGAGCCTCCTACTGCCGCCACTACCGGTTCACCCGATCCAGGGCAAACTGGTAGCAACCCACCACTGAGTTGAAGATAACAAGGGATAAAAATGTCAGGCAAGCAGTAGTTTAAAAGAAGTGAAACAAGATTATGACACCATCTTCAATTTATATGATTACTTTATTGACAATATAAATTTGGAAGCTTTTCATGCCTTTTCATAATCCTTTTTAGCTGTAGATGCACCATTTCTATCTGCTATGTAAACTTTTGTCAATCTCCTGTTAGGAATGCCAGTTTTGTTGGGACCCAATCAACTCAATGGCAAATATGAAATAATTTTCATAAATTCTAATAGTGTTCATTTTCTATTACTGTAGAAAATGGCACCGCACTATATATGTGGCTGGTGGAGTTTGCTCAGCGGTGGCATTCACTTACCTTCACTACCGGTTCACAAATGTAAGTGTGCATGTAAAACCTCCACGCAGGCACAGGACCTTCTGCACATGCATAGAGTGTCAAAAACAGGATGTGATGACATCCAGGTGGGTGGGTGGAGCCTCCCTCAGCCGCCACTACCGGTTTGCCCAAACCAGATAGAACTGGCTGAATACCACCACTGAGTTTGCTGTAATATGGATAAAGTAATTCTTTTGTTTTTAAAAAAGTCATCCATGTCTAACAAAACAGAGCTTGTGTTCCACGTTAAGTCGGTTCATATTTAAAACAGTACCTGCAGCCTCTATTTTATCTCTGTATTCATGAGGATGAAAAACTACATAGCCCTGTTTTTGGATGCTTTTTGTTTTCAGACAACATTGGGCATTTTAAATGTATGTTTTATTCATTTTGTACTTTAAAAAAAAAGAATTATAAAACAATGGTGTGTCAAGGAGAGGATGGGCTAGTTCATAGTGATACATGGTTGCCTGAGCAGAAGAAGGATATTAACAGTGGAATTCGCAGCAAACCCAATTCTGGTAGAATAATGCAAAGAAATATTACACAATTTTACAGTGTTTTCCTTTTATTGTATATACATATTGTATTTTTTCATTATTTTTAACATTGTAACCCACTCACAATCCCCTTGTGGTAAGACACATGGCAGACAAACAGACAAACAAACAAACAAACACAATTGAGCCCAGGTGGTGCAGTGGTTAGAGTGCAGTACTCCAGCTACTTCAGCTGACTGCTAGTTCAGCAGATCAGTGGATCAATTCTCACTGGCTCAAGGTTGACTCAGCCTTCCATCCTTCCGAGGTGGGTAAAATGAGGACCCAAATTGTTTGGGGCAATATGCTATTTAGTATAGTGTCTTTGGTGTAAGTCGCCCAGAGTCCTCGGAGAGTGGGCGGCATAGAAATATGACAAATAAAATAAAAATAAAATAAATTGTTTATTTGTACACACCAATATCTAGCACAATTCTTCATGGCGTTGAAAAATGTGACTTATAATTAGTGTCGCACTTACGATTATTAAGCATCCCCATGGTCCTGTGATCAAAATTTGGGCGCTTGATAACCAGTATTTATTTACAAGAGTTGCAACATCCTGGGGTCATATGATTACCATTTGTGACATTTTCCAGATGATTTCTAACAAGAAAAGTCAATGGGGAAAGGTGGATTCACTTAACAACTGCAAGATGCACTTATCAATTGCAGTGATTCATTTAACGAACATCAGGCATGACTCACTTAACAACCATCTTACTTAGCAATGGAAATTCTGATCCCAATTGTGGCTGTAAATTGAAGACTACTTACATTAGGTTCAAAAACTGACTGTGTGCCTAAACATCTGATGGAAGCCTTTCAGGTATCTAATTGATAACTTTCCCAATCCTCTATTTAGCTGAAGAATAGAAAGGAATTTTCTGATGAAAACCATCCATTTTCACTTCACAGGTGTATTTCCTTTCTTGCTGTAGGCTTTTGCCTTATGATGTCAATATTTATATTTCTTATAATGATGGCATGAATATTCTCAGATTTTTTTTTATCATTAGATATTTAAAGCAGAGGGAGAGGGATCACATTACCTTTCATGGCATTATAAAAACATAATCTGATAAACTGAATGGTTGCACCAGGGGATTGTTTGTTAATTTTTAACAAATGATTTTCTTTTACCTAATATTGCATAACTTTCAGCATTCCAGAAAACCCCCCAACTTCCAGTAAAGACGCAGAAGCAGGCATTCTCCAAAGTTCTCTTTACTAGAATAGGTAAACTGGTACATCTGGGAAATCCCAAATCTGAAAAGCTCGGGCTTTCTTTCAGTAAGTCAAAGCTCCCAAAACCATCCCACTTCTCCCCTTTCGATCACATGCTCCAATCAATATCCATTCCACCTCGACCCAGCCCCTAACCTTGACCAAAAGCAAGAATGTTATTATGTCTACTAATTCTCCTCTCCTAAATCCCCCCTCCTACTTTCCCACACATGAGGAGGTGGCAGCATTGAAGTTTCCAACCTAATATGGCTTCCAAGGCTGACAATAACAATGATTTCATCTATTGTTTTAGTAACCCATATATAAATTCACCAATATCACTTTAAATATGTGGGGTACCTAAAGTTTTTATTTCCTATTATTTCTGCATGTCTGTTATGCAATTTTAAAAGTAAAGTGTCAAATTCTACTTTGCAACTCATGGGAGAGGGGAGATAATATCTCCTTGGAATTATTTCAACAAGAACTTATATTAGATGGAGATTTGACAATAGAATATCAAGCAAAGAATGGTTAAGAGATCTAAGACAGCAGTGAATCAGCTGCCAATCCAAAAAAATTCAAAGGCACTCAAACAAAGCATATGTAAGGATAACTGACCTATTAATTATGTGCTAAAAAAGCAAAGCAGATTCCCTACTGTTTTCTGAATTGTCTACACAACATAAATTGGTTTGTAAGCAGCTATCAAGAGCATAATAACAAATAATTTAAGGAAAATATTAAAAGTTAAAAACAAAGTTTATCACGTGTGAGCATTTCTTTAAATTAGTGTGATTACTCCATGCTGGTAATAAATATAAACTCAAACATTTTAACTATTTATAGTCATCATGAAAAGTATGCACGTGGGGTTTTGTTGAAAACCAAATTTGCATAATTGTAAAACACTTTTGCAAGATTTAGTTTGTCTTGCTTTCTTCCCCAACATCCCCAAAGGAATGTTACCTTTCTTATAACCACATTAAGAATAAACCACCATACTCTCTGCAAGTACCTAACTTATTGTCACAGATACATACAGCCACTTAGCTGTACAAAAGAAAATGTTGTGATTTGCAGTTGATACTAAATTAAGAAATGTTTCTTTATAGGTTATAGAAGGAAGAAATCAAAATTAATACACTGATATTGGACAGATTATACCTTTCTTTGTCAGAGTTTCGTATAATATCAATTTTGGAATTGTAAAATTATCATAAGATAGACATGAGTTAGCATTGGGATGTTGTTCCAAAAAAAAAAAAGATATATAATTTATGTTTCATCAGTTTCCAAATACTAGAAAATAATAGCTTTACTTTATTCTGCATTGCTCATAGCCTACCTCAACTAGTGTATTAATTCTGATTATCCTACTTTTACAAAGGTTAAGACTAACTGGAGCAGTAGAGAAGAAAGAAAATGATCATGGTATAAGAAACCAAATACAGTAAGAAAGATGGATGTTTAGCATTAAGGAAAGACAGGGAAAGTGATAGCATTCTTCAAGGGTGATAAATTTTCGAGGGCAAGAGGCCAGCTGCTAACTTTACAATGGCAAGGTTGACTTTTTCAAGCATTTTTGGCCTTTTCATGGAGGGCATATCAAGGATAGGGACAGAAGGTCTCTCAGGGACAACTGATCTCATTCATATGTTTAATGCCATCCTAAGTTTCAGAAATGGGTCATGGCCAAAGTTTTAAAATTTGGCTATTGAGTGCTATGGTCTAAAAACCACATGCAGATGTGGTATTTAAAACCCAAAAAAGCTATCATAAGAAAGAAGGCTATTACCTGTTCTCTATTGTCTCAACATGAACAACATGGAGTAACTCTTATTTTGCATGAGATGCAGGAGATTCCAGATGCATTTTAGGGCATAAAAAATAATGGGAATAGCTCAGCAGTACTACCAGTTCTCAGAAACTTGTATTCTTTTCCACTGGTTTAATTAAAAGAAGAAGCTGAGGAGATATTTTCTGGAATACTTTAATTTGGATTGTACACTGAAAAGTAGCCTGTTCCAGCTCTAATTATGTTTTGTGGAAAGAATAAGACATCAAAGTATCCAGGTTTGAAAGACTTGATATATTATTTTGAAGAATTATCAGTATTAGGTCTAGCTGCCTATTTTATCAACTAATAGCCATTTTAATTTTCCACAATGCCTTCAAGCAATGCTGTTTGGGAAGCACTACAGAAAATTGACTGTAGCCATTGCTATCACAATGGAAACCCAAAGATGGGAGCCAGTAGCGAGCCTGTTTTCTGGAACTTGACAGCTGCCTAAACCTAAACATAATAGGACTAGTGTTCATAAAGTTCTATGAAGGACTTTAAGGCATACAAATTGTATATGTGAAACCCTAGGTATATTAGAAATGTAGATGAACACATAGTTTCTTTTCAGTTCTTAAAATAAGCACATAGTGCTTGAAGACAGAGTTTACTTTCACGATCTTGCTTCTCAGAAAGCCATTTAAGCCACACAAACAAACTCTCTCACCCAAAAAGGAATGACAAGCATCAATTCAATACAGAATCCATACATTTTACAATGATACAAATCACATTCTAATGAAGCCAATCCTCTGTTTTAACCTAAGAATCAAGTTCGTTTATTTATTGTTCACATTTTTGCAGTTTTAACCTCTTTCAGGTATGTGTAGGTTTAGGTGTATGTGTGATAGTATAGTATACACACAAAGTTTATAGATAGTACAAGTCAGCAATATTATGTTATAAGCATTTGGTGTTTACATCATCATATAGCCTTTTTTGTAAAATGTAAGTCAGTGCTGAGTCCTATGGCTAGATTGTGTAGTACTTAGAATGCCAATCTTTGACATGGAAGTCAGAGCCTTGAATCCCAACTGGCATCTACATTGCCAGTAGGGTTCCCTGAGCAATGACCCCATAGAATTTCACCTGTTTACCATGGTTATGACGTACAAACAAAGACAGTGATGTTGGCTCAGATGTTGCATGGTGTCATGCCCCCATCGGAGTCTGAATCTGAGATGGAAGATGAACAGCTGACAAAGAGCAAGAGAGTGACTCCATTGGCTGTTGAGGAAACTGGGGAAGGGCAAAGTCAGGCTAGTCAGACTAGGGGAGAGGTAGAACAAGGGAGTTCAGATGAAGACCAAGACCTACCCCCTCCTCATCCTGGGACGAGCAGGGAAGAACGCAGAAGAGAGCAATGTGGGTTGCGTGGCTTATGAGGAATGAAAGAACCCTGATTCCCTTCACAAGGTACACCTGGGGATGGAATTTAAAGGAGAGGCAGTTGGGAGGGGCATTTGTCGGGAACAAACACTGAATTAATCTAATGTTGAAAGTTGTGGTCTGCATTCCTGATATTCCTCCTGATTGTTTGAATTAGTGCCATGCTACTGTGTGCTTATTTTGTCTTGCTGGAATTATTCTTCGCTTCTGTGACTCATTATCTTGCCCTGCTGGAGTGATTGATTGCAGTCATTCTGCTTACACTGTTTGGACTGGAGTATCTGCAGCCAGAAGCTGCTTCAGGTTTGTGGGAAAGCTTTTCTCCAGGCCGGAGAGTAAGCGGGACATTGGGGGCAAAGTTGGTGCCAATAAAGGGACTCATGCCAGTTCTCTGCCTGTGTTGCCTTTGTGCCATGCCCTGGGTCATCACACATGGATTAACAAGTTTCCCCTGCCATATGTTTGGTAACCAGGACAATCTGATAAATGAGTTAATAGGAACAAACCATACATGAAAGAGACAAGTAAATTTGGAATTTATGGAATGCTACTACAATAGTGGACATAATGAAAGAAGATATATGAAATGTATGAAGACGTTAGAGATGGACAGAAGATCTCATCAATATTGACCTAGAAAGAGATCAAGACCCAACACTTCCACATAGTGAAGACTGTTCTCATAACTTGAGATAGACCAACTACAGTTTACATTGTGGCATCAAGGTGACCCAGAAGAACAACTGGATGTACATTTAACACCTGAAACTGGAACATCATGCTATTCCCTGTATTACAGTGCACAGCAGTTGATATGAGGCATAAAATCATGGATAAACTAGCTACTAGTCAACCCTAGAAACTTATTACTAAGGGCCAGAAGAGAAATACTATCAGATATTGTCTAGAAGATGCCAATAAAGCCCTCATGATAATACTTATTGCTATCATAACAAATGAACTGATATATGCTATACCTACTGTAATCCTGAAGATGCTGGCAACTAAGAAGAGCAGCAGTACTCCTAAAAATGAGGGTGGAGGCTAAGATCAAAGCAACTTGGAAAAATATTAGTCAGCTGGTGGAACTACATAAGTGTGTAATGATTAATCTTGATATAAGGATTGCTTATATTTTCTCCTCATATTTATTATGAAGTTAAAAAGGCAGAGATCTCAAATTTCATATCATAATATTCATAATAACCTCATATTATAAATAACTGCATTTCATATTTCTTGTCTGAGTACAAAATAAACATTTCTAAATTTATATACACAAAGGATTTGTGTTAATATGATTGAATGAAACTTTACTCAGATATTTTAGTTATCTTCCTCACCTTCCAATATACACCAATATTGCTGTTGTAGCTTTATAAGTACCTAACTTAATTATATCTTAGTTACATGATATTTTTAGCTATTCAGATTCATTGTATTTCAGAAAAAGATGAATGTAATATATATTGTATTATATAAATATAAATTTCATGGGGGAAAAGACTCCAAGGGAATACAATTATTTCAATCTGTATTAGAAAGAGGTATGTGTCAACTATTGAAGAGACAACCTATTCATTAAATCTTATTCTGAATAATATCATTTCATCAACAACTACTGTATTATCCTGAAACAGATTTCCATCTGTCATATTTTTCTTGGACATCTTCTACGGATCTCTGGAGTTTTAAATCAGTTAATTTTGAAGATGATGGAAGAATAATACAACTTTCATTAATATCAGTTTCTAATTTATGCATTTATCTTACAAAAAAGCTGTTTCTATATCCAGAACAGGCGTTGGTGGAAATCTTCTGCATGTACACGCTAGAAGAAACATTTCTCTCTGTTAGGATTCAGTTGCAAAGACTATCTGGCAAGAAAGGCTAGCAAGAAGGTTACAATATTGTGAAAACAAGCGGGAGGGAACATTTTCTTTCTTCCCATATCCTTATTTTAATTATATATTCTCCATTATGTTTTAAAAAGAGTGTAGAAGCTTTTGTATTTTGTATTGATTGGACTCAATAAAGTTGCATTACTATTTTGTGAAATTGCCATTATTCCAATGGAGCTATATGACTGTAACAGTTTTAATATACGCAGTTGGATTAAATCAGTGGAACTGTTTTAAAAAAAACACCATTGACCACTCATTTTATCTTTTCAAATGGAAGCGTAACATAAAATGGCTAAAATACTATGGGTAGTTTAGGAAGGAAAATGGGGGAGATGAGAAAATAGAATTTAGTTAGACTATCAGACCCATTTGAACGCACATTAAAGAAATGTCTGTGAACATGATCGCTTTGATTAATTCTAGATTTTGGCTAAAACAGGTAATAAATAATTATTTCAGTGTGGTCCTTATTACTGGGAACATACTGTATTCCATCAAGATTAGAATTTGATTTGTTCTTTCTATCAGATTTCTCTTTCCTCAGGAATGGAGGAGGAAGCTTCAGGGAGTATAAAAGCTTGAATGGATTTAAGATAAAAAGAAAGTAGTTATATTTATTGTTATTGCTGGCCTCAGTCTATGTCTGAGAGAAAACCTGTCAATCACTCAATGATGAATGCTGTCTTGGAAAGGGTGGTGTTTCTTTCCTATACTTACCTGGCAGGGGAGATACCTTGATCACTTCCTATCAACTGAATATTAAAAACGCGCACACACGAATATGCAAATACAAATGCATACAAACACAGACAGAATGTAAGAAAAATAAAGATAAGTGTTTTCAAATTTTTGTAATTGCTAATATACTTCTCAGTATGTGTGTAAGTCTTCTTATTTTAACAAAAGT
>WNWU01000007.1:14832058-14854761 GCA_012654045.1 Ptyas mucosa | reverse complement strand
AAAAGTATTATAATTATTTACTTGGTGCTATTGATAAAGAGGTCAATGTTTGTGTAATTTGCTTTTATAAATTCTAAGAGTATTTAAGTGCATATGATTAACCCTGCTGAATGAGACTATGAGCCTGTTCAGTCCATACAGAATAATTCAACAGCCAACATGATGCATTTAGGAAGTTTACAAATTCTGTGTTTCCCTGAAAACACAACTTACTCAGAAAGTAAATCCTTAATTTTTACACATGTGCCCAGATAAGCCCTACCCCCAAAATAAGCCCTAATTAAGACCCCGCCCACTCCATGGTACACAGGTAAAAATTAAGTTAGGGTGAGGATGGGGGTGGGGGTGGGGATGGAGCTGCCCTACTACATATCTTCGGACAATTGCAGCCAGGCCTCACACACCTTGACCCATTTCTTCTGCAGCCGACAAGGCTTGGAAGGCCTCTGTAGCTGATAACAGACCTCTGGATTGATCCGGATCTCTGTATTGGCTACAGAGGCCTTACCTAAAGGCCTTTCCTGAAGGCCTCTGTAACAGAGCTCTGGATCGATCCGGAGGTCTGTTATTGGCTAGAGAGGCCTTCAGGAAAGGCTTGCTGGCCTTGCTGAATGAAGAAAGCCTGTAATAGCAAAAAAAGAAGCCGGGGATGACGTGACGTCAGTGGATGACATCTCCCACCCCGAAAATAAGACATAGTGCCTTTTTCGGTGGGAAGAAAATATAAGACAGGGTCTTATTTTCAGGGAGACATGGTCTTTTTGGAAGGTATAGCCTTTGTCTGATGTTGCTTTCAAAAAACTAGTGTTTATGATATACGACTTATGAATATGGAATAATAAACATTCTGATTCTTTGTTCTTGCAGGATCCTTTATTTTTTGTAAAATCATCTAACCACTTGAGGACAGGGATGGGTTCTAAAAAAATTTACTACCAGTTCTGTGGACATGGCTTATTTTGTGGGCATGGCTTGATGGTCATGTGACAATTATTTAGGATTTAGCAGAGGTACTGGTCTATCAGGCTTTTAACTGCTTGCAGAGCTGTACTGGTCTATCCGTTTATTTTTGCGGCACTGATCTACTCATGTATTTTTGCAGGCACTGGTCTACTAATTTGTTTTCTTTTAACACTGATCAGCTGTAGGGCGGCCCTTTGAAGCCCTGTGGCAAGAGTTTAAACAGTTTTTTCCCTCTAGCCATCAGCTGGGACTCAGGAGGCAGCAATAGATTGGCGGAAAGGCCAAATAAAAGATAAGAATAACGCGGGGGGAGGGGGCAGAACCGGTTCGGTGACGTCATATCATCACCGCTACTGGGTCGGCGAAACTGGGCCGAACTGGGAGGAACCCACCACTGTTTGAGGAATGTCAGGATTGTCAAAGATATTTAAAATAACAGAGTTGGCAGGGACCTTGGAGGTCTTCTAGTCCAAACCCCTGCTTAAGCAAGAGATCCTATACCATTCTAGACAAGTGCCTGTTTAGTCTTTTCTTAAAAGTATGAATTCCAATATGACATGATCACCTTTTCCCCCAAAATACCGACAAAGTATGAGTATCTTTTGGATGACAAAGTTGTCAGTTAAAAGATAGTCAAATTCAGTGATGATTCCAATCTAATGGAGCACTCTGGTATTTATTTGATAAATGTATTTCTTATACATCAGTTAGAATTAATACAGAAGTACATGGTTTTAAAAAGAAAAAAATGCTACCAAAGAAGTAGTACTACTAGTCGTAAATAAATAATAGAAAATGTGATAATAGTATGAAACATAATATTTCATTTTATAAGAAAATAACAATACTTTCCTTAAAATATCACTATTGCTTTAAAACTCAGACAATATTCCTATATTCAGCATTTCTGTATGTTAAATGGCATACAGTTGAATGTAATATAGGTAATCTGTCTACATTGCCTTATTTTTTTAAAAAGATGTTAACTGTCTGCCACAATGTTCACAAAAATTCTCCCAAAGGGGATATACCGTTATTAACTGTTATTAACTGTTTTCATAAAAAGTTCTGCATCTTACAGATACATACTGTATAAGCTGGGCACCTCTGGTATAGCCAAAATACTGACACTGTTATGAGAAAGAAAATTACTATATGAATAAAAATAAGACTTATTAAGGGAATTAGTTACAGGGGAATAAAGTGTTGCTTTTCAACTCGAAGTATGAGATTATTTCAGAATTAGGTCAAATATACTCAGTTCCAATTCCTACTATGTCACAGTCTTTCAACTTCTTTAGCCTTTAGTTCAGATAACCTAGCTCATTGTGTTGTCGAATGATGGGACCAAACAACATTCCTGGTCAGCCAAAAACAGTTTATTGCACAAGGTTCAGAGCAGATTCATACCTGAAAGTCTGAACAAAGAAGAGCTCTGATACAACTGTTTTTATACATTTCCAAGACAAAGGATTTGGTGATCTCATGCAGTTTTCCATATATGGTTAACATACATTGATTTGATGAGCTCATGCAGCTTAACATACATTTGTTATATGATAATGGACACTTCCTAATTACTACACCATTACTTTCTAGTTTATAAGATTATCTTCAGCTAGACTACCTTCCTTGGTTGTGTAATTACTAATGGAGACTTTATTGCTGTCCTTAGGTAAAATTAACTCTTTGCAACATACATGTCTTTGTGTCTTGGACAGTGAGGCCCCTCAGAAGTTTTCCATATGGCTGTCCTTCCGTGACAGCTAGGCCTCCTCAGAAGATATATTACCAATAATGGGATTTAGTCGACTTTAATATAATCTCCAACAAACACATTTCTTTCAAACAAGCACATTTCTTTCTTACTATAATGTAGGGTGACCAGACGTCCCGCTTTTGGTGGGACAGTCCCGATTTTCAACAGTTTGTCCCGCGTCCCGCGGCATTTTTAAAAAGTCCCAATTTTTGGAAGGACTGCAGGACAAGCTAGGGAATGGTGGGAGAACGGGGTTTGCTTACCCCGCCCACTCCCAATCTATTGCTGCCTCCTGAGTCCCAGCTGATGGCTAGAGGGAAAAAAACCTGTATAAATTCTTGCCACTGGGCTTCAAAGGCCTGCCCTACAGCTGATCAGTGTTAAAAGAAAACATAGGCGGCCCTTTGAAGCCCCGCAGCAAGAATTTAAACAGTTTTTTTCCCTCTAGTTTTTTTTCTCCTTGTGCAATTTAAACTGAAAACGAAACCGAAACTAAACAGGGTGTTGCCTTTGCTGTTTGCTAGCAACGTTGGAAAGGCAGATTTCTTTTTCCTCATCAAAAAAGGTAGGTGCAAACAATGGCAAATGGCAAAAGAGGAGAGTTTAAGATTTTAAAACACAAAAGAAAAAAAATCTATTTAACTAGGGAATTGTAATAATTGAGATACTATTAGTTGTATATTGTGTTGAAAGCAGAAATGGTTAAGTTGTGGTTGGAAGAATATGTGGGGGAAATTATTTGGTTTATTATTATTGGTAAATAAAATTAATTGATTTGTAAGAAATTGGATTGCATGGAAATAATTGGAATATTCATATTCATATTGATTAATATACAAAAACGAATTGATTTATATTAAAATGTTGAATTTGTATTAACCAACTGTAATATTACATAATTAACCAATGTGAGGATGAATATAAAAATAAATGACAATGGGAAGGGGTATAATATAGAATAGAAGGGAAAAATTGAATTTGATTAAGATTAGAGATGAGGATGAAGGGTAATATTGTTTTTTTAAAAAAATAGATGAGGAATAAATATGGCAAAAAGGAAATATAGAAATTGTAAATTTAAGTGAAATGACTAAACACTGTTTAAATTTGTGAACTGGCCAAATACTCTGTTCAAAGAAAATACATTGTATGTTTGTATGTGTGTTTCTAATTATTGCTATTTATTCATATTTGTTCTCTTTTATTCTTTAAAGTTTAACAATTCATTCTTTATCTTAATATCTTTTAATTTGTTTGGGGTTGGTTTTCTTCCCTTTCATCTTTTTTATTGTACAGCAATCTTTTTCCTCAAACCTACCACCTCTCTCTTTTCTTTCCTTCTTACTTTCTCTTCCCCCACTCTTCTTCTCCTTCCTACTTCCTCTTCCTTTCTTCTTCTCCTCTCTTCCTCCCTCTCGTAACCTCACTCCTACTCTAATTTCCCTTCCTTCATCCCTCTCTATTGCTGTATCCTTTTATGCACATGGACTACTCAGAGAGCTGAAAAAGTTATTTTTGACTGGTCCGCGCACTTTTGACCAGTCCTCGAACTTACGACTATCCTCACATTTTACGTTTTTGCCCTATCTTGTCACCATGGTGAAGAGAAGCAGTTGTGAAATGAGTAGCACCGTTTTTAAGAATGCTACAATGTGCATAAATGATGACCAGTCATAAGTGCGAAGACTGGTCAAAAGTGCGAGGACCTGTCAGAAATAACTTTTTTCAGCCCTTTGGGTAGTCCTTTTGTGCACATGGACTACTCAGAGGACTGAAAAAGTTATTTTTGACTGGTCCTCACACTTTTGACCAGTCCTCGAACTTACGACTGTCCTCACATTTTACGTTTTTTGCCCTATCTTATCACCATGGTGAAGAGAAGCAGTTGTGAAATGAGTGACATGGTTGTTAAGAATGCTGCACGGGCATAAATGTGAGGATGGTCATAAGTGTGAGGACCAGTCAAAAGTGCGAGGACCTGTCAGAAATGACTTTTTTCAGCCCTCTGAGTAGTCCCTATACACATAGCCATGGCCACCCGGTCACATGACCAGCTAGCCACACCCACCCAGTCACATGACCTCCAAGCCATGCCCACAAAATAAGCCACACCCACAGGTGTTCCTCTTTACCAATGTTAAAATCTGGTTACCTTACTATAATGTGAACAAAGAGGGCCCTCCAGTGTTCATATAGCTGACCCCGCATCATTCACATCAATTGCTTTAACTCAAAAATAGAGATTACTCACAGAATATGGACTGTTTCTTTCCCTCCCTCTCCCTCCCCCTCTCTCTCCCACCTTCCCTCCCCCTTCTCTCTCTCCCTCTCTCTCTCCATGTTGGCTTCAGTCATACTTCATGAATAGAATAGAGCTGGAAGGGACCTTGGAGGTCTTTTAGTCCAGCGTCCTGCTCAAGCAGGAGAACCTATACTATTCAAGTAGGAGAACCTATACTATACTACTTCATAGTCTTTATTATCCAGAAAGGCTGTAAATGTTATCTTTTTAACTTGCACTCAGTGCTGAATGACATTAGGGCAACGTTTGAAAAATGACAAATAACATTTGGTAAGGTGTGATATCATTGGCTTTGTTTGTTTTTTGGACCATCAAGTTAGTGTTGATTCCAAGCTCAAATAGTTGACTGTATACTCCTGAAGTTTTCTTGGCAAGATTTAGAAAGTGGTCATTGCCTGCTTCCCAGGGTTAAGAAGCAGTTACTAGCCCAAGGTCACCCATCTAACTTTCTGTTTCAAACGAGACTAGAACTCATGGTGGCACAGTTTCTAGCTCAGTGCTTTAACCACTATACCAAACTCATTCCCTATAGTTGGTTATTCTATAGATAGATTTTTTGTTTTTGTCCACCTTCATTCCTGCTTTGTACATCTCTTGGTATATTTTAAAAATACTTTTCATGATAATTTATCTTATTTTAAAATTTTATTGTTTTATACTTATAATAGATTCTTATAATATTCAACCCTTTTCAGAGTTAAGTAACAACAATCTTATTTGCTATTTTTATATCAATTAATTTTACTACTAATAACATTTAAATGATATCCGTTTCAAAATTGTCTATCAAAATCCAGAGAAATATGCAACTACATTAAGATCTTAGAATTAATACCTTATTCCCTTAACTTTGATAGTTATACTAAACTATATTTTTAGTTTCTTGTCATTATTTCAGGTGATAAAGCCAATAATCTCTGTAAAATGTTAAATTTCAGGTATAACATATATACCCAAATGTGTGCAGATTTAATTAGAAGTCCTGATTAGCGTACCTAGGTGTATCAGTTTCAAAACATATTTTTATAAGTTTTGATTCATTTATATTTAAGAACATTTAATAAACCTACATATTTATTTGTGCTTGACCCATTTAGTACATTCCTGTATTTTTAAGCAGTTTTTGTTCTCCAGATTTTGTGCATTATGTTTTTGATTTATGATTATGAGTTATGAATATAAATATACCCCATACATCTATTACAACATACATGCTATTAGCAAAACTATTAGCTTTTGATTACAAAAATCTAAATGACTACCAGCTATAGCAAATAATTTTTTTAAAAAAGCAAAATACTCTACCTAAAAACAGACCACTCTGCCATTTCGCTAAGAACTTTAAGAAGCCAAGAACTTAATATAAAATCTCCATGGTTAGAGAGGCGCTCCTTTGCATAGATTCATACTCTATATGGAGATGAAAGAAAAGAATGAAACTACCATATGGGCTTCACAGTAGTCCAAAACATAACATCTGGGAGTAGTGCATTTTGTGTGGGGTTTTTTAAGGTGTGTTATTGTTTCATTTTAGCTGAACTTATCTTTTTCTCCTGAAAATGCCAAACCTTGATCTACAGTGTAGACTTTTCTTAATTTTGACTTAAAGATTTAAAATGATCAAAGTTATTGTTTATTCATTGAAGTGGGAAGAAAAAGTTTAATCTAATTCTATGTATATATGACAAACAGCATCTTCCCTTGAAAATTAGCATTTGGAAAGTCTGAATTTGGTTGGATAACAAAATTATAGGCACATGTGCACTGTTTCTCAATCTTAGGGCATGTTCTCTGGGGAATTCTAGGAATCCACAAATCTCAGAATTCCCAAGTTTTAGAGCTGCAGGAATAGTAGACTTTCAAGTCTATGATTCTATGATTCAATGCTTCTTCCTGATGAATCTTTATCAAGAAACTAAGCTAAAACCAGCTTCTGTATACATATAATTTTAAATGCATCCATCCCTTATCAATTTATCCAGAAGAGGTAAAAAATATTTAAAATAATAATATAATTAGGCTAATTCTTTCTCTACACACTGAAGTTCTCAACCAGTGTTTTCAGAATAGTAGCCAAGGAATTAATTCATTTGCCTACCCAATCAGGAGAACATCTTTACTCCTTTGTAAAAGCTGTGTAAAAGGGGACACAGTGGCTCAATGGTTAAGACGCTGAGCTTGTTGATCAGAAAGGTCAGCAATTTGGCAGTTTGAATCCCTAGCACTGCGTAACAGAGGAGGTCCCATTACTTCACCCAGCTTCTACCAACCTAGCAGTTTGAAAGCATGTAAAAATGCAAGTAGAAAAATAGGAACTGCCTTGGTGGGAAAATAACAGTATTCTGTGCACCTTTGGCGTTTAGTCATGCCGGCCACATGACCACGGAATCATCATCAGACAGTGCTGGTTCATCCACTTAGGAACAGAGATAAGCACCACTCCCTATAGTGGGGGATGACTAGCATGTTTGTGCGAGGGGAACCTTTACCTTTACCTTAAAAGCTACTATGAATGGTCAGAAACTTGACTTTTCATGTGGTGAAGAATCCTGTTTGAAAAACATATAAAAAGAACCTCTAAAATTAATATATTTGTGGAAACCAATACAATATCTACAAATGACATTTGAAGCACATTAATCTACTGCTAGTAATTGTAAGTTAATAGTTAATCATTAGTAATTAACTATTGCTATAAATCTTTCTTGTCCATATATATATTTCTGATAATTCTCCTAGGTTGATTAAATATAAATATATCACATTGTATGCCAAATATGTGAACATGTTCTTGTTCTCCTATGAAAGAGAATAGAAACAATATTATTAATGTTTATTGTTTGCATATGGATTGTCATCCTTCATTTTATTCTTCTCTTCTTTTTTACTGAATGTTTATTAACATACATTTTAAATGAGAACAGAGCCTCATAGAAAGGTTAAAAGACTTTTCATGAAAGTAATGAAATTTTCTTAAGTTGTTTCTAGAGCAATTTAAATTCCCCTTAAAGAGTATGCAGTGTAATATAGGAAAAGGATTTTGCACTTTGCGTCTCAGATTATATCAGATTATAACTGCAAATTTTCAGAGAATTTGGCAATTTCTCTTAAGATGAATTAATGACTACAATATGTTATTTTTTTAGATTCTATATATTTTGAATGTGATTTCAGCTTGTACACATAAAATGTATATGTATGTCTTTCCCACAATCCTTTTGATTCTTAAAAGTATGTGTGTGTATGTGTTTGTGTGTGTGTGTATAGAGCAATAAGAATGTTTCTCGTCAGAACTGCATAGAAATATGAACAATTTTCCTATTTCATTTCTCTATTATAGCAATTATCAATATATATTCAAATCCTTTAAAATAATTTTAAAAGAATAGAAATTAATTGCTCATAGTACCTGGAGAGTTTGTACTTTGCAATATGTCCCAGTTTAGAAAAGTATCTTTTTTTAGAAGAAAAAAGAAAAAGAAAAGAAAAAAGGACATTCTGGTTATTATATGGAGGATTACACTTTATTTAAAATGTAGAAATTGCCAGGGTTCTCCCAAGGTTATAATATGAATAGCTTGCAACTGCCTTAAACCTGACTGAGTGCTGCATATGCTACATTTTTATTAGGACTGGATTATAGTAGCAGCAATCCAGGAGTTTCAAATGCATAACCACTGGAGACAATCAGAAGCATACAAAAATCTCTACATAATGAACTTAAATATTCTTTCAAACAGAAAATCATAATCTACTCTGCTGTAATCAAGTCTATATTGTTGCATGAAGAATTTTAAGCAGCTGAATCATGTGTGCCGCTGGAAAAAGAGAAGCAAAGAAATTCTTCCTTTTCTAGTGTTCCATAAAAGCATTCTAAACCCTTAATGCTTATTTAAGTCTAAGTATAATTAGAGCCAGAAGATGAGGTCTGTGGTTTTTGCTTTCATACACTTTTCCTTTAAAAATAGAAGAACATTGAAATTTGCCTTTAACCTGTAACTTCTGAGAAATATATTTAACAGGTTTCAGTGTTTAAAATGATCATTCTGAAAACTCTAATATGCTCCACATAATAGCACTCCTGCTTGCCATAGATTCTGATTATAACTTCCATAATCTCAGGCTATAGAAATGGGTGCTCTCCTTTCATAATTAAATAGTTCTGTTTTGCAGTTTTCATGCTTCTTTAAGTCTCTGCTTACTTACTAGGAATTTTAGTCACTTCACTAACAGGACAAATATATAATTACACTGTATTCATAATGTTAGAAGAACATTTTCATTCAGTTTTTAAACTATTCATTTTCTCATTTATAAACCAAGTTAGAAGTACTCTTGTTTATATATATTGGAACTAGGGTACCATGGCTCTCTAGTACTGCCAAATGATGCTCCAGCATGTTTTTCATCATAGCTTTACCTAGCTGGGGTTGCTGGAAATGGTAGTTTAGGTCCATTTAGAAAGATAATTTCCCTAACCCTTTTTCTGGCAAAAAGACCATGGGAATGAAAAAGATTATTTATTTATTTGAGAAACCCAAATAGTTATCCATTTTATATACTATCAACCCAAGCAGTGCAGAGCACAAGAATAAAAACATAAGAAACAATATAGATGAAACAGTTAAAAACAGCATCTAAATCAGATCTCCGTAAAACAACAACAACAATGAACAATGGACTCCAGTTTCATCCAGTCCCAAACCTTAGAAGAAAACCCAATTTCTTAAGACCTTCCAGAAAACTAGAAGGTCACAGATCTTCTATCAGAGAGGAGGGTGTTCCACAGGGCTGTGGCCACTACTGACACATTTCCTTAGCTCCTGTGCCCCCAAATAACAAGGCCTGGATGATTTGGTGGAATAAACAGATAAACTTCAAACAGATAAACAGGTAATCTTTCCCCATACCATGCAAGGGGTTTTAAAAGTTATTACCAGTACGTTGAATTATATCCTGAAAAAAACCTGGAAGTCAGCGTAATTAGCACACCTGTAGTATAATATATAGGCCATGGCTGTCAAACTCAAGGCCCAAGGGCCAGATCCAGCCCACGAGGTGCTTAGATCTGGTCTGCAGGGCCACCCTGGAAACAGCAAAGGACTGGTTTGTAGTTCCTCTGCCAATGAAAATGGAGCTCAGGAGGGCTATGCGCAGCCCTTGCAAGCTCCATTTTCACTGGCAGAGAGCTGCAGGAGACTGTTGTGGTTGAAAACAGAGCTCTGCGGGGCCACACATAGCCTTCCTGAGCTCCATTTTCTTTGGCAGAGGCCGTTGCAGCCGAAAGCAAATGTTGGGCTGCCCACGCCCATCCTGGCCACCCACACTGGCCATGCCCACCCACCCCCAAGGTCAAGCACAACCCTGATGCAGCCGTCAATGAAATCTAATGACACCCCTGATATAGGCAAGCAAAGGCACCTGAAACTTTATGTGCCACTACATTCTGAACTCGTAATTTATGGATGGTCTTCAAGGGCAGCTTTTATGCATCGTAGTAATCTAACCAGGAAGTGAGAAAGGTATAAGTGTTGTATTCATTCCAGTGTATTCACTGTTCTACTATAAGAACTGGGATAATCAACAAAGGTATCAACTTCTAAAAATAAATAAATAAAACTGCTCATCTCTCAATGGGAACTTTAACATATAATTATATGGTTATATTCAACACACATACATATAGTATTTTAATCAAGCACAGAAGTGTGGCAAAAAACTTAAATGAGAAAAGAAGAGAATCTAAATTAATACCAACAGAGATTTCTCTTTAAAAGCAATTAAATTAGGGAGGGAGTATATAATTATAATGTCTGCAAAAGAAAGCAATTCTTAAGTAGTGCTCATCAGTGATTCCATTTTAAATTGGAAAAATGCTTTGAATGGCATGTTGCAGGACTATAACCTGAGTAAGACTTTTAAAGATTTTAATTAATGTCTTAGATCAGGAAATCAGTTTTTAACTGAAATATGTACTTATTTTTAATATGTGGATAGGGCCATATTTCAAAATAGGTAGGATCAGGACAAAGAAGTCTGTTGTGCATAAAGATTAAATTTGATTTCATTTAAAATTTCAATTTAATTTAATGTAAATCAAATTAATATAACACAGCTAATAAGATCACTTATCCACGAATATAATAATTTCCTAGTCTGTTGTATTTAAAATCACCATTCTTTATCAACTTTGGAAAACTTTAGAAAAGTACTTTCTGTTTTATAACACTAAACATGAGGTAATGTAGACAATTCTTAATTTATTATAGTCCATTTTTTTCCACAGAAGAAAAAAAGTTGTATACATAGCCTTCTCTTTCCCATTTTCCTCAGAAGTAGATTACCCAAAATCAAACTTTCCACTTCTTCTCTCTGTCTTGGTTAACACTTAAACCAGTGTTCCACATTGGGTATTAATAGTTATTCATATTTAATCCCTAACTGATATGTATCCTGACATTTCAGAAAATATGAATAAAATCATAATGATTGTGAAAAATCCAAAAATGGACTAAAATTACTAAGATACATTTTGTAGTTTTTCAAGTACAGGAACCAGATTAAAGAAATTGTCCTTAAAATTTGCATAATTCATCAAGCAGATAGCAAAATGTAAACAATCTTACTGTTAGTTCTTTCCCATCCTTCCCTGACACCCATGCATAAATAAAACAAAATTAGGAAAATTACTTCCATAAAGATACTAAACTCATCCCCTCACCCCAATCTATACTCTACACTATACTGTAGTTCCAAAGATGGAAAAAACCCTCAGCTTCCCCCCAAATCCTGGAAAAATACACAACATGTACAATGCATCAATAGCCGTATGCACACAGAGACAGTGTTTCATTCCAGGATTGTTAGATACCAGTGTCATTTCTCTTTCTATTAAACAAAAAGAAATTGAGATTAATTGATGGCACAAGATTAACTCAATTAATGTAATTTATAACAGAAGCCACTTTTTCTTTCTTTGCTATTCTCAAAATTATTCTTGCTCATGATTTTCAGTCACGCCATCATGTATAGAAACATGTTGTAAAAGCATGAGACGTTATGCTAAGGAGCAATCTGGTTTTGAAATATTCAGAAGATTCAGTACAGTTTCATTCTTTAGTCTTTTTTCATTTAAAAAAAAATCAGAAGAAGCAGAATAATTCAGTGGGCATTCTGTGGTTCCTGTGACATCAGTGATCCCTGATTTATGGTAGCAAAGATTCTGGTCAATATGTAATTCTCATCAATCAGCTTGAAAAGTCCTTGAATCTATCTGTCTCCCTATCTCTCTATCTCTTCAGTTAGACATTACAAATTAGAGGATGGTAATTCTATATTAGCAATTAGAGTATGGAGAGTGAAGTAATTTGAATAGACAGTGGTTATCTTTTCAACCAAAATACACTGGAAGTTCTTTTACTCTATTCTCATAGCAGGCAGCTATAACCAAAGTATTAACAGCGATAGTGTGCTGTGTATGCAATTACTGGAATTCAATTTAGAGTGATGCAAACCAGGAGACATTGAAGCCATTAGTACAGGCAGAATGCAGAACCTTCCATTTCATGATGCAGTCCTTTTTAAAATGGAGATTGCATAAAACCCTAAACACAGGCAACAAAAAGGCAGAGGCACGTTTTCCACAGCAGGTCTAATCCTACACAACCTGAACCTATGATTACAGGTTGAAGTGTAAAGGAAATTCAATTAAATTGTGTATTACTTCCATCTAAAGTGATGTACTAAAGAATGCAGGTGCCAGTTTGCTGCATGCTATGCTGAATACTAACAACATGCATTTCATCCAATAGTTTTCTTTTTAAAAAATCCTGAAAAGATTTTGCTCTTTTAAAAAAAATAGAGATAAGCTACTAAAAAATATAACTGGGAAGAAAGAAATCTAGAGAGAAATAGCTGGTAAGGATAATGTGAAGACAAAGCATATTTGTTTTTTAAAAAAGTTTATTTCATACCTAGCTAGAAGTAAAGTGACTGTACTTAAAGGAATTAAAATGTTGGTTCATTATTCCTAAAACTCTTTAATTTTAACCTACATTTCTGCATACATCTTCTCTCCCCCCACCTTCTCTCCGCCCCCTACACCTTTTCTCCCCCTCCCACCTCCCCACCCCCAGCTCTATCCCTTTCTCAGAAATATCTTGTTTTACTGAAACAATCTGTATAGATTAATGAAGCTCTGGAGGAGAAAATATTTGTGATCCTATTTCTTTTTCAACTTGTTTCTCCTAGGAAAATCAGCAGAATGGGTAGTAACAAGGTCAAAAGAATTTTCTTCGCATCCAAGAATTTTCTTGGCATGTCCTGACTTTGCTGCATGCTGAGAACCTGAAAACAAAACATCTCACTCTGTAGATCTGTGGTTTTCGGTATTCCCTTATTATCCTTTGTATCTGTTAAGGTGTTTTTCATAGAGCATGTAGGACTGGAATTAAGACTTGTGGATCCACTGCTTACACTAAACAAAATGTTATCTCTTCCTGTTTCAACAGGAAAGCCCTGAGCATATGTAGCTGGCGTGACTATGTAAGCTCCCCAGAATCCTCTGTGACTGACCTCAAGGAGGCCATCCCTGAGGGGGGAAAATGCCTAGAATGAACAGGGATTCCTTAAAAGACTCATTTTCAAAGATTAAACAAAGGTCAAGCTTTTTCATCACTTCACATTTGTTAACCAGCTATTAAGTACAAAACTGTTTGCCCACACTTAATATCTACTTTATGTTTATTCTCTTCTAAAGCAATTTCATCTCTCACATTTTATTCACCATCGTCCCTTGTGTGTTCTCTCTTCTCTCAGCAACAGCTATTTCAGAGGATTGAACTCCATGTATCCAACATAGGGAGCTGTGATCAGAAAAGCTTATGTAATCATGCACTGGTTAAGCTTTAAAGTGCCATAATACTCTTTGTTCTTTTTGAATTCACATCTTTCTTTTGTTCCTCCCCATCCCTTTCTCTTGCTATATTGAGATTATGTTATTAGCCATTATTTTAAATTGTGGGCTGCCTAGAATACAAGACAGAAAGTTGGCATGTGAATGTAGCAAGTATATTATTAAACATGTGGCCAAATGTACATTTGCGGTGGAATAGACATTCAGTACATAATTAAATATAAGCATATAAGAAAAATCCTGCTGGATCAAGATTATATGCCACTGCATGCCCTGTTTCTAACAACATACACTCAGGGATACTCACAAGTAGAATATGAGAATGTTTTTCACAATTTTAAGAGCCAAGCTTCCTTTGAGTCTACATCTAATGCTCTTAGCTATCAATGGCTATTATAATCCTTCAGAAATTTCTATAATGCTACCATTTTCTATTATAGCAGTTTGGCAGCCTTCATTACATCTTGTAGTAGTAATTCTATAGCTTTATTAGGGAGCAACTGAAAGAATAACTCTTTTAGTCTTCTACCGTTCAACTTCTTTAAAGGAACTCAGGTTCTAATACAATGAGAAGGAGGGAAATCTTTCAAATTCATTGTCTTCATATCAAACACTGTATCACTGAATTGCCCATTTCTGCAGCTCCAAAATATAGCAAACAGAACTTATTTCAATTTATTTATTTTTTATTAAATTTATGTAGCTGTTTATCCTACATTGTGATTCTGAGTAGTATGTTTAGTAATGGAACAAAGAAAAATTCAAAGTAATTTAAAACAAAATCTTTAAAATACAATGAAAACAATTTAAACATGTATAATGTTATATGTGTACAAGCAAGTATGTATAATGCCATGCATCTAGACTCTAGCACATGTGCCAGAGGTGGCACACAGCACCTTCTCTTTGGGCATGTGAGCCATCACCACAGTTCAGCTCTGCCGCACATGCGCACACCTCCTGCGGGCTAGCTGGTCTCTGCTGTGCATGTGCAGGAGTGGGGTGTGTGTGTGAGGCCACACGTGGATGTGCAGGGCGGGGTGCACAGGGAAGACCACACACGCATGTGCAGGGTGTGCAATGCATGCACAGGGGCTGTGCGCGCATTCCTTTTTGGGGGTTCAGGCATGCACGTACGCATTGTCATGCACACACACACTTTGGGCACTTGGTCCAGAAAAGCCATCACTGGCTTTAGGGCATGGTCCACAATACCAGCATGGGAAGCCCTATCAAGCAAGTAAGCCCCAGAGCTTTTTACCCACATGTCATGTATGATATTAATGGTAAAAAGCAACAGTATTTTGATCCACCAGTGGTGCTGAAATTTTGATATTGTTGCTCTTCTTCATAGATCCCTAGGCATTCCTCCAATTATTAAATTAAAAAATTGCTGCAGTTAAAGACAAAAGAAAAGAAAAAATACGTTAGTGCTTGTGAAATAGACCAGTTTTACAATTTTTGAACTTTCGTTGCACGGAATGAAAATACAGAAAGCAATTTCAGAGCACGACCTAGATAAATCTTAGATATTTTCACCATATCTGACATTTTTTATTTAAGCAAATTCAAAATCAATCTGTGATCCAGCCTGAAAACAAAAAGATGTAATCCATTTAAAAGCAGAGCAAATAATGCAACTTAACAGTTTGAAATACGGCATGCTTCCACACTGTAATGGAATATATCCTTTAACAAACACAACCTAAGGAGCCTCAGTGGCATAGCAGGCTAATGCCTCCTATTAAGGCAGCATTTAACATCCAGCTGCCTGCAATTACTGCGAGTTCTAATCTCACCAGGCTCAAGGTTGACTCAGCCTTCCATCCTTTCTAAGGTGGGTAAAATGAGGACCAGTTTGTGGGGGCAATACATTGACTTTGTATAAATATACAAAAAGTATGAAGGCTATTGCCTAATGCATTGTAAGCTGCCCTGAGTCTCCGGAGAAGGACAGCATATAAATATAAATAAAAAAATAATAATAATTGTGTAAGCAAAGGAAAAGTTTAAAATTGCCACATAAACTATATAAAATATGACTGTTGAACAGCAAGATACAATCAGCAAGAAAGATGACCGTTTTATGGATCTATGTCAGTAAAGAAAATGTACATGTTTCATGCCATCACATTCATGTATAGGAAGAACAGAACCTGTGTTGTAACCAGAGCAGTGCTGGTTTTGTCATTTTGATGAATGCATCAGATCCTGCAGGTGCCACAGCATACATCTGCTTTCTTCTTCTAGTAGAAACAACAAAATAGAAGGGTAAAAGTAGAAAATATGGGAAGGATTAGATTTCCTAGAAGAGAAATAAAAACAAAAAAAGATAAAGAAACTGACTGGAGATGACTCAAGCTGCACAAGAAAGGAAAATAGGGGGAAACTGTTTAGCAGGCTTACTTGAAGCAATGGAGTTTTATTTTAGTGAAGTAATTCAGACTATGGAGCTGAGCTCATTTGGCTTGCCAAAGATAAACAGACTAAGTTATGCTTACAAAATAATTTAGGTGGCATTGAATCTCTTGAACAATAGTACAGAACAATATTCCTCTCAGTTTTCAAATTTTCTTGAAGATTTTTCGGTGTACTGATTTTCTTCTGATACTGCATATGGAAACCAGCAGTGTGATGTCTTTCCCTTCTCTGGTCTTTCCAAACTACTGGGCATTTGAAGCAGTTGAGAGTCTCGTGGCATGAAGGAAGCTTTCTGTGTCGTTGGTTTTCTTCATCTACTGGTAGGATTAGGAGAATCAAAGCCACCTGAAAGGACACATGTCTCTTAACACATGTCACCACTGATCCTCTTAAATCACTGGTTACCTAGGCAGAGATTGGACAGACCAGCAACATAAAAGGAACTTCTGCATTTTTTTTCTTTCTTAATAAGGTAAGAAGTACAGAGGAAGATTCCTTGCAATCTTCACTGAAATATGAGAAACTTTCACCAGTACTGTAGAGAAAGGCTCATTTCAGCTATCTACCATAGGCTTAGCTTTACAGGATAAGGTTAAGAGGGCTCCAAAACATGGCTTAAAGAAACATGGCTGCTTCACTTTGATCTTAGAAGTGATAGGACCTCTGTTGTTTCACACAACAAGTTTGAGAGGGTATTTTATTTGAAGCTTCTTTGAAGTAAAAAAAAAAAACCCTTTCAAAGCTTTGCACAATCCTACTATTTAGGTGTTGAAAAAGAACTGCAAAACTTCTGCAGACAAGCAGCCATTCTAAGCTTCAGCTAATCTTCAAACATTTCTATATTTTATGGCAGTAATGTTTAGAGCCATATACCTATTTATTTCTTTTCAAGACCATATTTTATGCTATCTAGCACATGCAAGATGCCTCCCACCCCAGTCCACAGATTTTTATTCCAGATTACTAGTCTGGAAAAAGGAAACTTTATTTTCCAATCATATTAGTGTAGTATCTCAGATATACAAATGCTGCCACATGCAACAAGTTAATGAAAAATCAAGAAATAATTTAATATATTTTAGGCAAGTATATCACAAGGGAAAACATTGATTCCAATAGTTAACCATGGAGGGCTCTGTTGAACATCTTTTTTGATATGTTGTTAAATATAACAAAACTACTTGCAATTTGCCACTGCAAATTAACCCTCATTGCCATTACATAGAAACATTGTTGTCTGCCGAGGGTAAATGGCTATTGACCAGGGGTGAAATGCTCCCGGTTCGGACTGGCTCAGGCGAGTAGGTAGAGATGGCGGCGGGCAGTTCAGAGAACCGGTAGCAAAAATCTCTCCCCCACCCCCCAGCCTCCAGTTTGCTTACCTTCGCACACCTGCCTTGCTTCACTTGCTGTAAACCCTGCAATCCATTGCATCAGCAAGCAACTGAATCTCACTGCCTGCAATCAAGCTCATTGGTGAGCAGCTCTATCTGCCTGCCTGCCTGCCTGCCTGCCTTCCTGCCTTTGCAACTTTAAGACTTGTGGACTTCAACTCGCAGCAAAGCTGGCTAAGGAATTCTGGAAGTTGAAGTCCACAAGTTTTAAAGTTGCCAAGGTTGGAGACCCCTGTTCTATTGGGTAAGTTTTTTTCCCCTTTGGGAGCTTTAAAAAAATAGTTAATTGGGGGTTTTTTTAGTTGTTCTTTTTTTAGACCTAGCCATTTGAAGTTTAGGAAGTTTTAAATTTAGCTGCTTTTATATGAAAATAAAATAAAATAATATTTGTGCAGCTTTCTGAGATTTTGTGCATTTCTGTAGTGTTTCACTCTAACTACACAAACATACAAAATCTCACAAAGCTGTGGAATTTTGTGTATGTAAAGTGTGAAAATTGGTTTTTTTGGACTTTTTGTGACAGTGTGAGGTTCCTGCTTGTTGCAGGGGCCATTTTCGGTCTAGCACAGCTACTTTTACATTGTGGGTAAGCCTGTTGTGTTGTGTTGTGTTGTGTTGTGTTTGTGTGTGTAAAGTGTGAAAGTTGGGTTTTGGGGCTTTTTGTGGCTGTGTGAGGTTCCTGCTTGTTGCAGGGGCCATTTTGGGTCTAGCACAGCTGCTTTTACATTGGGTGAGCCAGTTGTGTTGTGTTGTGTTGTGTTGTGTTGTGTAGGTTAAAAAAGGGCAAAGAAGTTACATCAACTTGGCCGTGCCCACCTGACCAACAAGCCATGCTCACCCAGTCACCTGACCACCAAGCCCCGCCCATTAATTAAGCCATGCCCACAGAACTGATAGCGAAAAATTTTAGATTTCACCACTGCTATTGACTGAGGGTAAGAGAATCAGATGTAAATTACGTTTTGCTTGAACATTTAATACATTTCTCCATGTTCCACAAAAATGGGACCCTTGAAAATCTTAAAAGTATATTTGTCATGACTTCGATACATTTAACATTTTATATTGGTGGAAGGGTTCATTTTATTTTATATGAAGGCTCCTACTACATCAGAATGGGCATTTGTAAAATAGAATTGCCACTGAGCAAGGGTTAGATTTAATTATTTAAATGTCTGTTTAAGATGTATGGTTTTTAAAATGATTTTTAGTCAATTTAGCCATGTTGTTTCCTGTACCAAGCTTCTATGCTATTTCAGCAATTCTTCTTATCCTTTGGAGCCTATTTTAGAAGATCACACAAATACAGGTAAAATAAGGAAGATGGCATTCTTCAAGTAGCCATTTTAACTAAATGCAGAAGTTTCCAAGATTTAACTTATATTATCTCCAGTTCACTAGGGTTAAGGATAGTAAAAAAAATGTGTGTGGAAATATGGAGTAAGAGTAGATAATATAGGGACACGTGAGCAAATAGTCACTGAATTCCAGCAATGCAAGATTATGCAAAATTAGGTCATGTACATGACACAAATTCCACACTTACATGATTATGTGTCAATGTGTGATGGGTTTGTGTTTTGTTGCATTTTGATGCCCATTTTGTAACTTTGGCCTGCTTGTCCTCCACATATCTCACATATCAAGATAATAGGAATTATGACCAATAGTATGTATGTGATCCACCCAAGCATTTACAAAGCATACATAACCATCAATTTTCAGTAATATAATTCTATATACTTTAAAAAAAAACAGAAAAGCACTATGCCAAAAGAGGCCTCAACACCTCCATTATATTTAACACTTTCAAGCAATCCCCCCCTCTAAAATATGACTACACTTGAATTTTAAAAAGGTTATAGGGAGATATTTGTATATCCAATGAAAACTTTTAATATTATGTAAAAATGAGGAGATACTAAAAATGCATTGCCACTGCAAAATCATTTTTCAAGGCATGTCTAGCACTTTTAAAATTTACAAAATCATATTTAATTATATTTTACTTGAGTAAACACATCATATTCCATCTGGTCCTGTCTCTGTTTCCACTTTTAATTCACCTCCAGCTTTGAAAAAATCCTCAGACGGCTAAAGGAAGGGCAAGAGTTCAGTTCCTAAATATGCATAAAATTAATTTATATTATGCATTTATATAAATTCATCAAGTGGCTGTAAGGATAAGATTTGGCCTCCAAGGAAGCATCTCAAGTTGACAGAAGATTTTGCTCTGCTGAAACAAGAACCAATAAGTCATTTCCCTTGTTCTAGTAATAAACAGTTTTAATTAAAAAAAGAAAGCATTGAAAATTAGACTCAAGAGAATAAAAATTAAAGATAATAAAAAGTATGCATGAAATGAGTGTATGCAGAGTAAAGTTTCGCTATGAAACTATATCTAGACTTTGGCAAGCTGAGGTTCTGCAACAAATCATGGTTATATTATTTTACTTATACCTGTATTATCTTTAAATCGAATGCTAGGCAGAGATTAAACTCAGTATACCCAGAAATACAACACTGGACAGAAATGAATGACCAATTTAAGCCTGAATTCTCCTCTAGATTTTTTGTTAAAATAGCATATTATTAGAAGTGTAGCAAGAGATGAAGTTAATACCTTTTATTCACTCTGAACTTTTTTAAATCTCCAAACTCACTTTGCTTTATTATTTTAAGTGAGACTACTGAACCCAGTATGAAAGGTAAGGCTGAAAACAGATAATTTTAATGTCACAATTTCCAACATACTACTTAAGGCTGAAGACATAGATAATTTTATCCTTTTAAGGAAGAAAAGAATCTTCATGGGTTTAAACTATATGCTAACTTGCAATTTTTCTTATTACTTGTATATAAAAAAGAGGATAAAAAAGACACTGTTAACAACAACTACTGCTATAAATATAGAATCCTAGTCTACTTTAATTATTTCCAATATGGATTCCCAACAAAACTTTATCTTAAATATATGGCATAATTTGTATTTTCTTCATCTCACTATATTTTTACTTTTATAAGTAATATGTTTTATCCTAATTGTGGGAAAATATAGAACAAAATAAAGAATCAAATTCTTTATTTAAAGGGATCTATTGTGTGTGTGTATGTGTACAGGGGTGGGTTCTAAAATTTTTTACTACCAGTTCTGTGGGCGTGGCTTATTTTGTGGGCATGGTTTGATGGTCATGTGACAATTCTTTAGGATTTACAGAGGTACTGGTCTACCAGGCTTTTAACTGCTTGCAGAACTGTACTGGTCTACCCATTTGTTTTTGGAGGCACCAGTCTACCAAATTTTTTTTGGAGGCACCGGTCTACTCGTTTGTTTTTGGAGGCACCGGTCTACCCATTTGTTTTTCGAGCGCACTGGTCTACCATCACACTGCCTTTTAACACTGTTCAGTTGTAGGACAGCCCTTTGAAGCCCTGCGGCAAGAGTTTAAACAGTTTTTTTCCTTCTAGCCGATCAGCTGGGACTCAGGAGGCAGCAAATAGATTGGGGGTGGGGCCAAAAAAAGGTAAGAATAATGCAGGGGCGGACGGGAGGGCCCAGCTCCTGAACAAACAGAACCAGTTCGGTGACATCATATTGTCACCGCTACCGGCTCAGCCGAACCGGGCCGAACCAGGAGTGTGTGTGTGTGTGTTTGTGTGTGTGATGACCACCAAATCTCAAATGATAAATCCACCATATGAATAAAACAAATGAGTTCCTTTTCAGCAGCAATAGGCTACAAATATTTTCACAGAATCTTGCTCTTTTGTCAAACCAATGAAAGTGTGCTGCATAGTTGAGTTGTTATTCTGTTTGGCCTCTAGATTCCTGAGTGGTTAGATTGCCCTGATAGGGTGAGAACTTCTGCCAATGATCTAGCTTTACATGGGTAATTCATAAAGGGGCAGATGGGTATTTGGAGATGTTGCCATTTAAAGTTGGATCCCTCTGAAAAAGAGTAAAGGACAAGTGCAGTTGTTCTCACAAGTCACAGTTCCCTGGCTATTTGGAATTGAGCCTTCTGAAGAAGGGGTGGATTCTACTTACCTTTACTACTGCTTCGCAATGGGACCGCACGTGCACTCACTTTGCTCACGCACGTGCCTTGCTTCTGCTTATGTGTAGATGGCCGATGATGACATCCAGGACAGTGGGCGGGGCCTCCCAACGGTTTTACTACTGGTTCTTGTGAACCAGGGACAACCCACCACTGTTCTGAAGACTCTAGGACCTCAGAAATCTCTGAATTTCAGTGTACAAACTGCTAAGAAATATCAGTGTAATTTGCCAGAATACCAGAATTTACTGGAAGATTTTTTTAATTGAAGTATAAACTTTCATTTAGATTCATCCCTCTTGAAACATACCCAATAATCAGAGATAATCAACCTTGTTGATTGCATAAATCAACCAACAAAAAATAAACTGAAAAATATGAAGAAATTCTTGCCCGGCTATTGTAATTAATTTTATATTGGTAGCTCTATGTGCCTATGTTTCTATAGCTTCTTTTTCTATTTAATTACATTTACCATAGCTCTACTTAGATTTATAGCAGAATGATATATATGAAATTGGAGTCTGAAGTCACTTTAATTTGACCTTATGACCTGGGGACACCGATAAACCTCCAAGTGCCCTCAATGACTCTCTATCAGAATGCAAATGATCAGCTGTCTGCAAGAAATATAAACCCTTCCATTCCAACCCATCCAGTCAGAGCTGAAGAATTTTCTTGGGTGAGAAGTGAAATGTCTTCAAAGAAAAAACAAGAAAGTCCTGTTGCCTCCTGAAAAAGCACCTTTGGGATCACGTTGTGTTAATCGGCTTGCCAAAATGCATTTTAAGAAAGTTGTGTGTCAATAGATAGATAGATAGATAGATAGATAGATAGATAGATAGATAGACATAGACATAGACATAGACATAGACATAGACATAGACATAGA
>WNWU01000007.1:14820176-14832048 GCA_012654045.1 Ptyas mucosa | reverse complement strand
ATAGACATAGACATAGACATAGACATAGACATAGACATAGACATAGACATAGACATAGACATAGACATAGACATAGACATAGACATAGATATTTTAACGTATTTCTTAATCATATTTATATATCCACCCATCTAACAAGTAGCAATTATGGACAATATACAATAAAAATAAATAATTTTATAAAAACAAAATATAAATATAGAATGTCATGACTGAAAATAAAAAATACTAAAAAAAATAAAATAAAACATACAAATCACATCAAGAGACTGAAACATCAATCACAATGGAGTCATTTAAGAATGTCTCTGGTTCCTTGGAGTCCCCAGGCCTGGTAATACAAAAAGGCCTTGAAAGGTTTCTGGAATGATAGCAGAGATAGAGCTAACATGACTTCAGGAGAGGGCAAGCACCATGGCAGAGAAGACCTTCCTGCTGAGGCCCATCAAATGTAACTCACTGGCAGATTAATGGGATTGGCTGATATAATCAGGGACAGGCAGTCTGTCGGACAACCAAGTCCCATGCCAATAAGAACTTTAAAGCTAGCATCTTGAATTTGACCTAGAAGCATCAGGCAGCCTGGCTAGGTGGCTCAGTGGCTAAGACACTAAGCTTGTCAATCAGAAAGGTCGGCAGTTCGGTGGTTCAAATCCCTAATATCGGTTTCCTGCGTGAGCAGGGAGTTGGACTAGATGACCTCCAAATCTGTTACTATTACTAGCCTATGCAGCTTGTGGAATAGAGCTGTAATATGTGCTCTTTTGAAGCATAAATAACTGACCACTCTGCTGCATTCTAAGCCAGTTGATGTTTCTGAATAGTCTTCAAGCACAGCCTTTGGGCATTATAGTAATCTAATACAGAGATTACTAGGGAATAAATATATGTATGTGCATAGTCAGACCAATATAGAAATAATTGTGTTGTTTTTATTTAATGACTATGTAATTCAATTCTGTTCAAATTCAAATATCCAAATGAATTTGAAATTTTATTCAGTTTTTCAGACTTACTCAGAAAAGTAGTCTTAATCTTAGTGACAGTTATTTAAAACTGACAAGAGTCCCCTACTCTTTTTCTTTGGGCTGTGGAAAAGGAGTTTAATGGAAATACTACAGACGATGCTATGTACCACACAATTCTATTTCTAAGGTTCCATTTCATCTAGACATGAATTTCAATATAAACAAAATAATCATTTTTTTTATCCTCACCAGGAAAGATCAGAACACATATCTTCAAGAAAGGGATCAAAATAAGATACATAATGATGATGCTTTTAAAAATGTGTATTGCTACCATATGTTTATATACCTTCAATACAATTCCCAGGTATACGATTGGATCAAAGATTTTACTTTTGATTATAAAATCTCAGAGAAACTCCTTCAATTAAAAATTGTATGGGTCCTGAGATACACCTCTCTATACTTACTTTTTTAAAAAAAGTAACCTAAGATTGTATACTCTCTCATCTCCTTTTTTTCTGTCTACAATAATACAATATCCTAAACTCTGAGAAATATGGAATTTTATTCTCTAAATTGGCTAATTAATGCATCTCAATCCTCCTTTATATTAGTGACACACTTACCCTCTCTACAAAGCAAGTTTATTTAAAATGAAGTCTTCAAATTCATCATATATTGTGAAAAAGAAATACTTGCATGTATTATTCTTGGATAAATATAGTAGTCCTTACCAAAAGGCTCCCATTGAAAAATAATTAACATTTCTAAAGAGCAGATATTGGAACCCTAGTCCCATGATGGCGAACCTATGGCACGGGTGCCACAGGTGGCACGTGGAGCCATATCGGTGGGCACGCGAGCTCAGCTCCGGCACGCATGCATGCGCCAGCCAGTTGATTTTCGGGCCTTCTGGGCCCACCAGAAGTCAGGAAACATGCTGTTTCCGGCTTCCGGAGGGCCTCTAGGAAGGGTGGGGAAGGCTCCTAGAAAGGCTCTGGAACCTGGGGAGAGCGAAAAATGGGCCAACTGGGCCACTGTGCCATCGCGTGCCAAAAGGAGGGAAAGCATGGGGGAGTGCATAGAATTATGGATGTGGGCACACATCCCCCATGTCCCCCCACCCTGCTCCCCCCACCCCGCTTTTGGCATGCGATGGCAAAAAGGTTAGCCATCAGTGCCCTAGTCCTTTTCATTAAACTAGATATGCAAAAAACCTGCAACCATTCTTCATATGTTTTAACCTCCAATCCCTCTGTGTTTCTCTTCTCTGACTCTTTCTAGAGTCTCAATATCTGTTTTATACTGTGGTGACCAACACTGGATGCAATACTCCAAGTGTGGTCTTATTAAGGCATTATAAAGGGGTATTAACACTTCATGTGATCTTGATTCTATTCCTCTGTTAATACAGCTTAGGATTCATTTGACTTTTTTGGTAGCTGCAGCAGATCATTGGCTCATACTTAGCTGATTTTCCATTAGCATTCCAAGCTTCTTCTCACAGGTATTAATATAGAACCCCAAGTGCAATTCTGTATTTTCTGAATAGCATAGTGCCTTATCCTAATTTATAAGGTTCTATAAAGTTTAAATGGTTAATGTTGTGATTCACTGATTTAAATTTATGAAATTTTAAGACTCCTTGAAGATTCCAATGCTTAAGATCTCTACTCCATGATTTTTAGAATATTTTCAACTTCTTGTCATATTTAGAATTTTGAATAGCTTCTTTAGACCATGCAGCATGAAGTTTTGTCATCTGGGATTTTAGTTAAAATGGATTCTTGATTAAAATTGAATTTTATAGTGGTCTCTTTGAAACTTTGGGCATAGTATATTGATTTGAATCTTAGGAACTCTGGTTTCATAACCTAGGATTTAATTTCATTCAGGTTCAAGGGAACCAATTCAGAATAGAAAGGATGTGTCCCTGACACCGATCTTCAAAGTCATTGAAGCACAATACCACCCTAGCAGCAGGGGGGAGGTGGGGTGGGTCTGGCCAGAAAATTGTTTACCCCAGCTAACTAATTATCATCTCATGCATGTTGCACCAGAAACTTTTGTAATTGGAATAATTCAATACTATTTACTACTACTATTAAAAACAAAAGTGTAACGTTCAGAGACAGGTTCATCCTCAGTCTGAAAATTCCTATTAGTCCTAAACTGTCCAAGAAAGTTTCATATGGAAGCACTCATATCCTATTGGCTAATATGCCTGTTAACATATCTAGAAAGGTAGACAAATTTTGTATAATTGTAATTGTTATTGGCAGTTAATTATGTAGACTTTTTCCTTATTAAAGCTTAAATTATTAATAACTTCTTAGTTATTTAATCCTCTAATGTCACTAGGAAGATTAATCAATTTTCTTACATCCTTACATTATTAATTACATTATTAATGTTTTTAAATTGTTTTCTTTTTTGAAGTGGTGCTTTTAACATTAGCTGTAATAAACGTAAGTAAAACTTAGCATAACATTGTAATGTTGTCTCTTCAAAAAATAATATTCTGAGAATATTAGGAGCAAATATTAAAGATTTTTTTTAAAAAATAATATATTTAGAAATATATTATGATTCATTGTTTGGATGGCAAAATAATTTCATAAATTGGAATGGTACTTAATTAATTCTTTGGAATTAAAAAAAACCAATGTATCCCAAAGCAAAATTTATTTGGAAAGAAACTACTGTCCTATTAATAATTACTCTGGCACATATAGGGACCTAAAGAGAAAAGACTGGACTGAACAATTTTCTCTCTAACAGGTTTTCATTCATTCAGTTAAAATTGGAAAATGTATACTGAGGCTGTCACATATGGCTCAAGATTCATGACTTCTATGACAACCATAAAATTATCCCAATATGTATTAGGTTTAAAACACATAATAAGCCTATATTGTGTTTGACTGGTATGAAACAGTTTAATAAGAATAATTGGATGAATAACTTATTATACCTTACAAGTAATGGACAAATAATTATACAATGAATTAAAATGAGGTTTTATAGCCTTTAGGGGTTTGGTGAAAATTAAAATAGGCTCCCTTTTGAATGATTGATTGATTGGATGGTTCACAAGTTTTCTGAGGCTGTCTCTAAATAATTTCTTAGTTATCTTATAGAAACCTTCAGTAAGAAAACTAGCCCAAATAGTTGACCTCATTGTTCCTACACATCTTCCCCATCAACAAGAGTCCAAATTGTTTTTTAGGGTTTTTTAAATTGTTGAAGGCAATGAAGCAATCAAAATAAAGCAAGATAGGAGAAAGCAGAAGTCTTGCTATAAGTTCAGTTTTTTAAAAAAACTAGGACACAATTGATGGTCTAGGTTTGACTTGCTGATAAATATAGCAAAAACAAACAATGTATTTTTATTTTATTTTTTTAGTTTCTTTTTAAAAAAAGTTAATCAGAAGAGACCACTGTACACTTCATCCATCTTTTGGTAGAGTATATAATATGAAATTTCCTGTTTCCCAGTGTCTTCAATCCAAAGACCTCTTGTAAGGCAAGTGGCAATTGGAAGAAAAGGATAGGAACAGAACATTGTGACATTTACATTAGAAAAAGTGTATATGCACACTTGAATATACTGTATTCAGTATACATTTTGTAAGCTGCATGAAATCACCTATGTGTGAGTTGGGCGACTATATAGATTTGTTTAATAAATAAATGAAATTAATGATTGATTATGATAACTAGGTACAATATTTGATTTGGATCTGACAGAATTTAAGTTCATTTTTAACATCCACTGTACTACAGTATATCCAGTTGCTAGTCTGATGTGGTAACAGAATACAAAATAAGTCAAATAGCCCTAAAGTCTGTTATTGTAAAAGCCAAACAAAGAAAAGAAGGAGGTTTTTTTGTTTCCCTGCTTAACTACAAATAGTTTTAAATACTGTAATAATTGAGCAATGAAGTAAATCTAAGTGAGTTGTGTGTCCTCTGTTACTATTTTTACATATTTGGAGACAGGAGTGACAGGAATGTAAAAAAAATAGCATGTTACATAGTCAAGTTTGACTCTGGTAGGGGTGTCAAAAAAATTATTGCAAAAATATGGAAAACGGTTTGTCCTTCCTTTCCTCGGGGATTCTTTAAAACTTCATAATCTAATTTCATCCTAGATTTCCAAATTATCACATGCCAAAACCTAAAGTGACCACTTTTTTACAATGAGAAGGAAGACACAAATAAATTGAAGGAAAAAAATATCGTAAATAAAAGAAACATTTTATTCATTGCAACAATGACTCTAATTCGTGCGTGTGTGCCGTGTTGTGTTTCAGTAAGAAGTAAACAAAGCCACTTGCGCGTGGAGCACTCTTGCACGCGGTGCACTCTCTCAAAACAATTCTCCTGTGTGGAGCGCATGCATCTCATAATCGTGTCTCACCGCACTGTACCGAGCCTTGACGAATTGTCATGTCAAATACAAATATGTCTCATCACACGCAACGGATCGGATCGGGATCGATCGAATACAGAGATTTACAGATTATTCTTCAAATATCGAAAAGGAGAACATATAGGAGGACACTTTTCGAGAGAGGACAGAACTTACAAAAGAAGGACTGTCCTCCCTAAAGGAGGACAATTGGTCACTTTACAATACCTGCAGATAAAAACATTGCTTAGTTGTTTTTTCCCCTAAGATAGCCACAGTTGTCTAACTGTTCCCACTTGCTATGATTTGCTTTGTTTTAATGGATTTATCCCCTACATTTTTATACAAGTTCTGTTTAGACCCCAATATCCATCAAAAGAAGCAATTATTCTTTGTACTGTCATTGCTGCTTAACATTCTCATAAGAAATCTGGCCCTGGTTAAATTTATATATCCTCAAACCAATGAGCAGGTTAGTTCAGTCAATGGAAATATGTACTTATTGCAAGAGATAAATATATTTTCTTCCATTTATAAGGCAACAGAGAAGGAAAATAATTCAATATTTCTATTTTCTAAATTCAGGTACAATAGTGAATCTTGCTAATTATGGTCAAAATTAATTTCATTAATAGTTATAGAATGGCAATATTCATGCATTCACAAAATTATGAATTGTTAAGCTATGTTTACATGTGTATTGGATGTTTTAATCAGAAATGATTTAAAATTTTATATTTGCAAAAAGGAGTCATCTTCTCTTACTACAATAGATTTATTTTATAGCTCTAATTTGTATCAAAACTCAGTTGGATTAAAACATGGTTTTATTCTGGCATATATGCCATAAAAGCAGATAATAATGTTCCTAATGGATTCAGAATCCATCCATCATCATAGAGTAAATTGTCAACACACATCAAACACAAGGAAAGGGTATCTACATCAAAGACTTGTTTTCACACAGATTTTAGTTCCCACTTTTATTCTGGAAATTAATCTCCGTTGTTATTGTCTCTTTGATGCTTGTCTTTTCATACACTACACAAGAAGTAGCAAAAGTATCTTTTAACATTAAGACATTTACTCAGAACTATTTAGCTTTAGCAATTCTTTAGTGTAGTTCCTTGTGATTTCTTGTGCTTGGCTCTTTTTAATCTGGTTTCGGTTACCTTTAACTGCTGCTGTCTTGAACTATTTGTTTGTATGATGGCTGTTTGTTATCTATGCTTTAATCTTTTACTGTTTTAATCTTGTAAACTGCTTTGAGTGTCCCCAAAAGAAAAATGGGAGTAAAAATAATAAATCAAATCAAAAGAATAAGACAGACAAATAAATTGAGAACTCAGGAAAATCTAGTTTAGTAGTATTTATTCTGATAACAACTTCTGCCAACCTGCAAATAATTTGGAGAGTTAATGAGAAGAGTTATGCTGCCATCTATTGGTTTTGGAACTGTGTTCTTCGGTTTTGAAAAAGGATTGAATGGAACTGTTGCATGTCTGTCTACCTATTCATCCACAATATATACTTGAAGTATGTGATTCAGTATACTCTATTTGATACATAGAATATCAAATGCACAGAGAATAACTACTGGCATTAAAGATGCCATTCTAGTAATTGTATTCAATATAATTTACTTCTGCATATGTATCAATGTTGTCACTGAAAGTGAATCATGCTACTTGCACCAGTGAGGATGATTTTATTTTTAGAAAGAAAATCTAATGTTTAGAAATGTGTTTCAACTGAAGGAAGAATTCAAAGATTGTGTATTCATCTTCTCATGATCACCATAGTCACTGAAACTATTGTCCACTTTAAAACATAGAAGATAGATTTGGAAGGGACCTTAGAGGTCTTCTAGGTCAACTCCATGCTTGAGCAGGAGGCCCTATAACATTTCAGACAAATGGTTATCCAATCTATTTTTCATACTAATGGAAAGATATAAATATTAAATTTCTTAAATATTAAAAAATAGGAAAAATAATTGTGTAGAATAGCATAAACAGTAAGAATGAATCTGATTTATTTTACAGCTCTAATTTGTATCAAAATTCAGTTGGATTAAAACAGGATTTGTATAGGTGCCATAAGAATATTTACGGAGGAGGAGAGGAGAAATAAGGGAAATGAAACAGGAAGATCACTTTCCTTCCACATTTACACCAACAATATTTTACCAGTCCTAGCAACTGAATACAGTATATTCAAGTGTACATATACACTTTCTCTAATTATATATATATATATATATATCACCATTTGTAGTAATATATCTCTGGATCTAATCATGGGAACTGGACCAAGTTTGGGGCAAATTTTTTAAAAAAAGAAACTGGTTAGGTTTTCATTCAAAGCTAAGACAAAGTAATATCAAATCATTTCACTTTTCCAGGGCACTCCATTCCAGATCACAGAGTGCACATCTTTGAAATAAAATTTACTGAGTGAGATATTGCTAAACTCACATATATCAAAAGGTTTCACACTATCTCTGAAAATATGAACAAACACTTCAAGTGAGGGAATGGCAAACAAATGTTATCCTGTTTCCCTGAAAATAAGACCCAAACGGAAAATAAGTCCTAGCATGATTTTTCAGAATGCTCGTAATATAAGCCCTACCCCCCCAAAAAATAAGCCCCAGTTAAGATTGTCAGCAGATGGATGCATTTAGTACCGTATTTCCAGTACTAAAATAAGACCTAACAAGAAAATAAACCCTAATGCGTTTTTTAACACAGTACAATTATTATTTTATCAGATATTTGTAATTTGTATCAGTGTCTGCCTAACCATCTAGTCTTCCCCTTGTTTCACCCCAATTTAAATCTTATATGCATGTCATGAAGTTAGCTGAAGCTCAAGGAAGCTTATGTCTTTTAAAATGTGTTAAGCTGAAAAGATGCTATTATTCCCCTCTGATTGTTAAAAATAAAACAAGAACGTTGCCAGTGCAATGTTTCTGGTTCAGTGACTAACTCTGGAATGTCACTAAATTCCATAAACACTCTTCATAGAGTAACACACAATATAGAAAGCATTTATATTTTGCAATCCAATCCTAAACTGGTTTACATAAAAATTTGGAACAGCAAGGTAGGTCAGACTCTTTTCAAAAGGTAAAGATCTGGCAGAATGGCTTTCAAGGTAGCTATTTCTTCTAGGTGGCATATCATGACTTACTCTAATCAGAAGGGTCACCCAATCCTTAAGAGGACATAAGTCACCACAAGTGGTGTAGCTTAAGAAGAAATTTTAAATGTTTTAATTGGTTTGTTAGTTTTAAATTTTGGGGCCAAATTTATATATATTTTAATTGCTTTTAATATTTGTATTTCATGTTTTTAATTCTGGCTGTACACCGCCCTTAGTCCTCAGGGAGAAGGGCGGTATATAAATTGGAAATAAAATAAATAAATAAAGTTGAAGAATTGCCATTCCGCCCCTTCCTAAACTGCTAGCAAAATATCACTGAACACTATTCTAATTTTACCCATTGATCTATTTAAACAAAGAGAAATTGGGTAATCATAGGTAGACTGTGATAAGCAAGCTCTTAAATCAAGATTAACAAATAACTAGCTTTGATTCACCTTTGTTTCAAGAAGTCTACTATGTGTCTTGCCTGGATTACTAAATTGAGTTCTTTGAATGAAGAATGTGATTAAAAAGTAAAATAAATAAGGATACAACTCAAATAGCCATGTACTGATGTTTTTTACTAGGTTATACATTACTGAATTACATTTGGAACATGTATTTTAGGACTGTGCTATATAAAACAAAAAAATAGCACAACTTGTAAAGGTGTCATCATAAAATGACATTGTCAAACATTTTTATTGAAAAGGAGAAGACTGTGACAACCTGGATATGAAAATTAAATTGTATTGAAATAAAACAATAAAATAAAGTAATGGCTTCACCTTCCTGTGAAAATAAATACTCATTCTACTGCTAAAAGTACATTGCAAGTGCTATTTGCATATAGAAATATAGATCAGTGAAATGACAAGTGACCTTACTACATAGACAAAAGATGTGAGATGCATATTTTTGTGGATTTTAACGACTGCATAATATCCAAAGGCAAGTTTTTCTTTGATGTGATTTTCTCCCTTCTCCTTCATATTGTGATTTGTTAATACCCAGCAAGATAGGAGAATCTTATTTGAAACACTTCATTGTATTTTATATTAAATTTCAGGAAATTCTAAACTGTTTAATGCATAGAAATGTGGTTGAATTTGCATTTTCTGCTTTGTAATCAGCCATGTTATTGTCTGTTACTCTCAGCTGAATCTTCTGTCAGAAGCAATACTCTCATCAATCTATCAGGAGACCCAAGCAAGAAGTTTTCCTCATCCAAAGTTCCTATTAGCTTTGCTGCCTGGAGACTACAGCATATTTAAGAGTACACAGTCACTCAAGCTTCTTGCAATGTCAAATATCAGGGGTATGTTCTTCTATTCATCTTTGTTATATTGTTCATTCCTAATGTACAACCTTACCCAAATTATGGTAGAAAAATTAATGTCTGTCTGATGATTAAAAATTAGTTACTGTTTTTTTTTCTATTTCATTTATACAGTACCTTTATACCTTAAGCTTATAGTATTTGTAATTGCACTTTGAAGTCATTGTGAATGACTTCTGTAAACAAAATATCTCTCTCTCAATGCACAATAATTTAAACATACACATAATAATTTGCACTTTTCCTTTTATGAACTGAACACACACACAAAACGATACTAACATTGTTTCTCGTTCAAATTCATGCTTTGTAAACTGCATAGCAACATTTGATCTGAAACACAGCTAGTTCTACAATCTACTTACTCTACTTACTCATAGCTACGCTTGGGATTTTTTTTAGCTTAACATTGAATTGTAAAAGGGGAAATAATGACATTCAACAAGCAGAGTTTATTTGATAAATTCAGTCTGTTCAGAAATTGTTCCTACAGATTATTTACTCCTGAATAATCATGTCAACAAAACTGGGAAACCTTTGAGACACATGTTTGAATATGTGGAAAGCTCAAAGTTAGCATAAGTCCACATTTTTATCTGAACTTGACATCTTCAATATCATTTTAAAACATTTGGAATTAATTTGGAATTTTATGCTAAATGTAATAATTTATACTCTAGGTCCCTCCTTAAATACTTTTTGGAAGGGGAATGCAAATGGTGAAATCCATAGTGGTTTCTTCCTTTAAAAAATGCATCCTTTACATTTGGATCAGAGTTACTTTGCTGTATTGGCAGAGTAAAGAATGCCTCTTTCGTGCATAATATCTCTTCTTTTTCTTGCATTAGGAAATAGTATAAGGAGCTTTATAATATGATAGATCTGTATATGAATTATGTAACTCTTTCTCTCTTACCCCATATTCTTCAATGAAAGTATGCAATGAAAAATATTTTAAAAGCTTGGGGACACAGGGTTCTTCTTGTCTGTTATCAACTATTGATCATCAATGACCTTTTCCTTCTTTTTTCTGTGGATTAGGAGAGATTAACCCACCATTTTCTGCTTTTCAAATATAAAACCAGACAAAAGTAGATTTGATTTCTGACTTTAAATTTGTACTTGACTTGCATTATGAAGTCTTGTCATCACTGTATTTTTCTTAAAATGGGGATGTCAAAAGCTTATAACATGAGGAAATATAGAATTTATTTAGCCCCACAGTTACATTTTTAAAGCATTTAAAGGCACTCTTACACAAAGATGAAATATTACCACCCCCACACCCTAAAAAGGAAGTTATAATAACCAATATACTTTGAAATATATTTTAAAACATCAATGTTTCATCTCAGTTTTATTTAGATATGGTCTGCAGTTATACTGGTAAGGTTATTTATTGCCTACTTAATGCATGTCAAATTTAAGGAGACTATAATAGATGGTTTAAATCAGGGCTAGAGCCTCCTTGTTTTAGCATAGTTTCCACATATGATGAAGTGGGAAACTCATTCAAACCACAGTATAGTTCATTCTCTACCTCTCTCTCCCCCCCCCCTCAAATCTTCTAAGATTTCACATGACCCCCTTTCACTGTGGTAGTGTCCTTGATTTTGCACAGAAATTAAAAATCGGAAATCTGGTGACTTGAATTAATGAACATTGGAATGTTATCTAAATTAGCTTGTAGTAACTGCAAAAGATTTTGCAGAAAGAAATACTACATTGAGTAAAATGATGCTTATATGAATTATTATGACTAATTATATTATTGTACAAATAAATCATATACAAATAAATCATATCATATATAATTACTTTGTAGATACATACGAAAGAAGGTCAGTGGTCTTTCTAGCTCAGGTTGAAACAGCAATCTCACAAATGTCACAAACATCTTATATTTCTTGAGAAGGGAAGGGAAGGGAAGGGAAGGGAAGGGAGGAGAGGAGAGGAGAGGAGAGGAGAGGAGAGGAGAGGAGAGGAGAGGAGAGGAGA
>WNWU01000007.1:14778919-14820166 GCA_012654045.1 Ptyas mucosa | reverse complement strand
AGAAGAGAAGAGAAGAGAAGAGAAGAGAAGAGAAGAGAAGAGAAGAGGTTATCTAGTCAAACCCCCTGCTCAGGCAGGAAACCCTATACCATTTCAGACAAATGGTTGTCAAATCTTTTCTTAAAAACTTCCAGTGTTGGAGCATTCACAGCTTCTAGAGGCAAGTTGTTCCACTGGTTAATTGTTCTGTCAGAAAATTTCTGCTTAGTTCTAGGTTGCTACTCTCCTTAATTAGTTTCCATACATTTGCTTCTTGTCCTGCCCTCAGATGCTTTGGAGAATAGCTCAACTCCCTCTTCTTTGTGGCAACTCCTGAGAAAATAGAGTTCTTTCCATTTAAGGATATTGAACACTTGTAAAAAGAATATACATGTCAGTTTCTTAAATAATTGCCTTAACCAAATAATTGTTTTAACATGTAACAAGTCACAGACAAATACATGTGTGCAAAGATAGAATACAGCATAGGTTTACATTACTGAATTCTTCACTCTTATTTTTCACTCTTGTCCCAGTCTTGCTTTTATAATGTGGTTTAACTGCTTGCAAATCTGGAGTCTGTTGGCAGCACTTTTAACCAATCACATTTTTACACAAAGTACCAAATAACTCAGTGCAGATGCAGAGGATGCAAACCAATCAGTGTTAGTTTCTTTTCCTTCAAACTTCAGCTTCCTGCATTCTATACCAATCTTTGTATTTAAAAAATTAAAATGTTTCCAGTTACTTTTCCCACTTCAAAGCACACAATCTACTTGTATTTTTTTTTGCATTTGCTTTGTGGTTTCCAAAGGATTCCTCTCATAGATAGCAAGTAAACGTGAGTTTTGAAGCAACTGCCAATATAAAATAAACTCAAATAACCTTTGCTTCATAATTTCATTCCAACCTTGGCATAAAAATCATAAGATAAATATACTGTAATGCAGGATCTATTCAATCCTGGCAAGAGTTTAAAAAGAGATAAGGTTTTTTTTTAATTTATAAACTTTATTAAAACACATATAACACACATATAACACACATAACAAAAATGTATAAATACATTATACAATAAACAATTGGAAATACTCAATCAGGGTTTTTTTTTCACTGTAGAATATTATAGTTTACAATCAGTGTCATATAACATGGATGTTATTAATGTTTGAAATATAATTCCATTGACTTTTGTCCACAGTAAGGTTGTCTGATAACCTAATGTGGACTTATGTAAGGTTGATTCTGGCCAGGACAAAATCTTCCAAAATGTTTAAGGTCACAATACATGGAAATAAAGTTCTGAAAAAGAAAAGTGCTTTAGAGACAATCTTCTTGAAGGCCATAGGTCAAAAGATTGATGTAAGAATACAAGATCAAAGATCTGCCTGCCTTAGGATGACCAGCCAGTCACTTGTCAGTACAGACAGAAACTAAATGGTAGAAATGTTATTAACTTTGCAAGACTTTTCTTTAAACCTATATGTATACATAGGACCACTTATAGTAAATTAGTATGAGTAATGCTTACATGTTAGGAACACAAACATATTAGATTATGTGTTAACATATTTTTGAACATAAAAACTGTTTAGAGATAGATTTTTGTCAAATAGGAAAAAATATTTGCCATTGAAAATGTAGACATTTAGTATTCAGTTGCAAAAAATGAGATGATAGCCTGTGACATTAGTTAGTTATTATAACATTAGTTAGTTCAGGTTAGTGCTGGCCCACCTGAAAGCCATAAAAATAGATCAGCACATGAAGCTGTGAGTATTGCACTACATTACATCTTACAATATCTCGAATCCCCAAAGACCTATGAAAGGTGGTTTTTTTTTTTTTTTTTTTTTGTAGACTTCAGCTTGGCATTCAACACCATTATTCCAGAAATCCTCCTTTCTAAACTGACTCAGCTAGCTGTGGCTGAGCACACTTGCAGATGAATTATATCTTTATATCTATCTTTCTACAGATAGGAAGCAGCAGGTGAAGGCAGATAAAATCACACTGAATACCTGTTCAATTAGCACAAGAAACCCACCCTTCCCCAGGACTGAGTGCTCTCTTCATCACTCTTTTCTCTCTATACCAATGACTACATCTCAAAGGATCCTTCGGTTAAAGTACTGAATTTTACAGATGATACAACAGTCATTAGTTTTATTCAAAATGATGGTGTCTGCATATAGATAGGAGGTAGATCAACTGGCCCTGTGGTCCAGCTGGAACAAACTGGAGCTGAACACTCTTAAAATTGTAGAGATGATAGTAGATTTTAGAAGAAGCTTTCCTTCTTACAATATTAGACATCACAGTATCAACAGTAGATAACCTCAAATTTCTAGATTCTATTATCTCCAAGGATAAGGTGACCAGATTTTAACATTGGTAAAGAGGGACACCATTAACAGGGGGGGGGGTGTCCTTGATTAAAAATTTGGTCTATATGGAGCAACAAATTTCAACATAAGTACAATTTACATATATAATAAATAAATAAAAATATGTATAGTATTATTTATTCTATAGGGACTACTCAGAGGGCTTAAAAAGTCATTTCTGACAGGTCCTCACACTTTTGACTGGTCCTCACACTTATGACCATCTTCACATTTATGCCCGTGCAGCATTCTTAACAACCATGTCACTCATTTCACAACTGCTTCTCTTCACCATGGTGATAAGATAGGGCAAAAAACGTAAAATGTGAGGACAGTCGTAAGTTCGAGGACTGGTCAAAAGTGCGAGGACCAGTCAAAAATAACTTTTTCAGCCCTCTGAGTAGTCCATGTGCACAAAAGGACTACCCAGAGGGCTGAAAAAAGTTATTTCTGACAGGTCCTCGCATTTTTGACCGGTCTTCACACTTAGGACTGGTCATCATTTATGCCCATTGTAGCATTCTTAACAAACGTGTCACTCATTTCATAACTGCTGTTGTGAGGACAGTCGTAAGTTCGAGGACTGGTCAAAAGTGCGAGGACCAGTCAAAAATTACTTTTTCAGCCCTCTGAGTAGTCCATGTGCATAAAAGGATACAGCAATAGAGAGGGATGAAGGAAGGGAAGGGAAATTAGAGTAGGAGTGAGGGTAAGAGAGGGAGGAAGAGAGGAGGAGAAGAAGAAAGGAAGAGGAAATAGGTAGGAGAAGAAGAGGGGCGGAAGAGAAAGTAAGAAGGAAAGAAAAGAGAGAGGTGGTAGGTTTGAGGAGAAAGATTGCTGTACAATAAAAAAGATGAAAGGGAAGAAAACCAACCCCAAACAAATATAAAGATATTAAGATAAAGAATGAATTGTTAAACTTTAAAGAATAAAGGGAACAAATATGAATAAATAGCAATAATTAGAAACACACATACAAACATACAATGTATTTTCTTTGAACAGAGTATTTGGCCGGTTCACAAATTTAAACAGCGTTTAGTCATTTCAATTAAATTTACAATTTATATATTTCCTTTTTGCCATATTTGTTCCTCATCTATTTTTTTAAAAAACAAATATTACCCTTCATCCTCATCTCTAATCTTAATCAAATTCAATTTCCCCTTCTATTCTATATTATACCCCTTCCCATTGTCATCTATTTTTATATCCATCCTCACATTGGTTAACTATGTAATATTAGTTGTTTAATACAAATTCAACATTTTATTATAAATCAATTAGTTATATAACTATCTTTTTTGTATATTAATCAATATGAACATGAATATTCCAATTATTTCCATGCAATCCAATTTCTTACAAATCAATTAATTATATTTAATAATAAACCAAATAATTTCCCCATATATTCTTCCAAACCACAACTTAACCATTTCTGCTTTCAACACAATATACAATTAATAGTATCTCAATTATTACAATTCCCTAGTTAAATAGAGTTTTTTTTTCTTTTGCGTTTTAAAATCTTGAACTCTCCTCTTTTGCTCTAAATTTCCCATTGTTCGCACCTACCTTTTTTGGTGAGGAGAAAGAAAAAGAAATCTCTCTGTCTCATTTTGTCACATTGCAGCAAAGACCCTGCTTTACTTTCAGTTTCACTTTTCAGCATAGCTAGGGGGAAAAAAATCTCCAGCAATTTACCTCTTTCCGGCTAGCTAGCAACAGAGCCCTCCGCAAAACATCTGAGTGCAAATCAGCTTAGAGTCGGGAGGCCGATCTAATCAAGTTATGGTAATTAACCTATGCTGAAGCTGAAAGGGGCTGTTTTTTCTATTTTTGCAGGCACTGGTCTACTCATTTGTTTTCTTTTAACACTGATCAGCTGTAGGGCGGCCCTTTGAAGCCCCGTGACAAGAATTTAAACAGTTTTTTTTTTCCCTCTAGCCATCAGCTGGGACTCAGGAGGCAGCAATAGATTGGGAGTGGGAGGGGTAAGCAAACCATGCATTCTTTCCAAAAATCAGGACTTTTTTAAAACACTGCGGGACGCGGGACAAATTATTGAAAATCGGGACTGTCCCGCCAAAAGTGGGATGTCTGGTCACCTTATCCAAGGACTTAAAATGGACACCTAACAATAGAACCATCATTTTAAAAAGCACAACAAAGAATGTTTTTCCTGCTCAGAAAGAAACTCAGAAAGCTGAGATTGCCCAAGGTTCTCCTGATGTAGTCCTAGAGGGGAATAATTGAGTCTGTTAATTGTACCTCAATAATTGTCTGGCACAGCATTTAAACAGGGCAGACACAGACTTCAACAGATAGTTAGAACTGCAGAAAAAACAATTGCAACCAGCCTGCCTTCCATTGAGGATCTGTACACTGCATGAATCAGAAAGAGGGCTGAGAAAATAACTATAGACCGCTCACATCCTGGACATAAACTGTTTCAACTTCTCCCCTCTGGACACCGCTATAGGGTATTGCATGCCAAAACAATTAGACACAATTTGTTTTTATGTACACTAACAGATTATGCACCAACACTAATTCCTTTTGTGTCCAATCACACTTGGCCAAAAAAGAATTCTATCTTCTATCTATTTTCTGTTATCATAATATGTAGTGCCAAAGTTTTATTTAATAAACCTGCCCTGAACATGAGAAAGGTACTACAAATATGAATCTAAACTAAATATGGTCAAATGTTTTGAACTAAAAAATTGAAAAGACTGTGAAATTTAAATTAGATTTCTGTCCAGATTTGAACATTCTATGTTTGATAGTTTCAGCCTTTCATAAACTTACCAGTATCTATTCTAGTATGTTCTTTGGTGAAGGAAATAAAAAAAAAAAACATTATGATAATGGCCTACTATATAATGTCAGTGCCAGGTCCTACTGTGCTAAAAAGAATTCATCATAATTACACTTTAGCAAGTCTTTAGAGAAAAGCTTTAAAATCCTTATTTTACAATGTCATTCTGCTTGCTTTAGTTCCCCACTGTGTACATATTTAAACTGCTGTTAGTAGCTATACAATATATCCATATTACTTTGTAAAGTAGAATTTTTCCATACACATTATTTATCACTAAAAAAAATTAAATGTATCTTTTAGATGACTAAGTATTTTGAAAGTATTAATAAAATAGTGTAAAACATTAATAATTTTATTTTTACTTTATTCTATTCAATCAATATGATTTTTATCTTTATTTTTGTTTTAGTATGCTTGTTATGTTATTAGGTTTATATTGCTCTATGACCAAACTAAACTAAAAGAAATCCCTACAAATCAAAGTACTATACTAGTATAATAAATATGATTAAATGATATTTATTGATACTTAATTACTTTATTGATCAATCAGAGATTCTATTTAGTAATTTAAAAAAAAAAACTAAGCAAAGAAAGTTATATTTTCAAGGATTGAGTTTATGAAAGCCTTTGCCCTATTTTTTTAATATTCTGAGACAGTTCTCAGAGGTATAAATGCTGCATGAATTATACATTTTTCAACCATGATTCCAAATAAGTCTCATATATGTTATTGAAAGTTTATAGGGTGTTTTTTTTTCACTCACATACACACAGGCTAGTTTTATGACCCCACCTTTCATCCTGGAGATTGAAATAGTATATCTAGCATTCCCTTATCATGAATAAAAACAAGACTTGGTTGAGAGATAATGGCTGACACAAAAACAGGTCATGAGCTTTCAAGGGCTGAGAATAGCATTCAACCTCAGTTTGTTCTGATCTTTATACGATACTTTAATCTTTACAATGGAGTGTTTCCGGTACCTCAAGAATTATATATACAAATTAACAAAATTATAAAATTAATTTGGATAACATTAGCGTTTTTATTTATTTATTAAATTTATATGCCACCCATCTAATCATCAAGTGCCTTCATTGTTACATAAGCCTTTAATACTTTTATGTTAGATCAAAATTTCTTAATCTCATTCCTTAACTTCCTTGCAACCAAGAATAAAGTTTATTTTATTTATTTATTTATTAAATTTTTATGCCATCTCTACTATAAGGCAACTCTGGATGGTTACAGATAATATAAAATAAATATAAAATAATTAAAATGTTAAAACTATAACTATGCATTAGATGAGCAGAGGTGGCGCAGTGGTTAGAGTGTAGTACTGCAGCTACTTCAGCTGACTGCTAGTTCAGCAGATCAGCGGATCAAATCTCACTGGCTCAAGGTTGACTCAGCCTTCCATCCTTCCAAGATGGATAAAATGAGGATCCAGATTGTTGGGGACAATATGCTATTTAGTATATACTGTCTTTGGTGTAAGCTGCCCAGAGTCCTTGGAGAGTGGGCGGCATAGAAATATGACTAATAAAATAAAATATTAAAATGTGAAGACTATACAAAAAACCAGGGCTAAAAGACAGACAGCACAGAGATGAGGTCTTCTTACCGCATCAATCACCTCCAATAGTGAGTGCCTCCCTGGGGACTCCAAGCCAACCGACAGAACCAAGTTTTAATACCTTCCCAGATGGCCAAAAGACTAAAAGCATTCTCAACTTAAGTGGTAGAGTGTTCCCCAGGGATGAGGCCACAGTAGAAAAGACTCTTCTCCTTGATCCTTGCTTCCTGGAATTCCATACAGATGGGATCCCTCGCAGGCAGTGGTGGGATTCAAGTAATTTAACAATTACTTGGTTCTCTGCCCTAATGATTTCTTCCAACAACCAATTTAAAGTTAACAACCGGTTCTCCCAAAGTGGTGCAAACTGGCTGAATCCCACCATTGCTAGCAGGCCTTTTCCACTAGCACGAGTGGAGCAAGCTAGTCCCATAGGAAAGATGGAATGGAATGGAATGGAATGGAATGGAATGGAACGGAATGGAATGGACTGGAGTGAACTGGAGTGGATTGGAGAGTGGAGTGGAGTGGAGTGGAGTAGTACAAATATTATACCACAATCTTTTTCTGCAAGCTTTGCTTACTAGTCTTCTAGCATATTTGCAAATAGGTCAATGTACAAATATACTCTGCATGAAGTAATGCATTACAAGATATTCTATTGAGCTTGGGATTTTATCACCAGTTCATATTATCGATCTGTGGTACTACCTCCAGTTTGAAGTCCACTACAGCAAATTTCTCAAACTAAAAATGTATTCTTTCAGTATGAGGGAGTGTTTACGTTGTTTTCTTTAGCTATCAACTGTAGTTGTCTCAAAATGACCAGTTATTTACAAATGGCCTTAATGCATTTTTAAAATCATTATTTTAAATTTACTGATATAGCCATTCAGTTTCTATAGTCACAGTATAATATTAGGAGTAAGTAGTTGCTTAGTATTTTCTAGATATTATCATTTTCTAGAATGTTTCTAGCTATTGCTATTACCTTGTTTTCTATTTTGTAGCAGCATCAATCATTTCCAGAAAAACTAATATAGCAATGGAAGAATAAAAAGACATTCTGAAGAAAATGCTTTCTGGCTTTTTCTGAAATGAGAAAAACTAGATTAACAGAACTGAGTTCTAGAGTTCTGAGGCAGTATTAGACATGTCTGAGTTCTGATTTTTATTTAGGCAAAATTCTTCACTAGATGCAATTTAAATAAGGACTACAAATCCTGTTTTGTTGCTGAAATATCTTTTGTTTTTGGTTTGCTTTAACTATTTTGTTTTAATCTTTGTTTTTTTCATTAAGGGTAGGAAAGAAACACATAAATCAAGGTGTAGTTTTGTTAATATACCTCAGGATGAGCTACAGAGCACCATACAAAACCCTAGGTGTAATTTTTTGCAGCCTTTGGTCAAAAGCTCTTTGTCAATTGTAGACTGCTGGTAAAAGCAATCTGCTTTTTCCTTTCCAGCATGCTTTATGAAAAGGAAGAGGGAAAGAAAAATTGAATGCTAGAAGAGGGTGAGAAAATCAAACATGCTATCAGAGTGAATGAGAGAGAATAAGTATCTCCATAATCCATTGGCAAACAATATAGTATCCAATAGATTACTCCTGTTGGAATACTGTTTGTAATAGGAAGACAAAGGATTTCCATTTTATATAATCTTAGTCAACATATTAAGGAATAGTTATAATGAAAAAAAATTACATCTGTATTTAAATACAGTTGACATTTTTAAAAGTTTTATTTCACTGTGTGAGAAGCTTCTCCTTTTCTACCTCAGGATATTTGACTTCTTTTTTTCAAACTCTCTTAAAGATATACTTGAAATAACTTTACTGCTGGATGTAGGAAATGGTGCTTACAGCTGGTATTATTATTTTCTTTCTATCACTCTGAAGCCTCCTTGTCTACACATTTCTAAATCTGGACCCAAATGGAAACAGTTTCTATAGGATGCCTTTCCCTGGTATTCACTGAAGAAAAAAAAGGAGAAATGCTGTAAGTCATAGAAGAAAAATGAAAGACAGGATGATCATATACATCCCTTGCCTATCTTCTACTTAAATAAATGTAAAAACATAAACCCTAAAATTTTGATTGAAATTCTCTTATTTTTATCTACTTTTATTAAAAAGAAAAGTTAAAAGCAAATTCTATTACGAATAAAAACGTAAAGGAAAAGGTTCCCTTCGCACATATGTGCTAGTCATTCCCAACTCAAGGGGCAGTGCTCATCTCCGTTTCAAAGCCAAAGAGCTAGCACTGTCCGAAGACGTCTCCGTGGTCATGTGGCCGGCATGATTAAATGCCAAAGGTGCATGGAACGCTTTATTTAGTTTATTTATTTAGCTTTATTTAGCTTTATTTAGTTATTTAATTATTTACTTTAACAGATTATATTTAGAATATAGTCTGTTAAAAGAAAAATATTGCAGATTTAGTTTTACACACTAAATTTACACTAAAAATAACATTATTCATAGCCATACAAAGCCATTGAATGGAGTGTGTACTTATGAATGAGAAGCATGAATGTGAAATAAAAATAGGTTTAAACCAAAGACAGTTCACAAATGAAGGCAAATATATGTGTCCAGGATAATGTTGCAAGATTGAATCTGGGCTGATCACCTGGACAAACTTTCGGATTCATGCTGGAGCCCATCTTCAGTGAATTTCTCTCTACAAAAGAAAATAAAATCCCAAGAAAGGTGTATTCCAATTTCTTTTACTCATCTGTAATTATTCTCTTTAGTTTTGCATCTTAAAGAAAGAGCAGTAAAATAACCATGTAATCTTGTTTCTCACAGTGTAAACTCTACAATGATACTCCAATATAACATTCACTAATATCAGAAAGATTGCAGGGTGGAGAAAAAAACAGGAATATATTCTTAGATGGAAAAGTATCAACAGAAAAATAATGTCAATTTCAATATCATTTACTTGAGGTAAGGATGAGATAAAGCAATAGTTTGATTAAATTTCTTTTAAAAATAGCATCTTTTGAACATTTCTTGAGTCTGTTTTGGAAAGCTTATCTATACATTTTTATATTCAGAGGACCAATCTGGTTTAATTTAAAGCATTCTTAATTTATCTATGACAGAATAAAAATGCATAAAGCTGCACTGTGTAGGATGATATGATACATTAAGCTTTTTTCTATCAGTGCTGGAACATATGGGGAAATCAGTTGAGTTTAAAAGGTGACCGTTCAGTTAAGTAATTCTTGTCATATGCCATTTCACAACAGCTGAAGTTACTGAATGGAACAGAGGTCATTGGGGAGGGATGGGAAGCCAAAGCCATAAGAGATTAGTAATTAGAGGCAAAAACCTTTCACCTCAGGTCAACACTGAAAATCCAGTAAGTTTGCAGCAGCTAGAACTCATTATCATCTGCAGCTTCTGTTATAGCCCTCATGAAATGAACTGATAGTGCTCATACTTTTGAAATTACCATATGGACTGCATCATATTCAGTTCAAATGAACATTTAATGTCTAAGCTTCGTTGGCAAAATAGGAACTATGCCTGTGTCAGTATATTGCATAATGTCAGCTACTATGGTGTGTCTTGACAAAGGAAAAGATAGTCATATTCAATGCCATGATTACAGCTTATAAGTACAAAGGAGAAAGATTTGAGCATAGTAACGTCTCCTGTGGCCAAAAAAGTTTGTCATAGAAACGTATCTAGCAATATTTAAATTAACAATTTACTATTTTGACCAGATTGACTGATCCACATTCATTATTGCTATGTGGTTAATTGCACCTCCAAGTAGCCAAAATATCTTAAAATACAGGTGCTACAGACACTCATTCAACTATGCATATGTTGGCTTTTCAAGGCCCAGACGTTTTTGCTGCAGCAGCTACCTGGGCTAACCAATTCTGACATATATAGGAAATTATTGTAAAGAAAGTTTCATATTTTCAAGACTGAAAGCTATAATAATAATATGCATGACAAAACATTAGTCTAGTACTACTTTAAAAGTCATTGCTTTTATTACTATATCTATAGTCAAGGTTTTCTAGGGGCTATAATATTTTGTATTGTTTCCTTTCTATGCATTATTTCCTTTATTGCTATCAGCCTTTCCTTCAGCCTTAATATACATTCAAAAGTTAATTTCTCCAGTAAGATTTCTCTTTCTATAATCATATCCTTTGTCATTGATTATATGTCACTATCTTTTTCAACTCCTAGCCACCAAATAGATTTCCTCAATGGCAATCTCCCAAACCTGCTATTTTAAATCACCCAATGATGCACTTATTGCCATTGTAACTGATTCTGTTCACCTTGCTACTAGCCTTGTTCTTCCCTTCTACCTTTCTCAGCACTATAGTCTGTTTCAGAGAACTGAATATTCATATAATGTGTCTATGGTAGGATAATTTTAACCTGGTCATTTGTGCCTCAAGTGACAATTGTGAATGGATTTGTTCAATGATAAATTGATTTGTTTTCTATGCTATTCATGTTACGCTCAATGTTTTCTCCAGTGCCAGGTTCAGATCATCAATTCTCTGGAGACCTGAACTCATTGGTAGCCTCACATTGCAATGAACAAGGACACACATTTAATTTCACAGCTACTAAGATCGTTGACCATGCAGGTGCAAAGATAGCCAGGGAAATGATTGAAGCCTGTGAAACAGCTCCTTGTCAGTTAACAGGTGTGCTGATTTACCATAAGCTTATCAAATACTAGGACCCAAGAGCTTGGCAGCACAATGAAATGGCAGTCAATAGCATACCAATCAGCCAATAGGAAGGCACCACATAAACATGATTCAGAACAGTTCAAAACATGTATTCCAGTAGAGAGATGTCCCCTGAAGATGGATTCCAGCATGAGTCTGAAAGCTTAGAATAGTATATCTCTGGTCCTGGTGACCGATTCAAATTTGATCTCGCATCATTATCCTTGGGCACATATATTTGCCTTCATTCATCAATTGTCTTTCTATCCTGCATTTTAAAGTCTAGGTTTCACTTCCATTGTGTCACAGGGAATGCCATGGCTTGCACTGTCAGATATTGCCTACGTATGATGCACCAGGGACCAGAAGGGGTTAAGTCTTTACAGACATCACATGTGACTGTATCAGCCAATGAACTCCCTTATTGGACTCTTACCCAGAAATCAATTGGATATCTTCCCTGCTTCTTCCCATCTATCTCAGCAAGACAACACGTGAACTTCTCTCTCCTCTCAACATCTCAGTCATACAGTTAGGGTTACAAATGCCCTGTTCATTATTGTATATTTGTAAATAATAAAATAACTTTTTGAACCTGAAGCTGTATTGACCAAACAACTTCCTCATAGAACCGAATGAGCATGACCATCAATATATATCTGACAAATGGTAGCAGACGATGGAAAATTATTGCTCAGTCTATGAATTTTTTGTAAATTTTTAAAATCATAGAACATTTTCCCTAACATGGAATCCTTGAACCTGAATGAATTATCTTTACAAGAGATTGATGCATTAACCATATCCTTAACAAAACAGCACCAATCATTAACCAAAAGACTAAAAAAACTTTCTGTTGAAGCTATACAGCAAGTACAAACCTCTTCACTAAAGGACCCAACTTTTTTTCCTTCTCTTCACTCTAACACCGAAAGAACAGAACCATGCTTACAACAACCTTGCCTCAATCTCCATTCTACTCCACCTCATGACTCTCATCAAGGACTTCAACCTTCCAACCCTCCAACATCAGACCAATTTTTATTTTCTCAAGCTTCTCCAAAACAGCATTTATATCAAGCTTTACATGCAACAGGCCTGCTAAATGCAGGCTGGACTCCTTAAAGAACTCTTGAATTGTTAAACACCCTTTCAACCTCACCAGACCTGGTAAGCGACAATTTTTTGCTTCAACCCATTGATTCCCAGACTGAACTGTTAAACACCCATTTTATTGAAAATCCTCCCTCCCCATCTACTGACTTTATTGCTTCCAAAATGGCTTCCACCTTCCCCGAAAGCATGGCTTCAAAAATGGCTGACAAAATGGCTGCCCCCATACCCCACCATGCAGTCCACAAAATGGCCAACAATTTATATGGCCACACTTTAAACAAAATGATGTCTACCACTTCAGACCACAAGGTCTCAACCAACCCCCTTACCTCCATACATCCTCCTACCCACCCCACAACTCAAGATATTCAGACTGATTCCCTACCTTCTTCATCCAGAGCACTGAGTTCGAATCTTCCCAATTTCTTTTCCAATTTTCAGAACTTTTCTATTTTTGCCGCCGCTGCAGACCTCCCCATCTACACCGCTGCAGCTGTAGCAGCTGCAAATATTTCTACTGATACCAATATTGTTTCCAATGTAAAAAGATCTTTCTCAGTCTTTGCAGCCGCCGCCTCGCTCCCCCCTTATTGCCAAAGATGCCACCACCGCTGCTGCTGCTGCTGCCTCCAACATCACAGATGCCCTGTCCAAACAACAAATTCACACAATTTTTGCAGCCTTTGCATCAAAAGCCAACCTACCTTCTACTGCAGCCGATGCCATCGCAGCAGCTCTTCCGAATCAAACTACAACCACCATCTCCATTATTCCTCCTATCGTCGAATCACCTACAACATCTTTTCTCACACCAAACGACTCCAATCAACAATCCGATGTTCAATTACCTATCTCTGCTAACAGTAACTCATTTCAGCCTTCTATTACTGTAAACTGTAATGATTTAAATATTGAAACCAATAATTCCTTGTCTTTACGTACTAATGTAAATTTATCTTTAGAAATTGAAACTGTTTTGCAACATTTTAAACAACATGGCCCATTACCTTTATCACCAAACTTCAAAAAATTACAAACCTCAGGTAATAATTTCCCTACCTGGGAACATGAAACTCATTTACATCTCTTAAAAGAAGGCACATTTCTTATTATTGAATCTCCCCCTAACAAACCTTGGTCATCTGACTTAACTTTTCTTCACAATAGTGTTTATGCCACTCTTATGTCAACTTTAGAAAGTGATATTGTTCATTCTATACCTACAGGTTTTACTGCACAAGAAGTATGGCAATACCTACAAAAACATTATAACACAGCCTCACCTGCAACTGTCGCTACTCTTGCCGGTGACTTTTATAGCACCATATATAAACCTGGCACATCTATGGCCAAACATCTTTTCCACCTCGAATCCATGCGAAAACAACTGATTCAACGCAATCATCCTGTACCTGAAACTGCCATGATTGGTATCATTTTTAATTCTATTAAACACTTTCCTGGTTGGTCAGGATTCATAAATAGTCTCCACTCCTTACCCCCCCACATGTACACCATTGCCGAAATCAAATCCAAATTAATAGATGAAGAGAGGAGACGATCTATTGCTTATAAACATACATCTGAACCTCTCTATGATAGAAGACTTTACCCTACTGATAGATACCCTACTTCTTTTGACCACCCCTTTTACCCTAAACATGATTCCCATCCTTCACATTCTTCACACAAACCCTTCTACCAAAACTGGCAGAACCACCCCTCTCAATACCAAAATAATTTTAATTATTATAACTATAGAGTTATCATACCTACAACTCCCATCCTCCACATGCTGATAACACCACCCACACTCATGATATACTTCCTAAATGGTTGCCCCATAGATTGGCGCGTTTGTCGCCAAAACTTCATTGCTAATTCCACGGCCGAAGCTGAATATGCCAGTGCTTCTGACACTTACACACTTCTCACATGGATATACGAATTAGTTTCAGACATTTGGACACAACCTTCACTACCTATCACTCTCCACGAGGACAATGAGTCCGTCATAGCCTCTTCGGTCAGGGATGATGTCAGCTTCAGATCTCGCCATATTGATATACGTTATAAAAATGTGAGAGACCTAGTTAAAAAGGGTTTTGTTGAGTTTGTTCATTGCGATACCAAAGATCAAATTGCCGATTTCTTAACTAAACCTGTACCTTGTGAAACACATTGGAACCACTGCAAATCAGTTGGACTGTATTTATAATTTATTTTTCTTATACTTGTGTTTATTATTAACTTTGAGCACTGTTCCATCACACTTGGCAATAGAAGGGGTCTGTCAGATATTGCCTACGTATGATGCACCAGGGACCAGAAGGGGTTAAGTCTTTACAGACATCACATGTGACTGTATCAGCCAATAAACTCCCTTATTGGACTCTTACCCAGAAATCAATTGGATATCTTCCCTGCTTCTTCCCATCTATCTCAGCAAGACAACACGTGAACTTCTCTCTCCTTTCAACATCTCAGTCATACAGTTAGGGTAACAAATGCAACAGGACGCCCTGTTCATTATTGTATATTTGTAAATAATAAAATAACTTTTTGAACCTGAAGCTGTATTGACCAAATAACTTCCTCAAAAAACCGAATGAGCACGACCATCAATATATATCTGACATGCACAGTCCTGATCTTTCTAGATATAGACACCATGATATTTAAATGTCTTCTCCAAGGCCTTTATGGCTGCTGTACTAAGTGCTGTTTCATAATTCTTCCTAAAAATAAGAATCTATTGACCACTTGATATCTTTATTGTCAATTCTAAGGTTGGTTGTTCTGCCTATTGTCATTAATTTGATCATCTTTATATTTAATGTTAATTTCATGTGTTTCATTATGGTACTTGACCTTTAGTAGCTAAGCTTGCAGATCCTTTGCATTTTTTTCTATTAGGATAGTGTATCAACATAGCAGAGGTTACAGAAGTTTGTTCCTTTCATTCGTCTTCTTCCAATCCAGCTTCCTTAATATATATTCTGCATATAAATTGAATAAATGAAGGAAAAGTATGAAGCCTTGTTGTATTCCTTTGCCAGATTGGAGCTAGTCTGTTTCACTATGTTCTTTCCATATTGTGGCTTTCTGGCCTGCATATATGTTTCTTATGAGGTCAATCATATCCTTATTTGCACAGAATAGGTGCTGTTTAAATTTCCCTACTCTTCATGTCTTTCTGAGCTCCTTTCTTTTCATATTTCTCTTGTTTCTCATTATTAAAGACTATCCAGGATTTTGCAGATTCTTTATGATGATCTGGAATTATTTCTCCTGTATGCATGTTTGTAGGTTTATGTATATTGTATATAAAATGGAAATCACTTTCAATTTTAGCTGCCTATAGCATTTAATTTCTTTACAATTTTATTTTCATGAATGGTGGGACAAAACTTTGCTTTGCTAAGATTTAATTTACAGTGAGTGAAACTTTCTGGGCCACATTATTTTTAACATCTATTTTCAATATCAAAAAAGTGATCATTGTATTCCCTAGATTAGTCAAGTTCATCTCCCATAAGACAACATTTTCTTGCACTAGCAATTTTATTGTAGTAACACGACACAGGCAATTTCATCCAAAGCTGTCATGTTTCACCTGCACAAAACTGAATAAAGTGGAATCATAGAATTAGGGAGTCGTAAAGATTCTTTTAAGAAGAACTACAGAACTGACAAGCACACTGGCCACTATATAAAAATGACAGTAACTGAACTGCACATTAACAAGATAAGCCACTGTCAGAAGTGTTCAGTTGTCTTGAATTCCAAAAAGTAATGTGTGCTGTTACTAGAGATGATACCATGCTGCACAATGACTAACCATCATGCCAGGTTAATAAGCCTTGAAGACAGTAAATCTTTCCCATTCTGCTGACAATAAATACTAGTATATTTTTAAAGGAAAAGGATATATATTTAGATGTGTAAGCATAAAGGAAGAGGCATCAGCTGCAGGCCAATAGCTAAGCAATGAGTGTTTGCTAAGTCTCTCTACTGGCAAGAAAGACAAATGCTCAGTTGCTCTATCCAAGTTCTTTTTTTTTTATTTGTCATTTGACTTTTAATTCTTTTGAAATCTTTTTTCACCCAAAAAAATATGTTTTTAGAGCCAAAAAGACATCTTGTTTATATAAGTCTTAAAATTTTATGAAGGCTAAAGTTTTCCTCTTTTCTGAAATATGTCGATATGGACTTTGTTAAATCACATTGAGTTGTGGTTTGGGCATGTATCAGAATATTTACAAAGCAGATTTAATGTACCTTAGTTTAAGTTTTAACTTAGTTTTAGTTATTCGCTATATCAGTGCTGCCATCATGCTAGAAAACAGCTGTGTGTGTCAGTTTAACTCAGGGACAACTACCTACCATATTTTTCAGAGTATAAGATGCACCTTTTTACCCACCAAAAAGGGGTGAAAATCTGGGTGCGTCTTATAGTCTGAATGTAACCCCATCCACCTGCTGGCCCCCACCCTTGGGAGGTTGTCAGCCTCCATGCATCACATTTTCTGGTGGTTTCAGGCAGTGGAGATCCTCACATTGCCAAAATGAGCAACACATTTTCGATCTCTGCACGCTGGGAGATGGGTGGCAGAAACAGTTAGGGTGCTGCTTGGAGCCGGCTAAAAACTGCCACCTGCTCTTTTTCCTCCCTAATTCCCCAAAGCAATTTGCAAAGCCATGCATCCTCCTCCTCCTTTTCTGCAGTCTCACTTTCTCTTCCCTCCTGGCCAGATCCATCTCTCAGGCCAGAAGCAGAAGTTGACCATCCTCAGCCTGGATAGTCTGGAGAAGGGGCAAACCGGGCGGCAAGCACCTTGCCTTAAGCCTCTCCACGCAGAAGCGCCTGCTTTGCAAGAGCATTGCCTCCATGCATCGCATTTTCTGGTGTTTTCCTCCCTGATTCTCCAATGCAATTTGCAGAGCCGCGCACCCTCCTCCTTCTTGGTGGCTAAAGGGGAAGAAGAAAACTCTGAGCACATTGAAAAAGCACACTCTCCTGTTGCTGGAAGAAGGTTGAAGTTGGTGTCCCCCCCCCCCTTGCTTTTTTAAACTGAACTGCACTGCTTTTCTGACTTGTTGATGAATGATCCTGCAAGAAAGCAGCAGGTGGCGCTGATCCATTTCAGGTGATCAAAATGCCAAGTGGCTATGGGGAGCTGAGACATTTCTTCTTCACACTGCCCCCCCCCCCCAGTTGCTCAGTGCAATTCAGTTTAAGGGGGGGGAGAAACCAACCTCAATTGTGGATGGAGTCCCTCTGGTCTTGAAGACTGTTTGGGAGGAGAAGGTGGCTGAGCAGGCAGGAGTGTAGGCACAAGGCGTAAGGACGGGGGGGTGGAGGAGACTGCAGGAGAAGCAGCCCTTCTCTCCTTCTTCCAGCAACAGGAGTTGTGTGTGTTCTCAACGTGCCCAGAGTTTTCTTCTTCCCCTTTAGTCACTGAGAGTTCTGAGTTCTCCAGGGTCAGCCTGGAAGCAGCTCCAGCAGTTCTGACGGCTGCCTTCATAACTTGTGCAAGGACTGGAGATCCCCACTCCCTATAGCAGCAGACATCTCCCTAACCTCCTGAGATTTCTGCCCCATGAAAATCATCCCCCACCCCACCCTACCCAGTCCAGTTAAATAGATAGGATTTGTTTTAAACTGATAAAAAGATTGGTGCTACTCATTATCAAAATCCAAATGGAAGTGAGGATGCCAGTGATTCTGATGCTGGTAGGCAGAGGCAGAATTCTTGTTTTCTTGTTTTCCTCCCCCAAAATTAAGGTGCGTCTTATACTTCGGTGCGTCTTATACTCTGAAAAATACGGTATGTGTTTTCAAGCAAGCACTTCAAAACAACTGAGTGGCTTACATGCTGAAATTGTTTAACATGCCTCTTGCCTCTTGGGGACATAAGCTGGAGTTTATCCAACTTCTATTGATTTGTGGATAGTCAAAATAGTTCAGATCAATCCCAGCTGTGATTTTATGTAGAAAAAGGAGCTTACTGATGAAAAGGTTGTCTTTTCACCTAGACTATCCATATTCCTGCTAGTCAAAACAGATCAAAATAATTTAGTGTCATTTTTATTTACTATCTTTAGTAAATAAAGATAGATATATATATATATATATATATCTATATATATATATATCTTTATGTAAAGAAACATAAATATATCACTCCTTCCTAGATTGAAAAAGTTGGTGGAAAGTTCTGGCATTAGACTGAATATCCTTTCCCTCTACACATGCATTAGATTATGTCATTGAGCTTATTCATGACTTTCAGTGATCTTTTTTCTATTTTAGGTCAAACTGCCACTATTATTATTATAAGAATATATTTGTATCCAACCATTCTCTTCACTGAGCTCATCTTGAAATGCCTGGACATGAATTTGTTCCACAAATTTTATTTCTATGCATTGTTTCTCCTACTACATTTGTTGATTTAGAAAACATTTATAAAACAGAACATGTTTAAGATATAACAAATAAGGATAAATTTCTAAGAAGAACCAATCATGCTCCAACAGTTCTTGTTATAGACATTCATGAGTAATGTTAAAAAGATGTAAAAAGCAGAATGATAATCCCAAAGGACTATTATCTGAATTCTATTAGGGATTCAAAAATGTATATTGAAATAAATTTAGCAGTCACTTCCCTTCAACCTATTGTAAGAGAGAAGAGGACTTAGCTCTTTGTGCGAAACTTCTTGTAAATGTCTAAGAAGTTAACTCTAATTGTAGGGAGTGAAGTTAGTATTCAGAAGTAGAGAGAAAGCAAAGTCACTCATGGTGCAGCACCTGTAAATCATATCCATAATGGACAATGATTTATCAGTAGTACCAGAGAAGAATTAAAGATTTCTGTTCCCTTTCAATATTGGGACACTATTTTGATTCACACTAATCGCTATTTAGAAAGGCTGTGCAGACTTTGAAAATTATTCAGAAAATGTCCTTTAGACTTCATGCCAGTGTGAGCATAGATCTTGTCTGATGTTAATTAAAGCAGCCTCTATATTTTCAGCAGTCCATGCCACTGAAAAAAACAGTGTGGATGCTTTCAGAATTGCATTAACTTTAATTGGTGAGCTCTCCAAAGTGAAAACATGGAAAAATTAGCTGCTTTAGGGAATAACAGGGGGTTGTTATGTTTCTACTGGTGCAAGGTAGGAACACTTTCCCCAAATACTATTTGAAATGTGTAGAGGGCTACTATTTAGTTACAATCCATAATATGATGCAATTCGAATATTTTTGACTTGTATTTGGTGTTGTAAACAATTATTTTGATCCTAACTTCAGTCACAGATTGAACTAGAATTTAGTGAAGAGAGCTATTTTCTTTCATTTATATTTTCTCTATAGAACTCTTTGTAAATTGCTTTTGCATAGGCTTTCTTATTTATTTAGCCACTGTTATAACTTTACCAATTTTTAAAGTAAAAAAACAAACACTAAAATAATAAGATTTGAGTGATTCATGTCTTTAATATACTTACTCTGACTCAGAAAAGAATTTCTTAAAACAGCAGAATTTGTCCTTACTTACAAAGAAATTCAAATTTGCTACATTGGAAATGAATGTTGGTCATGTTAACATATTGATAATTTGTGAATTTTAATGAATAATATGATCCAGTGCTTTCCTTTCTTCAAAAAACCCAAAGATAGAGACTCAGGTAGAAATATAGAAAATGCTTTATTATTTCTATGTCTGAATTATGCCAATCTTTGTTTTGAAGATGTCTAGGTATCTAAGGTAAAAATAGAGTTAAGTTTGTCCATTAATCAAGATTGCTCTTTATTTCAATATGTATTGATATTTATCAGAAACAAATTCAACGAGCCATTATGGTAATACCAAACATTAGCAGTTAGACAGCCCAATAAATCTTATAAATAACACAGGATACCATAGGAATCTCACTATATTTGATGATATATTAGGATTTTGTCATCATTTTATCCTGACATTATTATCTAATTTTAGAATTAGAAAATTCTAAATTCCAATTTGTGTGTAACATTTTCAGCTAAGATATGTATGCTAAAATATTCATGTTCCAAGATTTACAAAAATAATAAAGATTTTAGGACAGCATTTGCTAAAAGTACACATTTTCAATATCCATTAATCCACAAACATTTAGATTTTCAGAAGAGCAATATCTGCAGTGGAAGTCAAACAGATCAGTCTAATGAAAGCAGAATTATGTCATAGCAATACAAACTCTGTCCCTTTTGTATTCTTGGTGTAACATTGCATCCATATCCAGAGGGATGGAGATTTTGGCAATAATTTTTATTTTATTTTATTTTTTTTACTTTGTCAAAAGCAGCAGACGCTCATATTTAATAAATAAACCTATTCTTTTACTGCCCAATTGAGCTAAATATTCTCTTCTTTCAAAATATAAACAATTGACTAATAGAAACTACTAGTGGATTTTTGTAGTCCGAATCTCTTAGCCCTAGTTTTATAAAACTGACAAACTTGGAACTTTGCTTGATTTAGCAGTGAGACCAGAATAAAATCTTCAGCTCTGTTGTTTTTACTTGAAGCAAGAAGAAAACACAAATCAGTGCTTTTCAGTGTCTTTAGTAACTCACCAGAAGTGATTTTTATAGTTTATTTAACATATGTGTGATATTGGGAACAATTAATAGCATAGTTAAAGAGGCTATTTAAATAGTTTCAGCTAACAGAAAATGCATGCTATCTTGTTGAAATCCCTTTATCTCAACATCATAAGCACTAATAGTTGTCACCTTGTACTATCGTAATCAGTGACAGCATCTCCTAAAAGTTAATGAGCCATAGCACAGTGAAAGGAATAGTCTCCAGAGAAAGAACTCACATCATTCTTAAGTTATATTACTCTCCACAGAAGGCAGATAAGGTGCTAAATTGCCTTAAATATGCTAAGTGTTGATTCATGGAATATGCGAATTTAACTTATAATAGTAGAAAACTATATATATGTTTAATTATATAATGGGTTACTATGTTAAATTCTTCCACTATATCTGGAAGTTTATTTAACCGATAACCAGAAAGGGAAGTGTTTAATTTGGTTTGTATATATATATATATATATATATATATATATATATATATATATTTCTTTTAATGACTTTGTAATCCATTGAATCGGGGTGAGTTGGAGCAACTGAATGGAGTTGAGCATTTATTGGCCTGATGCCATTCCTGACACCTACATGGAGCTCACAGCAGATATTTTCTCTTTGTACCCAGAGAGAGAAATATCTGCTGCTACCAAGGATTGAACTCACAGCCTTCTGAATGGGAGGTGAGAACGCCACCTCTAGACCACGCTACTCTTTTATTACACTAGAATAAGCCACTAAAAGGGAGCACTGATGATGTTACCTAGTTTGGGTAATGGTACCTAGTTTGGGTCTGCAAGAAAACAAGCAAGCTCAGAGCACCAAGGACCCCTCAACTGAAAAGTGTACAATTTTTCACTTAGTGTAGAGACTGGGAAATATGACTTTAGCATAAATTCCCTAGAATCATTATCCAAGCAAAAAGGAGTAAAACATTTTTAAGGCCTGGAAAACAAGATAATATTCAGAAGGGATTCAGGCAAATGCCTCCTTGATTTACCGAGATATGACAAGGGCAGTGGAAAAGAAAGTGACCTAGCATGAAATTATTTATTATATTTATATATTAAGTAATCAGACCCTACAGTATATGGTTTGGTTATGACTGTTGTTATGACCCTGAATCAATCTCTATATGAAAGAAATTAATGTGTTGTTCTTTACTTTGTGTCCAGAAGTTATAATTTATCAAGATATCATAAAGTATAGATTAGGGTGGGCACTAAAAGAATTATTCAACACTGCCAGGAAAAAAATCTATATACTATATTTTCAGCAACTGCTTATTGGTATGCATTGTTTGTTTACATTAAAGGGTAGTTTTGTTGTTGTCATTGTTGTTTGGGTTTTTCTTTTAACAGAAAATCAAGGAAGAATCATTAGAGCAAACTGACAACTTCAAGACTTTGCTTACATCAAACTGGTGATGTATAATGTATACTACCTACGGGCGTAAGAGATACAGGTTAGCAACCAGAATATTCTAAAAAAGAAAGCTGTTTTATAGATTTTTGGCATCCTAACCACCCTGGCCAAAGAAGCAATTCAGCTGAATTATAATACCAGTATCAGTGTATAATGGGTGAACTCTGGAAATTGAATTTCACATTGTCTGAGGATTTGTGTGTTAAAATTGAAACCCTTTGTCTGAAATTGGTAAAAATCTATATTTGTGAAAACACTTGCATCCTAATCCAGAAATTCTTTTTTATTTGAATGAACTTACATTGAGTTCTTATAATAAGAATTTTCTTATCTATTACATCAAGAGCATGAATAATAGAATAGATATCTACACAATGCATTCTGTAGAAATTAATGCATACATTTCAAATAGTAGTACTTGTCAGAGTTTGTTGCAGTACACACAATCAGACAATTCAGCAGGATTCAGAAACATCTTTATATATATTGTATAACAACACATAAGGCACACAATACCCTTGTAGGTTTTTCCATGTTGTAGAGAAGAGAAATAGAAAGTACAAACACAGCACAAAATGAAAGCACAAAATGGAAATGGCAAAAATGGAGGAGTGAGAAGCTAGTGCCCTCAAGCTTATATACAGAACAGTTAAGCCATGCCCAGGCTCCAAACTGTCTCTTATGGCCCCATACAACAAATACTATGTTTCAGTTATCAAACCGCCCTGACTGGCTGATCTGTTGCTATGCCCTATTCCAGTTGATGAATATATTGACACTCCTCCCTTCATAACTGGAACAGACATAAAATTGAATAACTTAATATTCTTCCCATGGTGCACTCCATCCAATGGCTTGGTCATTATGTCTGCCAGATTGTCCTCTGAAGAACAGTGAAGCAAGCAAATTAATTTACATTAAACATTACAATATTTAATGTCCACATACTTGCTTCTATTTTTTACTCTGTCACCTGTTGCTATTTTAATGCACTTATGTTACAGCATATTTTTACATTTTCTTGCGCCTTTACAATTAAATGTCTTTTTAAACAAAGTGTTTCAGAGAGTAATCATATTAGATGGAGCCATGGCTACCAGCTACCAAAATTAAATTTTCAAGATTTGTGGGTTTTATTTTTTCTTGAAATGTCCATGCTTGCATTTGATCAATTTTAATACTTTACTTGCTTTGTTCCATTAAAGATATAAATGTTTTAATTACGGCTTTGTAATTAGGCATTTTTCTCTATCAAATATTTGAAACAGAAAAACAGCAATAACAACTCAATAGCTCCTTTTTTATCAACTGTTGTTCTAATTAATCTAGTTGCAGACTATTTGGTGCAGGCCTGCAAATTAGAAAAAGTTTTCTCTTCACTGGAGGGATTTACAAAGCTGTCTGGAATACCAGTCATTTTTCACAAGTCACATATCATATTGATCTATACCGAAGAGGATGCACTTCAGCTTCTATGCAAGAATTTAGTGAAAGATTGTACACAGCTGGCATTTGATATTGGTTAGATTAGGGTACATATATCACAATGATATTTTCATACTTAATATGGTAGTCATGTAATAAAGAAAAATATATGCTTCCAGTATAAAATTTTCACTGACGTACAAATAAAGAATTAAATAAAAATCTAAATAAAGAATAGTGAGATATCTATTTATTTAGACATCAGACTTTAAGCTGAAAAATAAGTAACTTATTATTTATTTAATTTTAGCAGCTGAATAATAGTTGTTCAACTGTGGAAATAATTGAAATAAAGAAAAATCTTAAACACGCTTAACAATTGAGTTGTATAATAATAAGTCTTCAACTGCTAAAAAGCTTACAGATGAAGTCAAAATAATGAAACATCAGGGGCAAGAACTAAAATTTTATGAAACCTGGGTAAAATATTTTAATTATAACATATCTATTATTTATAATGACACATAGTGAAAATGAAGGGGTTTATTATGTTTTTCTCTCTACTATTTATTTTCCACCATTTTTCTTTTTTCCTTTTACAAATTTATTCAATTATTATAAATATGTATTGACTGTTTAATTAAAAGAAATTTGAAACATGCTATCAGCTATCAGTTAAAATCACATTTTAATGCCTACTACCTAATTAAAATGTTATGTGTATACTTTGATGACAACTTGGGTCTTCCTTTGATGATAGTGATGGCCGATTCTTGTCATCGTTGCCTTGTTGGAATATACAATACAGAAAAAGTAGAGGTGACTTAGCTCTCAACTCAATCAGCAATCAAAATGTTCAAGTAAATTTGATTTGTATTTCAGGAGTTCAAACAATTATTCAAAAATATCCTTGAATATAGATAATAGATTATACATCCCACCTGCAGTTTTTCATTACTATAAAGCTTTTTTCTCTTGTTCATAAATTACATGAGAAAAAAACATCAATGTCAAACTACAGTCAATAATTTATACTTCCTATCCTGCCTATATTATGCAAAATGTGTGGACTTATGAAGAAAACCAATTCATTATTCCATTATTTTTGGCTAAACTATCTTGTTTTCTTACTGATATCTTCACCTTGTGGTAATAATAATAATAATAATAATAATAATAATAACAACAACAACAACAATAATGGTATAAGTTCATATTAATGCAAGTAGCACCAATTGACAAAAGGATGATATAGAGATTATTTTTCTAACCTTCTGCCCCTGGGAAAAAAGGAACTGGCACAAGTTATTTATACCTATTACTAATTTTTCCAAAAATATGTTTAAGAAGATAATAAACTTGGCTTTTTCCTGATCTAGGGCTGACGAACAAATAGTGACGCTTTAAAGCCATATTGTCTGGGTCCAGAAAATCAGTCACAATGCTACACTTTCTCTTCCTGTCATGGCTATTCCCTCACCATCAGTAGTAATTCCATTTATACCCCATTGCCAGTCGAAAGAAAGAAATTCTACTTCTTTTTTTTTTAACAAAAATGTCTTTCTATTTGTTCAAAGAGATAGAAAAGGAAAAAGGAAAAACTAGAAGACAGGTTGTATCACTTCCACCTGTGGTTAGAGACTGAAATTATATTATTACCACTGAGAATCTGGTATCTGACTCTCTGTCAAGATGTACTATAAATTATACTGCAATTTTTATTTTTATTTTGGCTATTGATAAAGAAGTGGTATGTGTTTGGGGAAAGTAAGCTGTTAAATATGGCTATGCGAATGAAAGTAAAATATTAATTATAGGCATAAAATCACACTTTTTCCATCAGAAAAGTGGATGGAAATGTCTGCGCATTTTATAGAGCAAATATTGTGGTGGGGGAACGGGCTTGGTGCCACTGCCACCACCACTGCCGCCTGTCACTGCTGCCACCATTCACTGCTGCCAGGCAATGCTGGAGCCTTTGCTGCCGAGCAGCTGATTAGCGGTTGGATTGCCTTCCTGGAATACTGGTGATCAGTTGTTCTAGGCAGCAGGGATTGCCATTGCCAATCACCGCCGATCGCCACTGTTTGCCATTCACCACTGCTTCCAATCTCCGCCACCTATAACAGCTGATAGGTGGTGTTCCGGGAGGCCAATCCAACCGCCAATTGCTGCTCATCAGCAATGGCTCCAGGATTCCCCAGCAGCGGTGAATGGTGGCAGCGGTGATAGGCGGTGGCGGTGACAGGCAGTGGCAGCAAACACCACCGCCGCACCAAGCCCCCTCCTCCCATCGCAAGATTTGCTCTATAAGATGCACAGTCATTTCCACCCATTTTTTGGGGGGGAGTGTGTCTTATAGTGCGAAAAATACAGTAGTTAAATGAGATCTGATACTGGTATTAACAGTACAGTTAGGCAAGCTGCAGAGGCCATTTAACAGGAATATCTCAGATTTCATTTTGAACTTAGTGTTACTCTGCTGGCACTTTTAGTGGTTGTAAAAATACTTTAGTCCCCGAGTTGACTTACTTAGCACATTAAACCAAATTTGTGCCTTCAGGAGTTACAGAGCAGGGATTAAGATATGAGACATCATCTTTTCCTTAAAATTTCAATTCATCATTAAACTACCAAGCAATTTTAAATGGGTCAATGAGTTTTAAAATTAGCATGGCAGACATTTCAAAATAGGGTGGTTTAAAGCTTCAAAGGGTATTGACTTTGTATAAGTATGTTCTCAAAATTGCTTTGTAAAGCCCCTTCCAGCAATTGCCAGAAAGACTAAGAAAAAACAGTGAGACAATGACTTCCTCCGTCATCACTTTTTGTGACCACATGCTCTTACAAAAGTACAGTCCTCCACATGCACAAAAATATTTTACAGGTTTTTGCAAATTGAGAGGCACTACAAGGCAATAATAGTTATATCATTTATCTTTGCATGGACAAAGTGAATTGTGATACCTTCACAACAATAATCAGCTCTTTATAAATTAGATTAAATCAGGAATGCATCAGATTAAGAACATAACTAATACCCATACCTCTTAAAATAATTGAAACGATCAGTTAAAACTTAATGCTTAAGTATTGCTGGTGGGAAACCGATGAGAGAAGATTGAAATGAAATGTTTTCACCTAAAAGTTATTTATTGCAAGAGAAAGCATGGTATGTTTTTATAACCAGACAGTGAGGGAAGACAATGTCTGTTATAAATTTTAACTTCCAGACTGAAGGTTTGCAAAACTAGACTCATCAAAACATTAAAAGTAAGAACACTTTAGTAAAGCTTAAACTAATTCAGACTAACCCAATTGGAATATATTAACCTGCAGATAGAAAGAAATAAAGTCCTCAGATGGAAAGAAATGAAGAGAAATCAGTATAAAAACAAGCTATTTTAATAAACTGTGAAAAAAAATCACTAAAACAATAGGTTTTTGAAACCTTGCATCTGTAAAAAGCCTTCTGGGCTTGAAATCAATACATACCTGTCAGAAAATATTGATGAAAAATGTGCATTTACAATTTTAAATAAAACATGAATATGGAACCTGCTCCTAAATTCAATTTTTCCAGAAGGAAGGTAAGCCTTATTTCAAAACATGTTATTTAGACAAAATGATTTAATTAAGACAGTGTTGTTGGCAACAAAATTACCTCTGAGCTAAGCCACTGAAATTATTATTGACAAAGAACACAAACATCAATTACCATAACCATATTTATACTCATTGCTCCTACAGACCCTTTTGATAAATTACTGTGATATTTGTTAATATGTGTGCGTGTGCCTATATACCTACCTACTTATCCTTGGAATATATTCAAGGGAATTATCAATTACTTGAATTTTCTATTTCTATTTTCTATTGTAAGCAAATTTTTTTTCATAATATGCAGAGCTTCCCATTAAAATTAAATGTGGGAAATTCAAAGCTGATGAAAGAAAACACAATTTCTCACTGCATTAAACTATAAAACATGCTGTCTTCAGATGTGGTGATTCATATCCCAGACAGCCATTTACACAAACCTTTCTAGGAAAGGCAGCAAACCAAACATCAATAGCTAAGATTAAAGTGGCATGTTAAGGAACTTAAACTTGGGGAAGAAACAGAAAATGAAAAAGATTTAAACTTGAATTTTTATAAACAGCCAGCATGGGAATACCTGAAGAATTTTGTTGTGTCACACTTTAAAATATTAAATCCTAAGGTCATAGTTTCAAATGAGAATTAAGGAGATAAAACAAAGAACATTTTGATCAGGAGTGGTATTCACTTACCTTCGCCACTGGTTCGCAAAAGTGAGCATGCGCGATAATGTGATGCTGACCTCTGTGCATGCACAGGGCGTTCCACCATGCACAGAGCATCAAACATAGGACGTGTTGACGTCTGGATGGGTGGGCGGAGCCTCCCGCAGGTGCCACCAGTTTGCACGAACCGGATAAAACCGGCTGAATACCACCACTAGTTTTGATGACGAAACATAATGTGTAATCTCTCTTTCTACGAATCTATAAATTCTTTGGGAATTTTTTCACAAATAACTTTGGACATAACTGATGTGTCCAGAGAAATTCTAAGCTGCTGAAACTGAAATAGTCAAAAATAAAGGAGATGTGACACAAACATTCTAAACAGATTAGCTCTGATCATTTTGATTTGTTGGATAAGGAGAAACCGAGATAAATAGCTGTTACTATTAGTGCTCAGGGATTTCAATCTGGTATCATTTTATCTCAAAGATGTTGGGTCTCTATTTGGAGGAACAGGTTTTCTGGGCATACTCTTTGGGCAATGTTTGGCTAGGCACATCTAAGCTAAGTGGCATTAGTCTCAGAAATAACCATGAAGCAATTTACCAGGAGTGCATAGTTTGTGAAAAGCAACATGTGTGAATATATAGAATAACTCACTCTGAACTCCTCCTACTTCCAACTCCTGAAGTCATACAGGCTTAAGTCTACACAAAACACAATTTCTTTCAGATGTTCATTTTTGCATGTAAGCAAAAGGCAACTCCGCCACTCCCCTGAACCCTTTAGGTAGATGAAGTTTTGGAAAGCTATAGGCATTTTCTAGAGGTGAAAGGAAATAAGCAAGAAATGGCATGCTGGGGTAGAAAGAAGAAGAATAAAGCAGCAGCAGCAGCATTTTCAGGTTCTCACTGCTTTTATCAGAATGACAAATCCAGCATCTCAACATCAAAATACAATTAGTAGGGTACAAGGAAATAAATGTCTAAGTTTAATTTTTGTTTCATTTGTGCTGCAACTATTTGTGTTTCTGCATAATTAAAGGTGGTGTCTTTTCTGTCAGTTTGAATCAAACTATCAGGGAGGGATGTCATGCTACTGCTTTCTTAAAAGCAAATGTACTCTTATTGGCAGCAGATCACTGTCACCTTGTCTGCCAGAATTTGTATATTTACTTGTATAAATTCTTTTGGTCCCTACTTTCGCATTAATTGGCACTTGCTGAATTCCTGAAACTGAGAAATACAATCATAATCTTTTCTAGCATTGACTACCTGCATTGGTATATTAAAACTAGAGGGGTTTTTTTCTTTTTAATAAACTCTAATTTTATCTATTCCCTATAAAATTGTATTAGTCACATACTTTAATATTTTATAGCTAGGATAGTCTAGCATTTTTCCTCTTTTACCTATTAATGGTCATAAATTTAACACAGAATATGGAAACTATATTTGTCTCAGGCACACCAAGGTGAGGAAGGAAGATTGCTAGATGAGATACTACTTACAATAAAAATGGTGTCAGCAAAAACTATCCAGCTACTACTAGGATTAGGGTATCATGAACCAGAATGCCTCTAGGAGTGGATCTCCAGCTTTTCACCCTGTGGGATCTGCCAAATTGTAATTTCAAGGATGTGTATCATTTTATTTAACATTTTTAAAAGGAAATATTTAAGCTACATGGTGAAAAGTAAGTTTTTATTATTTTACTGCTTTCAATTGCAATATATTTTGTAGCAAAAGTTTAAAATTACTATTATCACTACACATGTACATACACATACACAATACAAATACCAATACAAATTTGAATTTGTATATTACCCTCTACTTAAAGACAAACAACCTAACAAGCAGTTTGGCTTCAGAAAAAAATTGTCCTGCAATCTGCAACCTGCAACCTGCAATCATAGACTTCTGTAAAACCTTTGATTCTGTAGTCCACGACAAACTACTTCTAAAACTAAAATCTTATGGCATTTCCAGATCCCTGCATAAGTGGATAGCTGCATTCCTATCAAACAGGAAACAAATAGTCAAAATAGGGAATGCTCTATCAAACCCTGCACCTGTTAACAGCGGTGTCCCCCAAGGAAGCATTTTAGGACCAACACTCTTTATACTTTACATAAACGACCTTTGAGATCATATTATAAGCAACTGTGTTCTCTTTGCTGATCATGTAAACTTATTCAACACCACCGACAATGCTGCTACCCTACAAAAAGACCCTGATTATCTGTCAGAATGGTCAAACAATTGGCAACTCCAAATCTCAACCAACAAATGCTCTATCTTACACATTGGCAAAAAAAAATCAAAAGACAAATACAAGCTGGGCGGATACGACCTCATAGATGACCTCACTCTGTCAAGGACCTGGAGTACTCATCTCAAACAATCTAAGTGCCAGAGCTCACTGTAAAAGCATTGTAAAAAAGGCATTAAAAGTTGGTAACCTAATCTTGCGTAGCTTCTTGTCTGGTAATATTGTACTACTAACTAGAGTATACAAATGTAGAGTATACATTTGCTAGACCAATTCTCAAATACAGCTCATCTGTCTGGAACCTGCACTGCATATAGGACTTTAATACAATTGAGAGAATCCAGAGATATTTCACAAGAAGAGTCTCCATTTCTCTACCCGCAATAGAATACTTCTGTCACCAGACTTGAAATTTTGGGCTTAGAAAACTTAAAACGTAGTGTAGTGTAGTACATAAAATTATCTGCTACAATGTCCTACCTGTCAATGATTACTTCAGCTTCAACCACAATACACAAGCAAATAATAGATACAAACTTAAGGTAAACCGCTCCAAACTTGATTGCAGAAAATGCAACTCCAGGAACAGAGTGGTCAATGCCTGGAATGCACTACCTGACTGTGGTTTCTTCCCCAAACCCCCAAAACTTTAACCTTAGACTATACTGTCGATCTCATCCCATTCCAAAGAGGTCTTTAAGGGGCATGCATAAGCACACCAGCATGCCTACCATCCCTGTCCTAACGTTCCCTTTTATTTGTATCCATTCCATGTATTCATAATTATGTTTATATTTATATCTGTTACCTAATACATGCTTGATGAAATAAATAAATAAAATAAATAAATACACATGACATACATACATGGTTGTGTCATTTTCATTCCTTCAACTCATTGCTACCGATAAAAGTGATAAACTGCTGTAATAGATACAACAATGTCTATAATATAAAACATGTATTGTATTGTAATTTATATAGGAAGGAAAGAAAGGAGGGAAAAAGGGACCCATTGTTCTTCATCCCCCACAACTGATTAACATCCTCACATTGGAGATATCTCATCTTGAACCAGTGATTTCCTAAGGTTTTACACAGATGTTAAATAAAATAAATGTGAAGACATAGGGCATTCTACCCAGGATGCCATCAAGGGCTCTACTTCTAAGTCTTCATAACCCCCAACTGAAACCATTTAACCATGAATGTGATGAACGACTGTAACCCAGTGAGTCACACTCACAAGTCCAGAATACCATTGTTGATCATGCAAAAGACCCCTGAGAGCTACTTCTGCCTTTCACAAGACTGACCAATGTGGTTTCTGTCCCATGCCCTGGGATGAAAGACATTTAGATGCTTCATCCTCTCTAACTAAATTCCCTATTTCTTGTCAGTGGGCAGAATACCTAACAGTTGACTATTATTGCTTTTTTACTACATCCTTCAAAATGGTATGCACCATCTTTTCTAAAAGGGGCATTTATCACCGTCCCATTCTGTAATGCTCCTTCTGGAGACTAAAACAAACAAATAGGAACAGAAATCAAAGTGCAACATCCTTCCCCTCCAAAACATTTCCTCGGATTTACTAGATTTTCTTTGATCTCCTTTTCACATGCACAAATACACATGCAACATTTAAGTATTACATGCTTTAAAAAATCATTTATATTTTTAGCATTTTGTTTTGAGGACAACACAAAAACTCTTTTCTGGTTTCTGTTCTGTGGAATATGACCAACTCAGCCTGTTCCAGTGAAACATTACAGACTATTTTGTTCCAAACACATTTTTATCTTGTTTATCATTCCTAGATTAGATTTACAGGCTGCCTGCATTGCAGCTTGATGGGATTACAATTCAGTGGGTAACAAAATTCTCTAATGTGTATATTGGGTACTTTAACATAGAATTTGGAGCAAATGAATGTCTACATTGTGTTTCGATTCTTTCTCCCACACTGAATGAGCAATCAGTGGATTCAGCAGTGCAACAGCTCTTATATTATAATCTGATCAGAATGCCCCCAAGAGTCTGCAATAAGTACCTAGATTTCTAAATTTCATTCCCAAGTACATATTCTCATAAATTGTTTTTCACAGAAACTGATCAGTACTAAGCTAGTTAATTATTGCATAAGTACAGAATCTTTAAAGTGATGAAAGCAGTCTCTAAACAATGTTCTCGGCAGATATTGTAAGTTTCAAAATGGAGGTTATAAGTTTTTTGTTTTTTTAAACAACTTCATAAATAGATACAGTGCCAGACTTTCACACTTTGATCATACATAGAATCTCAAATGTAAAGATAATCCTACTTGGACCATTTTATTTTTTTTTTTGAAGAAAATATTCAGTTAACTAAAAATCAAAATTACCATCAAATATATAAGCATAATATTAGAAATTAATTTTGTACATAATTGTTTCTGTTTTTCCTCCTCTCTACAACCTTTTGTAAATAACCATATTTTTGTATCCTGGCATTTGGCAATACTAAATAGAAACTTTCATGCTTTCTTATTAGAAGATAAGAGGGAAAAATGAATAGATGTATTAGGCTCATTATTATTATTATAAGATTAGAGAATCAATATCAATGTAATGAATACTGCTGTAAATTTTGATTGTTATTTCACAGAGATATTTGTACCCAGGCGATACACTGTTTAATGGAAGATTGAATGTTTAAGTTAAAAAATTAAAAAAAGAAAAGAAAAGAAAGAAAAGAAACTTTCATGCTAAAATATTTTTTGTGCTAAAACTATATGGAAAATACAGTTGTTTAACTGTACTTATATTCTAAGAATTGTTCATAATGTTCTTTAAACTTTCATATTTGCAAGTAGGGGTGTTTTGAAACTAACCTTGAAACTCTTTAGGCAAAGAAAGTATTAACCTGAGGATCAGCCAATGAGGTTTGCTGATCAGTAATTCTTTTGTGAAGACTTAGCATGAAAGTGTTCAATCAATAAAGTAAAAGTCTCCATCAATCCGAGAAAGGCACTTTTTTCGGAAGTTTTTCCCCGCAGGGAAAAAAAATAAGTCTATTCTTCAGTCTTAACTGAGTAATTTATTGTGACTGATGGATGCAACGAGTTTATATCATTTTCTCCTGTATGTTGTGACTCCGACCCCCAAGCCCATTTTATTGGAGGGAAAAGGCTTCAAAAGTGAAGGAGAGGAGTTGGCCAGGCCTCCCTCTCCAGGACCCTCCTCTCTGGCAATGCCTCAGGTATCTCCCGAAGGAGAAGAGATTGGCCAGGAGCCAGGTATCCCCGAGCAGTCGCAGTCGGACAGTGACGGAGATAAGTCTTGGCTGGATCTACGCCAGCGTTGGAGAGACAAGCGCACGCAACAGAAAAGGAGGCGTGCCAGAGATTAAGCTGAGTCACTGGACCACATCCCACAGGGGATAAAAGGGGGTGTGGTGGCTATTCAGGCTCTGTGACGGACAAAGCTAAACAACTAGCGAATCGCATTGTATCTCTGAAATTACGTTATCTGCCTGCCTTGGATTTAATACAGACTGGACTTGACAACTCTTTGGACTTTGTGTATTTGTTTTGGTTTATCTGTCAGAGGAAGAACACCTCCCTCTGTGAGTAAAGTTCTTGGCAAGCAGCTACTAGGTTGCTGCCAATCCTGTTAACAAAGGAATTTATTGTCTGCAAGTTTTATTTAACCCCTGGCTGACTGTTTGTGTGTGTGTGAGAGACAGGGACAGAACATTGTATAGCAATAAATGAGATCATGAATTTATCTGATACTTCAGAGAAAATCTGATTCATGTGCTAAGAGACATATTACTTATTTTCACAATTTTAGTTTTTCTACCCAGTGTTATTTTAGAAATTCTTTCCATTTTAATAACTGTTTTAAAGCACACAATGCAATGTTAACTGGTTGCTAATAGTAATTAAGTATGAGTTTCACAAATTTTGAATTTCTTTAAAATAAAGTTATCAGAAATTAAGTAAGAAACTTACTGAGAAAGTGAATATTATGATTGTTCACATAAATTGTATTTATTATATTTAGAGGTAAGATTGCTGTCTAATCTGATTTTACCTCACTGAATAATAGATAGATAGATATTAAAATGTGTAAATAAAATTTTATTTGTTTTTGTTCCTGAAATGAGAAGGTTTTAATGAACCTGCAAATATGACCAACTGTTTTCAATCCTAATTAAATTTTGAAGTATATAATAATATTTTAAAAACTATTTTAATAAGTTTTTATTTAATTGTATCCTGGCTTCAAAGAGATTGTATTATGTAATACAGCAAAAACAAAATAGGTAAATATTATAATTTATATACTGACAATCTTGAACAAGAAACATTTCTTGAAAAGGACTATATTTGAAGCATTTTTTTAAAAAAATTTGAGTTATATGCTGCCCTTCTCCAGACACTCAGGGTGGCTTACAGTGCGTTAAGCAATAGCCTTCATACTTTTGTATATTTATACAAAATCAGCTTATTGCCCCCACAATCTGGGTCCTCATTTCACCTACCTTAGAAAGGATGGAAGGCTGAATCAACCTTGAGCCTGGTGGGATTTGAACTTGCAGTAATTGCAAGCATCTGATCTTAATAACAGTGAATTAGTCCACTGCACCACCAGGATTCCTAATTTTAAGACCAATGTCCCCTGTAACCTTATAGTAAAATAAAAACAAATTATAAAAGCAGTAAAATCAGAAGCTACTGGGTCCATAGAAACTTTAGCAGTATTTTGTTCACTTTTAAAGGTTAAGGAGCTTTTGAACTTCCACTGAGACAGCTTTAACTATCATTTTTGGTTTCTCTTGATACTTCATAAAGGTCAAGATAAAGTACTTCTTGATCAAGTCACAGCAATAGCAAATCCAAGGCTTTTTTCCCAAGCTTTTTACGGTAGAATGTAAAGCTTCTACACTTGTCCATCCTCTATTTCAATTTTATTTTCACAAAATAAGGTATTAACTCTTTATGCCTTTCTCCTTGGTTATCTTTTATTTGGTTCTCTCAGGAATGTTCAAATATAATCTTGAAAGGAATTCCAGTAACATCAGTATTATTGACAGCAAAAGGAGAAAAGTGGACAGAGGATGAGATGGTCAGTTAGTGTCATCGTCAATGGGCAAACTCAGAGAGACAGTGGAGGACAGAGAGGCCTGGCGTGCTATGGTCCATGGGGTCCCAAAGAGTCGGACACAAGTTAGCAACTGAACAACAGAAAAAAATCAGTATGTCTATTCAATATATTTTCATTTAAAAAATCACAATTTTGTAAAAAAGAGAATTAGAGGAGAAATTCCAATTCTACTCTGGTTCATTTCCTGTATCAACCATTGCTTTTGAGAAGGTGGAGGAGCACTTGAGTGGAGATCCTGCATTTTGTATTTAGGACATTTATGCTACTCAGATTATTAAGTGACATGGTGGCCTGCTGGCAAAAACATATCTCCCACTCAGAAGGTTGAGAGCTCAATCTTAGGTAGTGGCAGATGTTTCTCTCCATCTCCACATGGAGTCAGGAAGTAAACAGTCAGCTTTATTCAGTCACCCCAACTCTACCCCAAATTAAGGGATTACAGGAATGTAAAACAGGAGTTTTTATGCTAATCAGAATCTTAAGAAATTATTTTCCACAAAAGATGGAAAAAGAAAATAGCTAAGAAAAGAAACAGTACAATTCCATTCTCTTCAGACCTCAGATTTTAACGGTATTTGGGAATCATCTCAGTGCAATGATTGTGATTACGGTGTTGCTGTTATACCAATAGAAATCAGGCCTAAGAGTGATATGACTGGAAAGCAAAATATCGACAATGTTAGCATGAATGCCACACATTACTCCTACCGTAACGGTGATAATTATTACAATTAACACGAGCCAATTTCCTTTTTTTTTAGTTAATAAAATAAAATTTATGTCCAAATTAAGTCAAGATATATTCATTCATATATTGGTATCTCTTTCAAATCAATCTATAATATTTAAAATAAGCAGCTTGAATAATGGCTTAAATGTATTTCATTTTTAAAGTAAAGTTTTTGATATGCATTTCATCATAAAGCAGACATGCTCTTAATGTACTGATATGTTTTAGACCAAGGGTTAGCAACCTGTGGCTCTGGAGCCACATGTGGCTCTTTCATCCCGCTGCTACGGCTCCCTGTTACTCAAAATATCACTCACACTTGCCGGCACATGATTTATTGAGGTTTTCAATAAACCTCAATATCCATGGTAGGCCAACCATGGATAAATCCAAGAAAATAAAAGTTTCAGAAGAAAACAGAACATTTAATTCAACTACATATGCTAGTTTTGTGGCCGCTCAAGAAATAGTCAGGCACGGGAAGGGTTTTGTGGCTCCCGGTGTTTTCTTTTCTGTGGGAAACAGGTCCAAATGGCTCTTTGAGTGTTTAAGGTTGCAGACCCCTGTTTTAGGCTAAGATCTTTACAAAAATTTGAAGGAAAAAAAGTGCACCTGTTTAAAATGAAGACCATAATGTCTTGAAACTTCTGTTCTTGGCATATTACACTATGACTAACAAGTGCTGCTGCTGAAGAAGTAGTTATTCTTTTTCTGAGTAGAAGCAGAACATTTGGCTGCCATTTAAATCCATTATAACATAACATCTGATGTTTGCAGTTTTCTTCCTGTCTAGTTTCCCAAACACACAAGTATGCAAATGTTTATAAAAACTACAACATCTACCTGCTCATCCATTATGCTTTCCATAAGGCATCTGCAACAGCAATAAGAAAAAGTATTTGAAAAATACTAAAATTGTTGGAATGAGCAGACTTCTAAGTTTTCACTAGAGAGTGAAAACATAGGCCTTGACTTAAACCTGGTAATTTTTGCTGTCTATTCTTTCCACTCCAAAGGTCAGAGGAAATAAAAAGAAAATCCACATCAAAAAGAAAAGCTTAGAATCAATCCTGAGGTGTCAACTCAGCTGTTGTTTTATCTTCTCCCATTAAACTTTGCAAGTTAGTATACTTGGGGAAAAGGACAAGAAAAAAACCAATAGTTCACTTTTTTATGTATCAGCTTCTTTCTTTGCCTTTATGAGCACAGAAGAAGTTAAAGAATGGAATGTGGGCTTTAGCTTATATAACTTGGGGGTTTCTAAAACAAAGTGATGGTGATTTGTTCCCTGTTCCCATAGTAGAATTTATTTTGATTAAAAAAAAAAACAAATTGGAAAGATTTTGAGTTGATGTTCCATTTGGCTGTTATAAGCCCTTTCTCTGTAAACCTAGGTGCTCCAAAAATTGAAATAATAATTAAGTAACAATTGTTCTTACCTCATTACATTTCAGTAAGCTTAAGTCACAAAGCCCTGCAGTTCTGGAGTTACTTTCCACCTTCTTTGCTACCCCACAAGCCAGAATGTAGCACAGCAAAAAAAAAATAAAAAAAAAATGGAAAGGATGTTGAGCAGGTGTGGAAATTGGATACCTTACTGAGACTTGAGGCAGTAGTGGGATTCAGCCGGTTTGCACCGGTTTGGAAAAACCATTTTAACTCTTTATGGAGTTTTGCGAACTGGCTGAATGGTCAAGGCTGCCTGCCTGCCAGCCTGCCTGATTCCAGTAGCTCACACACCTCAGAGGTTCCTGCTCGTTTATAATTAACCAAAGGAAGAGAAAAGAAAAAGAAGAACGATATAACTATTTCCTCAGCAGAAAAATTCTAGCCCCTTTAAAACTCGGAGGGGCGGATTAAAGTGATAGAGAGGTTCTTTTTTCTTCTCTGTTAATAGCTCTGGGCAGACAATCAAGGACCATTTAATAGGTGAATACTTAGTTGCAATAATAAAACCACAGGAATGCAATCAGCACAGAAACAATAGAACCTTACAGATCATACAGATTAACAGAGTTGGAAGGGACCATCTGGAAGGGACTAGATGTAGGTCATCCAGTCCAATCCCTTACTGAAGCAGGAAACTCTACAGCATTTCTGACAAATGGCAGTCCAATCCAATCTCTTCATGAAAGCCCCCAGTGATGAAGCTTCCACAACTTCTGAAGGCAAGCTGTTCCATTGTTGATTAGTCTCACCCTTAGGAAATTTCTTCTTAGTCCTAGGTTGCTTCTCTCTTTGGTTAGTTTCCATCTATTGTTTCTTGTCATGCCTTTTGGTGCTTTGGAAAATAGATTGACCCATCATTTTTGTAGGAGCCCCTCAAATTTCCTGACAGAACAATTAATCAGTGGAACAATTTGTCTCCAGAAGTTGTAAATGCTCCAACATTGGAAGTTTTTAAGAAGAGATTGGATAACCATTTGTCTGAAGTGGTGTAGGGTTTCCTGCCTAAGCAGGGGGTTGTACTAGAAGACCTCCAAAGTCCCTTCCAGCTCTGTTATTCTATTCTATTCTGTTCTGTTCCATTTTAAATATTGGAACAGTGCTATTTTATTATGCAATTTTATTGTGAGTTGGACTAAGGAGAAATTTTCTAAGGGTGAGACTAATCAAGTTGGCCATGCCCACCCAGTCACATGACCACCCAACTGGTCAATAGGGCAGAGAACTGATTGTTAAATTATTTGAATCCCATCAGTGACTTGGGATTGAAAGGGACCAAGCCCCAGAATGACTTGGCTTAGAATGAGTGCTTGCTAAATGAACTGTGATTCTAGGTTAAAAAACTGCAACAGAATTACTATTATAAGTTAGTGCAGACATGTGACATCTCACTTTAAACCATACTGACTTATCATGGAAATTACAGTCCTGATTGTGATCGTGAATGAAGAACTAGCTGTGATACCTTTAAGGTCCTATGTGTATAAACGGATGATACTAACACCATTACATCTTTGGTAGCATACCACACCTCCTCCCACTTATGACTATATGACTGTAACCTTGTTGCTGGTATCCTTACGATTTATATTGATATTGTTTCCTGATTGCTTAATTGTAATCTATGACTACCATTAAGTGTTGTACCTTATGATTCTTGATGAACGTATCCTTTATTTTATGTACACTGAGAGCATATGCACCAAGACAAATTCCTTGTGTGGCCAATCACACTTGGCCAATAAAAATTCTATTCTATTCTATTCATTTGCAATTGGGATAATTCTCATAGCTAATTATACCTTCTAAAAGTCCATAAACCCCATTTTTTGCAGCCTTCAAACATGATATATCCAAAGATCTTTCTATATTGAGAGATTCCAGATTTTGTAGTTATAGTTTAAGAACAGATGACAGCAAATTAAACTTTTTAAGATGCCCAATAAACCATACATAAGATCTAAGAAATGATTTTATTAAGGTTTCTCATTGAAGCAGATACAGGGATTTTTTCCTATACTCTAGAAGGTAATTAACCATATATTATACACAGGGTTCTTTCTGTGATTTCTAGTATATTTTTTTTTAATCTTTTTCATCATTTCTTTTTTATTTGTTCATTTGTTCAAATAGTTCATTTGAATTGTTTAAATGTCCATGTTCTGCACCACTGTAGTATTTAGGACTTGAAGCACTCAATAAACCAGCAGGTAAACTAATTGTACCAAAAAAAAATCAGCCAATAACTATAGTAATTATTTATTTGATTGTCATGCATCTAGAAAAATAAATTAGTATGACAAAAACATTGCAGGTAAAAACTCCTTAATTTTATTTAGAATTTAATATTAACTAAAATAAATGTCAAATCAGACAAGATTCTATTTATTTAATGGCCTAACACATACTATAGATTAAACCTACAATCTCTACATACAATTCTTATGATAGTTCAGGAAGAAGAATGAAGAAGATGAGAATTGAACAGAATAGTGCCTGGTGATGCAGTCTGTTTTCCAATCAAATATTGTTCCCAAAGGACAAAGAAAAGAAAAAAAAGATCAAAACTCTCCCAGTAGGGGGAAAAATAAGCAAGAACTCCAGATATCCTATTTAATAAATAAACACCTTCATTTGCGTAGGTTAATTTCACTGCAGGAAATAAGTTTAGTCTTAATTATATTGCCTTATGACATGTTTTATAAAAGGCAAATGAGGTTCATTGACTTGCTCTTATTAAAGGTATTGTGTGCTGTAAAATCACTGCATTTAAATTAAATCTAGGCAGATAGTGGGCAGACTATACCTAAATATTATGGAAGTTTGATATTATCTGACATTCTACAGCTGAATGTTCTTGTTATCTAAAACAAGCATATGTATGCATCTGTATATGAAAAACATACCAAAAGAAAATAAGTAAACCATAGACAAAATGAAATGAAAAGATTTCATACTTTGTTATGGGTAACTCTTGTTAACCAGACAGTGGTGTTGCTGAAGTCTGAAATAGTTGCCTTATATACACACACTTAGTGTATTTAAATGACATATTAAAGACCTAGAAGCCAAACAGATAAGTCTTCCCTACTCAAGGATGTTTTTCTCAGCAGTCAAGCTCACTTTTTCATATCAAGAAGACAATTACAGCCCACAAATATCTTGAAATTCTAAAGAACATTAACTTAACATTGTTTCAACACTGTGCCTGCACAGTTTTGAAAGGATAGATAGATAGATAGATAGATAGATAGATAGATAGATAGATAGAT
>WNWU01000007.1:14727671-14778909 GCA_012654045.1 Ptyas mucosa | reverse complement strand
GATAGATAGATAGATAGATAGATAGATAGATAGATAGATAGATAGATAGATAGATGGATGATATGTAGGTAGGTAGGTAGGTAGATAGATAGATAGATAGATAGATAGATAGATAGAGTGATAGAGTGATAGATAGAGTGATAGAGCTAGAGCTGGAGGGAGGGAGGCAGGAGGGAGGGAGGGAAGGAAGGAAGGAAGGAAGGAAGGAAGGAAGGGGAAAGAAATAGAGATATAGACATAGATATTCTTTTTAATTAATACCAAAAGAGAGAGAGAAAGGGAGTAAAATGTAAGGATAATAGAGGTAGAGTTGCACTACACTGTATGAAAGAAGAAAAAACACATAAAAATGCTTATCTATACAAAGGGTGACAGTGGACATTCTTGTCAAATTCTTCTGAATAGCGGAAAAGTAGAAGAAAACATGACCTTAACCTTTATTTTAAAGGTGGGTAACTCACATAATATAATATTTTAATCTGTTTTATGAATTCTAAAAGATATTCAAATCTATTTAGTATAGCAAACATGTAAAATTATGTATTTTGTCAAAAGTTCTTCAGCCTCTAAAGACAATATTTCAAAATGATATTTATTTTTATTCAAGTCTACAAAATCTACAATTAATCCAAATCTGCTGCTTGCCTAGCTTTTATAGAGATTCTTGATCATTCTTAATAACGGATATCACTTGCTGTAATCTATTTGCTAACATTGCTATTAAAATCTTTAATCAACATCAGTCAATAAGATTGGATGATAATTAACTCTGAGTGATCTTTACCTGATTTTGGCATAACTGTAATATAATGATTAAATGTCAATGATAAAATTCCTTTATTAAATATTCCTTCACACACTCAACCAGTTCTGACACCGAAAGATCTATAAATGTTTTATGCCACTTGATAGCAACGCATTTAACCCTGGTGTTTTAACACCTGCCATTTTTAAAACTATTTAATCTCTGCTGTAGACAATGAAGTAAATAAAAGTAAATATATCTTTATTTGATACTTTCTCTAGTTTATTATATAATTCTAAATAAAATTTTAAAAATTGACAATTTATAACCATTTAAGATTTATAGATTTGGACTTCCGCTTCCGGTTCCGCGGGCGACAGACTTTGATCGGGCTAGCTCTGGCCCCAGAGTCTGATCCCCCCCATCTGGAGGCCCTTTGGGCCAAGCGCCCCATTATTGGGGCGTTTGCCGTTTGAGGGCGGCTCGCCAGGGGTCCCCTGCCTCACTTCCAGGGGCCGGGAGGCCGATGCTGGTGCGCCCGAGGCTCCAGAGGGGGTGGGAGGCGATCGGCGGCTTTTTTTCGAGGCCGCGGAGGCGCCACAGCGCCTAAGGGGACCGGTGCTACCTAAGAAGGCACAACGGACTGTACTGACTGATTGCAGAGTGGAGCGGGCATCCTGGAGGCGAGAGGGGGGGTTGGAGTTTCCCCCCCCCCTTGTAGCTGGAAAGGTGCCGTGGCAGAAAACTAGGGGGAAGGAGATGGGGTGAAATCCCTTACCTTTCTGACTTTTCCTTGGAGGATGGCTGTGGCAGAGTTTCTTGGAGAGGTCTGGTGGCCCCTCCCCCCGGCAGGCAATGGCGGCGGTCTGACTTCCTGCTTCTTTATTTATGATTGAAGACAACATTCTCCTCTGGCTTCCTGTTTGACCTACTCTATACTTCGGACTCGTTGCTCCTGTGAGCGCCCACTGGTGGACAGTTGAAAAATTACTTTGATTGCTAATCCCTCTTTCTTCTCTGGAGGTTTGCCCTTTGATTTCTCATCTTCTACTGATCTAAGATGGCTAAGGGCCACAAATCAGCAGCAACTGACATGGGGAAAATTTTGGAAAGACTGGCAATATTGGACCAGAAGTTGGACAAGTTAGATGACGTCCAAAAAGGATTATCTGAAATTAAATCTGAAATGACACTTATGAAAAAAGATTTAAATGATGTTCAACAGCTGGCAGAGCAAAACAAGAAGAAGATGGGGGTCTTGAGGGGGAGGTACGGGCACTCCAGAAGGTGGAGGATGGGAGAGGAAATGCAATGTTAACTTTACAATTGGATAAGATGTCTTATTTTCTCAGGTTCCAAAACGTGGAACAACTTGACCAGGAAAATTTGAGAGAAGTGATGGTTAAAATGTTGGGTGAATTTTTAGAAAGAGATTTGGAGTCTATTGGAAGGGATGTGGACTTGGTGTACAGAGTAAACTCACAATTTGCAATTTTACATAATCTACCAAGAGAGATTCATATTAAATTTGTGAGAAGGGAACTGAGAGATGAGATATTGAGAAAACAAAGACTGGGGGCGCTGGTGTACAGGGGCAAGGAGATCACCATCCTGAAGCAGATTCCCAGACAGGTACGAGAATTAAGAAAAAAATATTATTTTTTATCAAATAAGTTGTACCTCAAGGGAGTAGGTTTTAGGTGGTTGATTCCGGAGGGTTTGATGATTTTTTGGGAGGACAGTAAGAAGAAAATTAATAATGTAACGGAAGCTAAGGCTTTTTTTGACCAACATAAATCCTTCCTAGGTGGAGAAGATACAGGAGCCGAAGAGGGGGAAGTATTAGATGATCAAGGAGCGGAGGCGGACGGAGCTGTTGCGGCCCGGGAGGGGGAGGGAGGCCAGACCATGGTTTTAAGAGCCAGAACTAGGAAATGAAGAAAGGAGGGGAATCTATTGTTTAAGGTTTTTTTAATTGACTTTTTTTTTCTCTCTTTTTTTTATTGTATTTTGTATAACACTCTTTTTTTTGTTTATATAATTGTTATATAACCTGGTTGTTTGTTTTGATTTAAGATAATAATGTCTGTTGTGTGAGAAATTAAAAAAAGAAAATAATAATTGAAATATCTTTATATAAAGATATTGAAAATTCAACATATTGTAAACTATAATATTGTATATTCTTAACCAATAAAAACTTTTTATTATAAAAAAAAAAAGATTTATAGATTTCATCTCCTTCACTTCTAATTATCAGCATCATTGCTATCTTTCTTTTATTTTAAGTAATTAGCCAGTAATGAGTCTTTTGTCATTCTCCCAGTATCTCTGATATCACAGCAGTTAATTCATATTTCTTTTTTTTTCTTTTGTAGTTTTCTGTAGAAAACCGTGCTAATATAAAAAGTTCCCTATGAGCTAACATTTTGTCTCTGTACAAGCAGTGGTAAATCCTCCAAGGCTTGCCACCAGTTTGCTGCGCGCGCATGCGCAGTGCATGCCAAATGCATGCTGTACGTGTGCATGTGCAGTGTGCACCAAACACACGCTGTGTGCTCATGCGCACCACAGGTGCACTACTGTGCAGCGTGGAAAAAGAAGGCTTAAGAAGGTAAATAGAACAGGGGAATCAGCTGTGCCGTGCGATTTAGATTTCCTGCTTTCTAGCGAATATAAATCGCATGACACAGCTGATCATCAGAAATAACGGTTCCGATAAACCAGTAGCATTTTTTTCCTACAGGTTCATCCGAACTGGTAGCTTTTATTACTACCGGTTCGCCTGAACTGGTGCAAACTGGTAGCATTTCACCCCTGTATAGAAGGGGCTATTGAAACTATAGCTCATGTCCTATTACACTCTACCCTTTTTAGGGATCCTAGGATTTGTATCATAACTCTTTATATGGTAAACACTTCAGGAAATTTTCATTTCTTTTATGTAAAGTTGTAGTTTTCAAATCAGTATCATTTAACTTCCTTTAATATAATCAAATCTGTTAAACTATCTATAAAATCAGACATATCTTGATGTCCAAACAATGAATTCACCACATATTGTAATATTTTTACTTTCTTTTCAGTTTTAATCTGATTTTTATTTTTATCATGTATTGTTTTGAACTTTGATATTTCACCATTAAAAAAACCTCTATCTTGATGCCTTGGAATTCAAATTATGTATTTGACTAAATATGTATTATATTTTCCAAAATTATTTGTTTGGTAAAATATTTCATAGTGAAGAATTGTTACCTTTCACTTGTTTGGCAATTTTCTGATTGCAATAAAATTTTCAAACAGTTCTTCAATGTTAAATTTTTTGTGGGCCAGATAACCAAAGAAAGGGGAAACCATTTGTTTTTCAAGATATTTTAACACTTGAAATATTAAGCAATCTTCAAATGCTCCTTGAGTTTGTCTCTTAAAGCAAGTCACTTTTCCATTGGAACAGGCAAGTATGATGAAGACCTGCTCTTAGCAGTATCATTCAATCTGGTTATCCTGTGGTCATTATTTTCAGCTGACTTACATAAATGTATTTTCGAAATAAAGAACAACTTTTTAAAATGTTTGCATAAACATTTAGGCTTTCAAATTCCAAACTTCTGGTTTGTCTAAATCAAGATGGTTAGGTTTGCAAACATTCACTGAGAACGTGTAAAAATATGACTCTTTAAAATAGTGGATCCTTCTTAACTGTGAAAGCAGTTTTTAATGTTATTTCACGTTCAGAAGATAATTTGTGAATGCCATAAGACTTGGGAAAATAGGGTAAGTCATCAAGAGTACCATTCAATTAGCAAACACCTAAAAACTCAATTGCCCACAAAGAATTAAGCATAAACTTGAATTTCACTGCTATTGCACATTCTTCTGTAAACAATTTTTTCATTTCCTGACAGCATTTATTTCCACCTTTAAGTATTTATAGAATCATTCCATGGCTATTTGCAGATCAGTCCAAGCTAAACAAAGATAGGAACAAGGCTATATATGAGCTATAAACAAAAATAAGAATAGAGTAAGATGGTCTTCCATCTCTTTTCTACTACTAAAAACAGTTTTTACATCTACTGAGTAGATGCTGTCAAATGAAATTGAAGGAATTGACTTGGATTTCTTTTTCATAATACCTTCTATAAACAGCATACCAATATGTAACTGCCATTTACAATTTTGTAAAGTGACTTCAGTAGCAAAATAAAATATTTCTTAAAGCAAAGAGGAATTAATCAAGTGGCATATAACAGGTTCAAGGGTTTAATGTTTCTTGTTTTAGTAGGATAGATTTTTATAAATCCACATTTCAAAATGTACAGTGTATTCATTTTCAATAACTTTATTCTATCTTATAGTCCTAGGAAAATAGGGAGTCTACAAAACTATTGGATGTAAGTAGGTGGGTGGTGTACAGATTCAAACACTTGTAAAGTCACAAAGTTTTTCATTTTCACACATTGCCCATGAGACTTGAATATTATTGCATAAAATAAGATCTTAGGCAAGAGCATCAATTTCCTGCCAATGATAACTTTTATTTAATTTGGAAATCAAGTGGTCGTAATTGTAGGCTTCAAATGAAGCTCACTTGTAATCTAAATTTTTCAGATCATTTATTCAGGAATTGGCTTCTTTAGCAAGACTTTCAGATGTAATTAGCCAGTATCAGTCTATTGTTGAAGAATGTATCCAAATGCAGCAAGATTTGACCTCTACAGTAAACAGTAATCTGTATTAAAGTAACAACGATAATCTATATTTGATTCTCAGCAGTGTTGTTATTTTCTGAAATGCAGTTAGCTCACAATCTGGAGTTTCTCCTATACTCATAGCTCCTGCTATAAGACCTTAACACGTTTACCTCAAATGTGACCATTTGGCCATGTCTGTAATAGCACATTAGGCTCTTGTCACACAAGTATGTATCTTTTCAACTAACTCATGAGTGTCAAACTCTCTGTGTCACATTACCATTTCCCTTCACTGAGGTGGGCGTAGCCTGCGCATGACACATCTGGCCTGCAGGCTGCCAGTTTGACACCCCTGAGCTAAAGGTAGGTAACTTGTTTTTCATGGCCCTACCTCAGACAATTAGGAAATTCAGCTGGTGCAGTATATAACATCCCAAGTAGGGGTTGTAGGGGTCCCTAGATTCACTTATGTAACAATACTACTTCTGCCAATTTTCAGGTATAATTCAAGGTGATGATTGTCACCTTAAATTGGTTTAGGGTCTGGGTATTCCTGAGACTTCATCATATTTGCCTAGTCAGTTTGATCTAGTAAAAAGTACTTATTCTGTAAAGAATTGTCAGCCTATCCGAAGAGAGTCAGACTGCTTTCTCTGCCTAACTTTTCAAATAAGAATCTGGGTATGTCTAGTTTAATGAAAAGAAGGACTAGGGGAGACATGATAGCAGTGTTCGAATATCTCAGGGGTTGTCACAAAGAAGAGGGAGTCAAATGATTCTCCAAAGCACCTGAGGGTAGAACAAAAAGCAATGGGTGGAAACTAATCAAAGAGAGAAGTAACTTAGAACTAAGGAAAAATTTCCTGACAATTAGAACAATTAATCAGTGGAACAACTTGCCTGCAGAAGTTGTGAATGCTCCAACACTGGACATTTTTAAGAAGATGCTGGATAACCATTTGTCTGAAGTGGTGTAGGGTTTCTTGCCTAAGCAGGGGGTCGGACTAGAAGATCTCCAAGGTCCCTTCCAACTCTGTTATTCTATTCTAATGTCTAAAACCACAACAAAACCATCATTCCAGTATCATAAAAGGGTCTGGAATTTTGCCCTGTGTTGAATTCAACATATTTTCAGAACTGAACTGATAATGCTGCTTGATACACTTTTCCCGAAAAGCACTCTTTCGTAGCCCCCCATTCACTGTCATGTGATCTCCCCTTGAGAATTACAACCCCATTTTGATAAATACTGTTCTAATGTTTTCGGTATATCATGATATGTAGTTTCACTCTAGCTTGTAAGTTTGCCCATCATACCATTTCAAAAACAAGTAAATTTCCAATCTGCATTTATTGACTCCAGGGAAATGTGTCTCTGTAGTCTTTCTATGTGTATATACTTTTACATTGTGAAATTTGTGGCTTATTCTACAGCTTTATAGTCTTACATTTGCATGCCTGAGGGTCATGAACTGCTTTGAAAAAGTCTTTATTTGTGTATTATAGAAAGCAGACATCATTATTAATTCAGGAGAAGTGGATTAAGAATACAAAGTATTACTTACTAACCAAGAGTACTAAGGCCTTTTTCAGAAAGTGAATCAATCTGTGGTTGGGTTCTAAGTTTTCTTTAGAATATTGTTGAACCTCTAAACATAGAGGCATAAAGACAGATTGAAATAGTAGAGTTCTCCTATGAATTTATGTTACATCCTTTGCATGCATGATATTCTTCATATAAAATAAACCAGTGAACTGTATTTAGGGGAACAGACATCATTCATAAAGGATGCTTGGCACACTTTGCATATTCATGTTTTCCCACAAAAGCAAAATACTATATTTGCAATCCATGAAATGAATGCAATACTTTATATGTTCTGAATGTTTTCTTTCCATTTGTGTAATTGTAAGAACACAGCTATTCTCTATGATTATACAAAACCACTGTCTTGGGTATAGCCATCCCAGGTTTTCTTACCATATTGTAAAAATTACAATATTATAACATTGGGAAATGCAACCACAGTGTAATAGGTGTGTATTTCATGTGATACCCAGTTGAAAAGCCAAGATGCCCATTGGCAAACAGCTGTATATTTTGAGATTAATATTACCAAGTTTCTGAAGAGCAGGATACGCAATCAGCATCCTTAGAAGCAATTCAGACATTTCTACTAAATCACTTAATTATGTGAAAGTGCACCTCTTTTCATTTTTCAACTCATAGAAGAAGATGTAAGACTCACATATAGCTGACTGAGCACATTAAATAAATAGCCCACAGTAATTTGCAGTCAGAGAATAATCAGTGTGGGTGGTTCACATTTTCAAAGGAATACAGGATAGAGGTAACTTTTAGAAATGAGTGGCCTGTTTTGCTGAATTCAAGAAATTCTCACATATTGCTTTTCTCTTTTATTTCAGATGCCTTTCTTACATCCTTTACCTGCACACTTTTCATCCCACAGATGAATTTTGGAAATCTAGGGCCTTAGCTAGTCCATTCACTAGTATGTGACCAATCTGGTTTTGTTTTTCCAGGAGTAAATCTAACCATAGAAAAGAAACTCTACTCTAATGAACTAATTTAATAAATCAAGCCAAGACTTTGGGATAGTAGCTTGTCACTTACAGATTACTGAATTATATTCTCTGCCTTTTTTTCCTAGAATGTTATATTAGAACACTTTAGTATTGACAATCCCATCATTTTTTGTGTAAAAAGGAGATCTATCCCTTATTAGGATTTTAATTTTATCTGCAAAACTCAAAACATACTAAACTCTTTTTATAAGAAAGTATCATTCTAAAAAACAAATATAATTGTGAAGCCATGTGATAAAATTTCTTATTTATTCCAAAAGAGCTACACATTCTGGTCCATGAGTAAAAGAATATGCATTTAATCATGATTTATAATTTCTAGCAGATTGGATTTAGATTACCGTAATTCTAGTCCATATCACTCAATCAAAAAAATAAAATACTTTAAAACAAGAATGAATTAGAATTGATATTATACTGGTTTAAAGAGCAGTAGAGATGTCCACATTAGGAAAATATTATAGAGGAAAGCATCAATGTACCTTTGGCCATTGGTAGTAAGAGTTTAATTCAGTCAAAGTGAAATTTAGATTTGAGATTCAAAGATGGCATGTTTAGATTTGTAGTTTAATTTAGTTTACAGCCAATTTTTAGATTTGCAATCAATTTAAAGTTGATTTGAGATTTGAAATTGATTTGAGATTTAAAGCAACAAAATTTTATTTCACGTTTCAGTACATTTATTCCATGTTCAGTTCATTAAGGTTTTTGCCTACCAAAAATGTTCAATTGTTGTGTTCTTTGCTAATAATTTTTCTCAGGAGAGAAATATTAAAATGTGTTTTCAAGAGTGTGTAGTTTTGGAAGGCTATAATGTTGAGCACTTGCTTTCAAAATAACAGCTGTTCAATTGAGCAGAAAACAATCTTAAACTGATTTAGAATCATCATAATGCATTTCCTGAATGAATCTACAAAATAATGCCGAATATGACTTGAAATAATAGAATTATCTTATGCACTTGTGTTGTATCCTTTGCATATAAGATAGCATCTTCTAATAGCATCTATAAAGTCAACAAATAAACTGTATTTAAGTGAGCATATATCATTTATAAAAGATGCTTGACACACTTTATATATGGTATGCTTTCCTGCATACATATACATGTTTGCCTACATAAATATGTTTTTATTCCATGTAATGAAAAGCAAAGTCAGATCTTTATGTTTACCTGGAAATTTTACAATTAAAAATACTTTTAAATATGACTTTGAAACTGACTTTCTTACTACTTTGCCATATTCTGTTTTTTTAAATATGCTTGACATTAGTTTCCTTCCTTTTTCTTTAATCTTGCATTAGAACTTGAAATATAATTACACCCATCCTTTCATCTCTACACTACTGCTTTTGGTTATATTTCATCCCGATTATAAACAAACCAGCCTTATAAAAAATTATTTAGTATTCAGGTAAGAAATACAGAATAAGACATAAGATTTGGGACAAGATTGTTGTCCCCACAAAGATTTGGGATGATTTTCTGAGGGCACAATTTTTTGAACCTTTTCCTTTAAAGATAAGATAACATAAGGCAAGACAAGGCAGGGCAGGGCAGGGCAGGGCAGGGCAAAATAACTTTTATTGTGATTTTTTTTTTACTGTGAGCACACTGGCACACATTAAAAATGAAATTTTGTTGCCTGCTCTCAAAAGAAGTATATATCTATCCCTTCACATACAAAACATACATATACACATACACATATCTATATCTATCAATAACTATCTATCTATCTATCTATCTATCTATCTATCTATCTATCTATCTATCTAAGATGAAGTCTGAACTCTGTGAGAAGAGAGGAAAACTAAAATCACTTCCCATTCTGTTATTTATTCTATCAGGTTTCAAAGCTTCTCTAATTGTGGAATTCCAGATCTAAAACTCTCCTAAGCATCACAGAAGGCTCTATGAGGGCTATACAAGGGAAGAAAGAAAAGCTTATAACTGGAGAAACCTTAAAAGAACAATTAAATAGTACTAAGAGGGGAAAGTAAGATATTAAAAAGAAAGTATATGGAATAAAGGGGACGCGGTGGCTTAGTGGCTAAGACGCTGAGCTTGTCGATCAGAAGGTCAGCGGTTCAAATCTCTAGTGCCGCATAATGGTGTAAGCTCCCGTTACTTGTCCCAGCTTCTGACAACCTAGCAGTTCGAAAGCACATAAAAATGCAAGTAGAAAAATAGGGACCACTTTGGTGGAAAGGTAACAGCGCTCTGTGCACCTTCTGCATTTAGTCATGCCGGCCCCACGACCACAGAGACATGTTCGTACAGTGCTGGCACTTTGGCTTAGAAACTGAGATGAGCGCCGGAAACGACTAGCACGCATATGCGGGGAAACCTTTACCTTTATATGGAATAAAAATTTCTCCATCTTTATGTCCAACTTGGCAATATTATACATGGCATATACTTTGGATAAACTGGAGTGTTTCAAGATAACAGCAGAATTGTTTTGCCTGTTAGTTTTATACTTTATTAAGATAATAGGGGCTAATGAGGTCTGTTATGAGAGATTTTGTCTGAAGAAAACTCTTTTCTTAGCTAGGCCATATTATCAAGTTAGTGGTTACTCTGCTGAAATCAAGGAAGTTGAACAAATGTTAAAATGGTATTAGACCAGTTAGTTCAAGATGAATTATAATTCGTACAGTTCCTAAGAAATTTCAAATGTAGTGTTTAATATGGTGCCTGATGCTTTAAATCACAGACTAGCCTGGAGCAATTTTGAACCTGAAGATACTAAACTGCAGTAACTTCTAAATGCAAATGACAGAAAGAACTAAATAGTATGAGATTTTTTTCTTGACAGTAGAGAGTTCTGATTATAGCTACATTTAACATTTATATTCACAATCATGGCTCCAGGCTTAGAGCTAAAATGTACATTACTTCCTGGTAAAAGTTTTGCAGTAGTTGCTCTATTAATTGCATGCATATGATTCACATTTCATGAAGGATGACATTAGCTGCAGTTTAGGAAATAGTTCCCGTTTTTCTTAACTATAAGCAGGATTACAATAATGCATTATCGTGTGGTAAAGTCCATGGAAATATTTGTCCTATTGTCAATGAAGTAAAAAGTGAATGAAGAAAAAAGGAAAAATATAATTTTAGTCTTCAATTAAATACTACTTCATTATTAATTCATTGTTGATTGGTATGATTATTCTAGGCTAAAATTGGGATTTATGAATCCTAATCATTCTCCAAATGATATGATTGTACTCAAATCCACAATCAGCAACACTGTATTAGAAAAAAGTGTGTTGCATCTATACAAATAATAATTGCAGATTAAAACCATTTTTAGCAAGTGTTATCAACCTGAAGCCCCAGAGTCAAATACAAATTCTGATCATATTGCTAAATTTTGTCACAAAGAGCATCTTGCCCCTTAGAACTACAAAACACACCCCAAAAAAATCCTTCAGTATAAATTACATAGGAGTTAACAAAATATGTCCAAAACATAGCTGGAAAATCTTGTTCCTACTTTCCAATTCATATTATGCCATCAATGTACCACCCTCCCCACTCTCCTCAATCTCAATTTATACTGAGATTTCTCTACCAATATAAAGGATCTTGCAGAATAGAAAAACTAAAACACACAAAGATACTCAGATATGAAATAATGTCCTATATACATTAAGAAACAGCAGTAGATATAACTAAATTAATGAAAAAGCTAATAAAAAGAACCCTGTAACTACATTAACATGCCTAATCTTATATAAACAGAAATACAGAACTTTATTGTTCTGATTCAGCATTTCAGTCAATTCCTTACATAATGAACTCATTTATAATGACAAAGTAAATATAGACCATAATTGAATGGTACATTATGTAATCAGTTGCAGCAAAAACAGATGACAGAAGTATCATTTTGTATGCTCAACAAGTTTTATTATTATACACCACAATCACATAACATTTCTAAAATTAAGTAGGTTGATAATATTTTATCTGTTTTATTCTATCTGTTTTACTCTATGAACTCAACAGTAGTAACATACTGATAACACTTCATTTTAAAACAAATATTGGCAAAACTTTCAAAATACTTTTACATCAACCTCACATTTTCATTCACAGACTATACACAATCCTGTTTTTATTATCAGTTATTATTTTTAAAACAACTTCATAAACTTAAATAGACTATGTAGCAACTCAAAAATCGTTCAAAGTGTTTAAAGAATGTTATTTGTGTCCAAAATTAATGATGAAATAGTAAGAGCTTTATTTTTTTAAAAAAATTCTATTCACTATCAAACATTACGCAATTACAAACTGATTTTGAAACATTTAGCTTACCCTAATTTGATTTGTTAAATCTTTATTTTATTTCATTCAATGTTCTAATTTTCAAAGTACGGTAAGGCCTAATTTATATTGAGATGATAAACCTTTGTGTGGGTTAACTATTTTATGTGACAGATGGAACTCTCAGTACCGTAATGCATGTTTAATAATCAACAAGCCTTCTCTATCTAGTATAGTTTTAAGAAAAGATGAAAATACATAGGAATAATATAATATTCCTTGATTTTTTTAAAAAAAAATTCCTTGATAATATAAGAGAAGATTTTTAAAGAAACAGATATATATCATTCTTAGGATATCACCATACAATATTTTTTTTCCATTCTCAATTATTCCAAATCTCTTTGAAAGAATTTAACAATCTCAGTCAACAAATACTTTTTTTCCATCTCAATGACAAGAATTTTTAAAAGTCATTAGTCAGAGTCCCATCCAAACTGTCATTCTTAGATCAAGAAAAATTCCCTTACCCTTTATTCACACAAAAAGAGAAATCCCAATGGCATTGTCTTTTCAAGTTTTTAATACATTGTATGTGTGTGTCCTTTGCTTTCTGCAAACTAATTATGACTGTGAATTATAATGGAGGCATGAAATTGTGTCATCTATTTTACAACCATATAAAGACATTTAACTACAGTGTTAAGGAGGAAGAGGATTTTGATTTGTTATAGCCACTCCAAAAGGCTCTGGAAAGCTTATAACTTGCAATACCAAATGCAGAGAAAGAAATTACCTTGTCAAATGACATGAAAGTATGGACTGAAATGAGAAAATACAGGAAAAAAAATGATATTCTATTTGGAATTCCAAAAATGAATATGACTGGTGACTCTTTGATGACCATATGCTAATCAAAAAGTCCATTCAGGCTCTCCCCATTTATCCTCAACGATATGGGTTATATTCACAAAAACTATTAAAAAAATCCACGATGGCTTATTTAGCTTTGGCTCTGTGCTTTGAAACCATAGTTATGTAACACTTTATATGTGTAAAGCTCACTGTAAATTATTTAGCAGAAGCATAGATTTTTTAAAAAGAAAAATGTAGTCTAGAACAAGAACAGTTCACTTTTTAAAATCTGACTAAAAACTTCCTGGGATTCACATTGTGGTCTGTAGGTTGGGTTCTAAACAATATCTGGTTTTTATGGATTATAGTCATAGTGAAATGTAAAATTTGTTATTACTGGTTCTGTGGGCATAGCTTGGGGGGGGGTGTAATGTGACTGAATCAGCGTGGCCAACCTTTTTTTTAAACTTTTAAAATAATTTTTTCTACAACCTCCTCAGCTGAAGAGGTTGTAAAAGAAATGCTTTTAAAAGCCTCTGACGATCAGGCAACTCAGCTGGGATCGCCAGAGGCTTTTAAAGGCATTTTTTCTACAACCTCTTCGGCCGAAGAGGTTGTAGAAAACATGCTTTTAAAAGCCTCTGACGATCCCAGCTGAGCTGCACAATCATCAGAGGCTTTTTTTTTACTTTTAAAATATTTTTTTCAGCCGAAGAATTTGTAGAAAAAATGCTTTTAAAAATAAAAAAAAGCTTTTGATGATCGCGCAGCTCAGCTGGGCATGGGGGAAGCCAGGGATTTTTCTACGGGTTCTCTGAACCACCTGCCACTATCGCTACCAGAGATCCAGTCCAAACCAGGATCGTTTGGTGATCCGGTCCAAACCAGGAGCATTTCACTCCTGTTTATAGTATTCTACAGTAACCATAAATATTCAAACCAGAAAATCTGTTCAAGTCCCAGCAGCCTGTGGGGAGGAACTGGATATTGTACTTTCACTAAAGACTGATGTTGTGATATATGTTTCTGCTTATGCAGTATTTTCTTCCCAAATATTAAATATTCCCCTAAAGTATGTTATTTGATTTTTAAAAAAGGTTGCTTTCTATAGGCATTTTAGGTGTATTGGTGAATTTCAATTTATTTTTTTTTTAATAGTAGAATGTTTGAATCATTAAGAAGGTTTTGAGAAACTATTTAATAGTTTAATGCAGGCATGCATAACATATGGACCATGATTTCACAGCACTTTTTAAAAAGTTGATAAATTTGTCACTATCCTAAAAGGCACTTCATTAGCTGCCAAATAGTTGCTCAGTATGCCAAGATTTAATTTTTAATTTGAATATTAATTTATCAGTGTGGCCCAAGTTGTGCAGGCCTAGTTTAATGTGTATCCTATATATTAAATTAATCAATTTTTATGAGCAGGTTGGTGTGCAATTGCATCCACGGTAATTAACACATTTACATTTAGGATTTGTTCTGCAGAATTCAAAGCCATTGATGTCCACAGTAATAATAGTTTTGTTAACTGTAGCATTCAGTTCAGCGTTAATGATCATTTAAAATATAGCCTCTTGAAGTCTGACATAGGTTACAGTTTGCAAAGTGTGGCGTACTTCCCATGTGTTTAATCTTTTCTCTCTTTTTGTCATTCAAAAGTATTGCAACTTTCTTCACAGAATCTGAATACCTTTTCCAATACCTTTCATGCGCTCTCCCAAGAGCTAGCCTGTGGCATATTTCTTGGCTCTTACTGTTATAATCCAGCTTTATGTAATGCACATTTAATATATAACTTGAATAAATAAAAAAGAGAATATAGTCTTTTGCCAACCTGGAACCAGTCTGTTTCTCCATTTTCATCATACTGTGGCTTCCTGATCTATATATAGCTTTCTCATGGAGACAATGAGATCAGGGGTGTGTTCTAACATTTTATACTACCGGTTCTGTAGCTGTGGCTTATTTTATGGGTGTGGCTTGATGGCCGTGTGACAATTATTTAGGATTTAGCAGAGGCACTGGTCTACCAGGTTTTTAACTGCTTGCAGAGCTGTACTGATCTACCCATTTATTTTTGCAGGCACTGATCTACTCGTGTATTTTTGCAGGCAATGATCTACCCATTTATTTTTGCAAGCACTGATCTACCCATTTATTTTTGCAGGCACTGATCTACTCATGTATTTTTTCAGGCACTGGTCTACTCATTTGTTTTCTTTTAACACTGATCAGCTGTATGGCGACCCTTTGAAGCCCCACAGCAAGAGTGTAAACAGTTATTTTCTCTCTAGCCATCAGATCGGACTCAGGAGCCTGCAATAGATTGGGGGTGGGGCCAAATAAAAGGTAAGAATAACACGGCGGGTGGGGGTGGAGGGGCAGAACCGGTTCGGTAACATCATATCGGGAGAACCAGGCCGAACTGGGAGGAACCCACCACTAAATGAGATGTTCTGGATTCTCATTTTTCTAAGTACATACGCAGATTGATGTAATTGACAAATCAAAGGCCACTCTATAATCAGTGAAGCACATGCCAACTTCTTTTTGGTATCTTTGACTTTTGCCAGTGTGTATCATCTTGCATGTGCCTTCCACTTTTCTAAAACTAGTTTGAACATCTGGCATCTATTTTTCCATACAGGTTGTAACCGGTGTTAGACAATCTGAAGCATTATTTTGTTAATATCTGAAATTAAGGGTATTGTATAATAGTTTGCACAATCTGTTAAGTCTCCTTTTTTTACATTGGAATATAGATTGATCTTTTCCAATCTGTTGGCTTCTTGAAATTTTATCTATGCTAAAAGGAACAGAATTTCCTTTGAAGATTGATTGAATTTGATCAGTCTTAAGAAGTTTAATAGGATGGCATCCTAGATAGAGAAGCTAAAAATAAATGGTAAATTATCCTTCCAATTCTAAGATTTTTCATGCACAATAATAATTGGTTTAATTTTTGCTAATCCAGTTATTGCATTTACAGTAACGGTTTCCTAGCAGGAGGGTATTTTTTTCAATTTATACTCTCCTTCTGTTTATAAGATGATGCCCTAGAATGAAGCAGGTGTTACTGGAGTATCACTTGTACTGGTCTTCCTAAATGTACTTAATTTTTTAAAAAATCATCTCATTAATTTCTAAAAATCTTCCTGGATGTAGCCCTTATTGTTTGAAAAATTTGTTGTCAACACCTCAGCTTTTTGATTCAAACTGAATAGATTTTCAATGAGGCTTGAGAAAATATCAGCTATGAGAAGTGTTTGTTTAGTTTCGTATTAAAGTTGAATTATCTACCATAATAGTTTCATTAATGGGACTACTGAAGTTTTGAATCTCAGCCATTAAAATAGATTTTAAGCTCCTAGGATCTGAGGGGCTTAGCACAGCACATTAGCATATTCTCTGTCTGTATGTCCAGTTTAAGCTGTTTACTAAATTGCCTAGGTGAAAATATCAGCAATTTTCTACTCCCTCATGTACACTGAAGACAGTGGCTTTTGCCAGTGTCTTCTTTGCTTCCAGGAGATTAAATTTCCATGGGTAGTGACCTATGCTGAAGGTATAGCTATGTTGATCTTAAATTCAGTGAAACCAAGAGGCAAATCCAAAAATATAATTTATCAAGATAACAACATAAAAGGGAGCTACCATCTGATGTAGCAGAAGAATTGCAAATCTCTGCTAATCCCTTGTTGAATACATACAAACATAGTTAGCTCTACAATCAACAAAGTCTCTGCATATGCCCTAAAGCATAATACTTACAAGCTAATTTTGATTTAGAATATGGAAAGTTTTAAACATGAAAAGAACCTTAGACTCTCTGTGAAATAAATACTAGATAACAAGCAGTTTGAAAAAAAAATAACTTGCATGAAATTTGTCAACCCTCAGTTTTTGAAAGAGTAATTTCATTGCTCCCAATATCATTCAGTTGCAAAGATGTTGGTGGCAATTTTCCCTGCCAACAAAGAAGAAAGGTATGTGTTAAAAGAATATCAAATTCAGGCCTATTCCCATAAAAAAAAATAGTGTCCAATCTCCATCTCCCATTGGCAGACTGGCATGAGTTCAACAATATGGCCAAGCAACATTCTCTGCTCATCGGTTTTCAAATGCAAAATTTAATGCCTTTGGAAAATTTTCAGAAAAGTCCATATGGTTTTGGTCTGATAGATTCCTCCTGATTTCTTTAATAATTTTTATTGTTCTAGAGAAACAATATAAGATTTTAAATGCTAACTTTAAAATTAAAATAAAATAGTTTATGTGATGACATACAGTATATTCATTTTACGGGGTTTGGATGAATTTAGATTGAAGTAAAGAAGCAAGAAGTAAATTAGCATGTACTAGCATGGTCTCTAGGTAGACAGGTTAGGTAGGTTAGACAGTCCCAGCTCCTCCCCATGCACACTTTGTTCCTTTTCTCTCCATCTTGGTAAATTGAATGTTAATTGACTTTTAAATATATGGTCTTTATTTATTGTTTTAATATTTTATATGATTTTTTAAATTCACTGATTGTGCCTAGAGTTGTCTAGAGTTGCCTTGATGACAAGGGCAGCATAGCAGTGGTGGGTTTCAAAAAAATTTACTACCAATTCAATGGATGTGGCTTGGTGGGCATGGCAGGGGAAAGTTACTGTAAAATCTCCATTTCCTCCCAATCAGCTGGGACTTTGGAGGCAGAAAATAGATGGGGGCAGGGCCAGTCAGAATTTTTACTACCGGTTCTCCGAACTACTCAAAATCTCCACTACCGGTTCTCCGAACTACTCAAAATCTCCGCTACCAGTTCTCCAGAACTGGTCAGAACCTGCTGAAACCCACCTCTGCAGCATAGCATTTTAATAAGTGAGTGAGTGAGTGAGTGAATGAGCGAGAGAATGAACATACATACATACATACATATATATATATTCTATATTGCTCCATAAGTAAACAGGACTAAACTGAGGGATTGTCAAACTTGTTGTTTGTCTCTTCCCTTTACCTTATACTGTAGCTCAGCAGGGGAAATAATGTTAAAGTAAAATAATTGGATTGGCTAAATTAATAATGCAAGTAATTAATTGTCAGCAGAATGCTCTGTTGGAATTGTTTAATAAGGGGAATTATACGTAATCAGGTTTTTTGGATGAATGCAGCTTTAAATTAAAAAATGTTTTTTCACCTGTATTTTTTAAAAAAAATCAGTTACTTCTTGTCTTTTCAATGTATATTGTTGTATGCAGACTAAAGAATCTAGTTATACTTAGATCTTACAAATTTGAAGTTAACAAATTTAGAGGAGATTTACAAATCAGCAATTACAAGATCAGTCTTAAGCAAATTTATTCAAGAGGAATAAATTTCTTATATGCAGTAGGATTTGTTTGCGAGAGAGAGAACAAGCAAGCCATCATGCCAAGCATTTCTTCACATCCAATCTCTCCCTATTGCAATGCAGTCATTGCAAACATTGATTTATATCATTGTCTCTTTAGGTCCACCAATATGTAGAACTGCATAAACATAAATCCCATTCTAATTTAATATCCAAGCTATTTAATTATTTTTCCATTTAGAAAGTAATAATCTGGCTATTTGATTTTCACTATATACTAATTGTCACATGTATAGATTTCTTACCATAGATTTAATAGACATTTAAAAAACCATTTATTTGATTGACCGTAGCTTCACCAATATCAAATTAACAATTAATAATAGAAATGGTGAGTGAATTTACAAATTTGCAAACGCATGTGAAGAAATGCTTGCTTTTTTTAGTTAACAGTATAAAAAAAGACATTAAATTATGATTTCTAGATCATGGATATACAGTAGAACAGAAAAGAACAAAACAGAATAACAGAGATGGAAAGGACCTTGTAGGTCATCTAGTCCAACCCCTTGCTCAAGCAGGAGACCCTATACCAGGGATGTCAAACTTGCAGTGTCACATTGTCATCACATGATGTATTGCAACTTTTCCCCCCTTCTCTAAACCAGGAATAGGTGGGGTCAGTGCCTGACGCATCTGGCCCATGGGCCTCAGGGTTGACACACCTGCTCTATACCATTTCTGACAGATAGCTATCCAGTCTCTTCCTGAAAGCTTCAGGTGATGAAGCACCGACTTCTACTGTACCGTAGACGTATTCTACTGTATAGACTATCCTAAATTTGCCAAAATGATCAAGCTAAGCATAGTTATAAATTCTCAGAATGTATTGATTATGTGAAGTAAAGTACTAGAAACAAGTTGTGATGATAAAATTATCAACAAAGTAATGCAACCATCTGTGGTTAAAGCAATTTAAATTATTTTTGTTGTGCAAAAATGAAGCCAGCTTTAAATCTGATCATTTTAGCATTATTCATTAACAAGGCAGCATTTTGCTCTTCTGGCTTTGAAGAACAGTGCCATATGAATTAATAGTTAATTCAGATTTTAAATTAATGAGCTTCCCTTCATTGATTTCCACCCAATTTTCTTGAGCAGCTTTGCCTTTAAATAGGCTTTCACATAATACATGATCATATAAGTCCCAAATGAAAAACCATGTTGTCTTGTTAGTCTTTGTCACTTCTTAATCATTCATGTTGCATTTTAACCAAGCAACATAAATTGTTGCCTGGGGAAATTATTTTGGAATTATAGAAAAATATGTGCCAACTGAACTTGCAGCTTATTTTGGTAAATCACTTGATTCACAAGAAAGTTATATGCCATACAACAGTCCCTCTTTTTTTATATTATTAAATTACTTCTTTCCAGATCAATGTGAAAACCTTTTTCTGTTCATTAAACATCAAAAAGCATGTTAACATCACAGAATCTCCCCAGGGCTGTAATTTTTTCATCAGAGACTTTTAGTAACATTTTTTTAAAAAAAATAAAAAGATATACTGCTTGATGTCCTCATTGCTTTTATTTAACATCTACATAATGGACAAAGGTCATTAAACAGAATGAAGCCAGGGATCGTAACTAAACTGATGTTATCCAGTTGTAGTTTTCAAACTCTTGGCTGAGTAAATGATACCATCAAGACTCAGTCACAGTAATATAGGAGACTTGATAGGCCTAAACTAAACTCCACAATAGCTGTAGGTTCTGGAGAAGTTTTAATTTACCCAGGTGGAAATGGTGCACAATTGAGGAATTATTTAGACTTGCAGCTCCTACAAGCAGATGACAGTTGTGGTCAGGAAATCTTCTACTCTGTCTTGTGTGTCAGTTGTTTCATTTGCTTAATCAGGAGTAATTTCTTGTCAGTTACAGTTTATTCACTTACCCACATAGTGGATTACTACAATATGTACAACATGGGATTGTCCTTGAAGATCACTAGGAAGTTACAGAAGGTCCAGAAAGTACTACTAGCAGCTATGGGTGTGTCTCAGTATGCCTTTGTAACACCATTGTCTCATTAGATTATGAGTAGGCTATTTGAACATTTCAAAGCTCTACATTGCAAAGGACCTGAATAAGTGTAGGATTACCTTTCTTCAATTGTTTCTGCTCCTCCTTTAAGATCTGACAGATTTGGTCCCATCTATTAATATCAATTATGGGATATAATAAGTCAAGCAATGTCGGCTGGCGGCCCCCAGGGGGAGAGCCTTCTCTGTGGGGGCACCCGCCCTATGGAATGAGCTACCTCCTGGAATACGACTGATCCCGGACCTTCGTACCTTCCGCAAAGCCTTGAAGACTTACTTATTCCAACAAGCCGGCCTAGCTTAAATGGTTTTAAATTGGGATTTTGAATTTTATAGACTTGGGGTTTTAAATTGGGAGGCCTATCGATTTAATATCTTTTAATTTATCTTAATTTTTGTATTGTATGTATTTTAATTCTGGCTGTCCACCGCCCTGAGTCCCTTCTGGGAGAAGGGCGGGATACAAATTAAATAATAATAATAATAATAATTATTATTATTATTATTATTATTATATAAGAGATATGTCTTTTCTGTCACCAAACCTGTCCTTTGAAACAGAATTCTTCCCAAGATCTATATTACCACAGAATCCTTTAAGAAGGTCTTAAAGGTTTGGCTCTTTTCACCAACTTCGGGCCAGTGTGATATATACAGTGATGTATAAATATTCCATCTCAGGCTACAGTAATTAGTGTCTATTCCACGTGGCATGTACTTTTTCTATTCCTTTATTATTGCGATGTTCTTACTTTTAATTCACCGTAAGCACCACAGAGGTACAAGTAAATGAGCAGCCTTTGAAGTTCAGATTATAAATACATATAAATAAACAAAAATACAAATTAATGGAATAATTAGAGGCAGATATGGAGAGTACTATAAGTTTGAGGGGATAAGTTCAGAGTTAACCTTATTAACCAATGTTAATTTTATGCTTTTGTGAGCTCATAAGATTTGATCACATGATGTTTGTATTATTTAATTTTACAGTATAAATAGGAGGTTATTTTTAAAAGATATCAGAGTGCAGAATATATAGTTTGCTATTAACATGTTCCTTTGCTTAATTTGCTATCAGAATTTTTCAGAAAAAAATAGTTATCTTATACAAAATCTCCTAAAATTCTGGCAAAAAATATATTGTCTTTCCAGAAAATTCACAGTTGGTTAGTATAGCTAAGTAGTCTTCATCAGTTTAATAACAATAATAGTGGACTAGATAGGTCTATTTATTTGATATAGTATGATTTTATTTCTTAAAGTATATTTTACCATATGAGAAAAAAAAGGAGCAGATACTCCTTTATATAATCTTACTATTAACTAGTTAATGATCCAATTCAGCTGTGATCAAAGCACAACAGCTAGATAATTAAAGATAGCAGTGCAGCTAATTTACTTTGATATGATACTATTTGTCTAATGACTTGTTATTTGAATAGAGTTTTCAGTTAGTTATTAGATTATTTTATGCATTAGAGCAATAATCTTTAAGCAATCAACATGTCACTACTTGTGGAAACAACACACTATTTTTGTCCCCTTAGGAATTGTCTTTAAGATTTATATTGCTCAGATTACCAAGCAAAATTATGGGGACACTTATTAAATACTAACACATGAGAAAGTAGCACTTTTTCTTTTTAAATGAGTTTAGAGAAGTTGAGTTTCTTTAATATTCTCTGAAAAGCAATTCTTTTAAGAGAGCATATTGTTTTAGTTAAATTCTATGAGTAAATATTCCATAGAGTTTAGCTACAAAATCTATTTTTAATTATACATTTGTTTTTTAATCCTATACATTAATTGCTTTAGTTACTGTAGAAATTTACACATATTAATAGAGATATTATTTCAAACAAGTATAAATGTTGGTTCTTACAGAAATATATTTTCATGATTTTATGAGATAGCTGGGAAACTTATGGTAGCCCTTAAAGGAGTAAGGTGATATTATACTATATACCATTTAAAGTGTAACCCAAAGAAGACCCAAGTGCGTGCTTTCCAGTTCCGAAATCAAGATACAAGGGAAGAGTTGGATGTTATGTGATAAGGGAACTACAGCACTGTCCAATACCGAAATATGATAATATGATCGGTGTGACATTTGACAAGATGCTCTTTTTTAAACAGCATTGCCTGAAAACTAAGGCTAAAGTCTTGAGGAACAGTATCATCAGGAAATTGATAAACTACACATAGGGAGCTCAATCATCTATGCTGTGCACATCAGCTTTGACCTTATGTGCAGGGGTGAAATGCTCCTGGTTCGGATCGGATCACCCGATCCGGTAGTGATGGAGGCGGGTGGTTCGGAGAACCAGTAGCAAAAATCTCTGCCCCCACCCCACCCCATGCCCAGCTGAGCCGCACAATCATCAGAGGCTTTTTTTTACTTTTAAAAGCATTTTTTCTACAACCTCTTTGGCAGAAAAAATGCTTTTAAAAGTTAAAAAAAAAGCCTCTGACGATCAGGCAACTCAGCTGGGATCGTCAGAGGCATTTAAAAGAAAAAAGGGATCAGCTGGGATCGTCAGAGCCTTTTGAAAGGTTCTGAAAGGCCCTTTTGAAAGGCCCTTTTCAGCATGGCTTGGTGGGGGAGTAATGTGACAATTTTTTTTACTTTTAAAACCATTTTTTCTGCTTTTTTTCCCAAAAAGGTTGTAGAAAAAATGGTTTTAAAAGTTTTTTTTTAAATGGCCACGCCCACCCAGTCACATTACCGCCTCCACCAAGCCACGCCACAGAACTGGTAGTAACAAATTTTAGATTTCACCACTGCTTGTGTGTGTATGTGTGCAGCAGAGTATCTAAATATTAGACATAACAAATGCTGATCTAGGAGTATTAGTCATGTTAGATCTATATAATAGATATCAGACTGATAGAGAGAAAATGATGGAGATATATTCACAATTGCTTAACGTATGCTAATCCTAATTCTGAAGACAAAATATTGTATGAATAAGAACCAAAATAGTGAATTGTTGGAAGCCATATGCTATTCATTTTCTATTTTTTCATATCAAGTACATGGTTTCTTCATTTGGCCATTCACGCTTGAACCTTTAATAAGGAAAGAATATCTGACGGCAAACCAGCCAACAAAATATCTTCCATGAGAGAATATTATATTTCTCCACTTAATTTGTTGAGCATTTTGCAGATTTATGCTATTTGCCAGGATGTATAGCAGTTAGTAATGCTGTTGATTATCCACCTTTTCAACCTTAAGAAAATTTCAGTAAGTGCATAATAAAAATTGGTGATTTGGGTCAACCACAGGACAGCGATTAGTTTCCATTTGTAAATTAAGGATTTACAAAGGTAAATATCTTATTGAACTAGAAACAAAATATAAAGATTTAGTGGAAGTATAAAACCACACTTTCATTCCAGGTAAATCATTAAACTGATTAGAATGCTAGTTCAGAAAGTTAATATCATCTAGTGGCTGTATCATCCAATCACACCAGAATGCCTTATTAGATTATGATAGAAGATAGGGCTTGTGGATTAGTTTTTGAAATTGCATGTAACTTCATTAGAAGTGGCGAGCAATTATTCACTACAAACAAAACCGCATTGTGAATCTGATGCTTTTTTGTTAATATGGATCTCTTCACTCATCATGGGTGGGAATGTGGACTGCTTTAATAACCCAATGAATGTAATCAGACAAGGAAATAAGATTAAGACATTGCATGAATTACTTATCAATAGGAACCATGCTAAACTAATAAAATAATTCCTTATTTCGGAAAGAAAAGTGTATTAAATGTGTGCACATACAGTTTATATTTACATCATAAGCAGGTTGCTTTAAAAAGGAATAATTTAAATAATTCATTTGGAATAATTGGATAGTCTGGAATCCAGAACCCATTTTTCCTACCTAATTCTCAAACTCCTGGAAACACATATGGATCCATTTGCCAACTGAGATCTTCAGGAGCCGATTTCCAGATGTGTTTGATTGTGGAAATTTAGACATGGATACCTACTGACTTTTTAGATTATTTTATTTATTTAATATCAAACTAGCATTTACCCTTTAATGCTTCCTCATAGTATATAGCCATCTTAATTAGCTTCTGATTCTATTTGAATTACTCTCTTGCTTATCATATACCGTATTTTTTGGAGTATAAAACGCACCAGAGTATAAGACACACCTTAGATTTTGGGGAGGAAAATAAGAAAAAAGCTGATTGGCAGGTGGATCGGCCTCCCGGAATACCTCTAATCAGCTGTTCCCAGGTAAATTTTAGCAACAGGTTCCTTGGTTCTGAGCTCTGTGCCTTGCTTGTTTTTTTCTGCCTCAGAAACTTCTGAAACTCTGTTTCAGAAAAAACTTTCTTTTCTGCCTCTGAAAGCTGCCGAAACAGAGCTTCAGAAAGAAAGCCTCTGAATCTCTGTTTGGCAGCTTCTTTCTGAAGCTTCTTTTCTGATGCTTTTTTCAGTCTCTGAAACCTCCGTTTGAGAAGCTGGCGGGTCTACATTCGGAGTATAAGACACACCCAGATTTTCACTCTCTTTTTTTGGGGGGGGAAGGTGTCTTATACGCCAAAAAATATGGTAATTGTTTTTATATTAATTTTTTTATCTGCAATGTTATATATTGAATACTTGATTATACCTGCAATGTTATATCCATTTAAAAATTATTTCAGGTGAGGGGAATATAGATTTAATACTAATTTGTTTTCATTTTTAAAATACAGTGAGCAGAACATAATACCTTAAACTGCATCTTAAAACTAGGCAAGAAATGTGTTCAATTTGCATTTTAAGAACTTACCAAGTTAGCATCACATAAAACTATTTATAAGGCAACATTTGATTATCCTTCCTTTTTACAGAAAAATGCAAAAGTTGTATACCGTGGAACTGATTGAAAAATATACATGTTGCTGAAAGTAACATGCAAAGGTATTTTATATTATCAAAAATGATTGGAAAATATATTGGTTAGGAGGTGGTGGGATTCAAATAATTTAACAACCGGTTCTCTGCCCTAATGACCAGCTGGGTAGGCGTGGTGGGGTGGTCATGTAACTGGGTTGGTGTGGCCAACTCAACATGCCTCACATCAAGGGGGCCTCTCCCTACCACACCTGGCCCTGCCTCACCCGTCCCCTCCCAGCCACTCCTTGTCATGTCCAGTTTCTCGCCTCACCTTGCCTCGCCTGGCTGCTTGCCTCACCTCCCAGCCTCTCCCCTCCCCTCCCAGCCTCTCACTTCACCTTGCCAACCTAGCTGGTTGACAAGTATTTGTATAACCCAAACAGACAATTCATTCCTAATATTATATAAATGAAGTCAATCCTTTCTATGGTGCTGCAAAATTCACCAGCATTTACCCAACTTGCTATTGACAATGGAAACAATTTTATTAATCTAGAGGCAAGTAATCATTTGCTGGCTGACTAGATTCTCTATTTTCTACCACCATTACCTCAGATAGCTATATGTTTGCTCCCTAACCATATATTTACAAGTAAGCAGCTCCACCCTTAGCATATAATGTAGTCTAATAATGTAGTTTTAATTCACTCACATTATCAGAAATTTCAATTTCTTATTTAGTCATTCATTTTACGCTGCATTTAAGAGCTAGTGAAAAGCATAGTAAAGTCATCCTCAAAGTAATTCTATTCTTCCTACTGAGTCCAATTAACTTGAAATTTCCAACCATCTGCTACTGAAATCATTATCCAAACTAAATAAAAGATTATAAAGTGTATCCTTAGTATCATGTTAATTTTAAATAAATTGAATTTCCATTCATTATTTCTACTGTGCCATAGTGTATTATTGTACATCAAGCAACCTATATGCTACTGATCATAAAAAAGTCTATATTGTTGTCTATCCTGAAGTTTCTGTTTAATGAAAACTAATAAAATATGCACAAAGTCCCATTCTTTCTAGTTTCATTCTTGCTTTAAATATATATACTGTATGTATATGCATATATTTACATACATCTCCCCACACATAATGCTTTTATGATATTTGTGAATCTAACCATTTCATTGCCTCAAGCATAATGTAAATCTCTTATCCAAAAATAAGTCTTTTGCACTTTTATTCTGCAATTGCTTATATTATTTCATTTCTGGTTGCTTTATAAATTAATAACTTAGTGCTATATACCAACTGTAATCTGGTTTGTGTAACGATTATGTAAAGATCATAATCCAGATTTAGTATCTGTTTGAATTTCTAAAATGATATTACAGCAATAAGTTTTAACTTTTTATTTATTTATTATTTCCATTACATTTCTTCTAACTTTTCCCTGCATCATAACAAAGAATAGAAAATTTGCCTTGTTTGGAAAAAATTATGGGCAAATTTTTAGTGATGATGCAGAAGTATGAATAAATTCAAAGTTTGAACCTTGTTACTATAAAAGTGTTTTTAAATTACTAAGACCTTCAATATAATTAAGCATGGATAACTACAGTGGATAAAGAAGTTCTTCCAAAATATGCATTCATCTCCCAAAGCACTGGTTCTGATGAATTATTTTGACTTCTTTTTCATAACAGTCACAATGTGTTTAGGTGGTCTGGACTAACCAATTAAAAATGACAACTTTGGAATTATACTATGCATTTAAATGGCAGACAGACACTCTTTGAATTAATGCTGTGAATATAATTTAGTGCAGTAAGCAGGGTTCAATGTTTGCTATATTGCAAAGACCATTATCTTTATTTGGCCAGAGGCATCAAACTTTTTGTTTATTCTGTTTTTCTTATATATTTAGAAGATCTATATTCCATCCTTAGTACTGTTGTATCATAATTTTGTCTGTGTGTTTAGTGTCTTCAAGTCATTTTTGAATATTGATGACTACCTGAGCAAGTTTTCTTGGAATTATTTTTAGAATATTTTGTCATTGTTTTGCCATTGCATGCTTTCTGGGGCTGAGAAACAGTGATTGCCTAAGGTTATCCAGCTGACTTTATGCATAAAACAGGACTAGAATTCATAGTCTCCAATGTGCTCACATTTGCAAACTGGTAGCGAAGGTACATGAATACCAGCCCTGCTCTGGAGCCAGTGGAGGTGGAAAACAGGCCTATTTCCAACCTCCAGAGAGCCCTAGAGCCCAGGTAAATGGAAAATGGGCCACCTAGAGGTCCATGGAAGGTAAAAATAGACCTATTTCCTGCCTCTGGAGAGCCTCCGGAACTTGGGGAGGTGGAAATGGGCCCTCCACAGCCTGAGGAGGCTGCAGGGAGGCCTCCTAGGCCCCTAATTAGTACCTTCCAGCTAAGCGAGAAGCCTTGCAGTGTCTCCTTAATTCAGCTCTGTCTGCTAGACAAAAAACAAATCAATTCTGCCTTCATTTGCCCTTCTTTAAGCTCCCTGAAGAAATTATAGCTCATGCATACACAAGTGCAAAAGTCTTAAAAACTTTTGTTTTAAGCCACGCCCCCGTGGCCTGTTTTTGCTCCCAGGGGGGTGCAGGAGGCCAAGTGCTGCCTGTCACACACTCCTGGCCATGCCTACCATTGCCATGCCCACCCAGCCGGTCATTAGGGCAGACAACCATTTGTTAATTTATTTGAATCCCACCAGTGGCTAAAGTCCCAATATGCTAATTTACCTACTTTTATTTTTTTATATTAAAAGAAATGGCATTATTAATTTAACAGATTATGTATAGTGTACTGTGTTATGCTATGCTATGCTATGCTATGCCATGCCATGCCATGTCATATCATACCATATATAATGTGCTAAGGCTTGTTTCTTTAGAAGAAAAACATATTTTCTTCCCAAACCAGATTCTTTATTAATTCAGCCAAATAACTCTGGGTATTTCTCAATGGAGTCACAATGAAATTGGATAGCACAATTATTTCAGAAAAGAGTAACACAATTCAAGTATAATTTATTACAAATATTTCATGTTTGCTTGAAAGAAAGAGGAAACTTAAAATACCTGACTTTGAAGAAGTTTATTTTATATCCTGGGGCAGAGCCAAAGGAATTAATCGTCCTGAGAAATACACTTAATGGAGTGTAAGGCTCAGCAGACTACTGGATCTTTAATAAATATCTAGTTGTAGCCTCTAATTATTAAGATACAAAATTCAATTTCCTCAGCAAATTTACCACTACAATAATTCTTATTGCACTCATCTTTTCAGAACTTTATTTTAAGCAACATTCACTCTGGATTAAGGCAGATCTTCATCTTATATAAATCTATTCCACTACTATAAGTTGCAATCATTGGACAGTTAGAGAGAGTTTGCAACTTTGATTAGAATTCTAGGTAATAAAAACCATTCTAATTCCTTATTTTACACCTCCCTTTACTCTTGAATATTTCATTTACTAATTTACTAATATACTAAGCATTCCTCATAAATGTTATAATAACCATTTTAGTTTGTTAATTTGTTAGTTTGTTTTAATATATTAAAAATTAAAAGCTAAACAGAGTTCAGAAGCACTTAAAATTATTGATCCATATCTAAGTGTCAAAAGTTAAGATATTATACAAAAGTTAAGATATTGTAAAATATCTAAGTGCCCAAGCCCACTGTAACAACATTGCCAAAAAGGCATTAAGAGTTGTTAACCTAATCTTGCATAGCTTCTTCTCTGGTAATGTTGTACTACTAACTAGAGCATACAAAACATTTGCTAGACCAATTCTTGAATACAGCTCATCTGTCTGGAAACTGCACTGCATATTAGACATAAACACAATCAAGAGAGTCCAGAGATATTTTACGAGAAGAGTCCTTCATTCCTCTAACTGCAATAAAATATCTTATTGCAGACTCCAAATTTTGGGCTTAGACAACTTAGAACTACGTTGACTTCAGTCTGACCTAAGCATAGCACATAAAATTATCTGCCACAATAACTTATTGCCACAATAACAATAACAACTTATTGCCACAATAACAATAACAACTTCAGTTTTAACCACAACAATACACGAGCAAATAATAGATACAAACTTAAGGTAAACCGTTCCAAACTCGATTGCAGAAAATATGATTTCAGTAACAGAGTGGTCAATGCCTGGAATACACTACCTGACTCTGTAGTTTCTTCCCCAAACTGCCAAAACTTTAACCTTAAACTGTCTACTGTTGACCTCACCCCATTCCTAAGAGGTCTGTAAGGGGCGTGCATAAGTGCCCCAGCGTGCCTACCATCCCTGTCCTAATATTCCTTTTTACTTACTCTTTTCACGTATTCAGATTATGTTTATACTTTTACCTGTTATCTTATATATGCTTGACAAATAAATTTATGATTATGATTATGAATTTGGATTTTCTCATAATATTTATTAACCATAACCTTAAGGACCAGGCTGCAATTTGCATGATATTTCATATCATTACTCCATAATAACTAATAAAAAAGGCCAAATCCATATATTAATTCCAAGATAGATTATAATTTTCTAGGAAAAAATGTTGAAATTATGAAAGATGTTTGGGATTATGATATAAAAAGTAAATTTCCTTGTTTCACAGATTAACTCATTCTAGAATTCAAATCATTAGTTAGTTTCCTTTGTCAAAATTTAATATATGTATATGTTCTTATATACAAAAATATATCTGTATGATAACTTATTTCCAACATTTGAACTTTTGTACAGTGAAAGATAAATGTATCATTGTAATAATTTGTTGTTATAGACATAGAGAATTGATGTGCCTAGTAGATGAAAATTACAAAGTAATATTTAATATGTTGAGTCTATACTGAATTTCATTAATGAGTATATTAACAGCAGTATGAAAAACCTCTCAAAATAATTAGAAGTTGTTTTATTGAGAGAAAAGCACTGAGATTAATTACTAAAAATAATGTTACAAAATATTTATAAAAATAGAGAATGGTAACTTTTGCTGTGCCTACTCATCATCTACCATAATTGTAATATTTGTCTTTAATTTGGGGGGACAAAAAGAGGCATGTTCAGAATGATTAAATATTACAATACTAAACTATATTATTTCAAACTATTGTTTTTAAGAGATACATATATACATATCTTTCAGTTTGAAGAATAAAAGGAAAGAAGTTCTCTGTCTCAGTATTCTATTTTTAAAAGCCTAATATCGGAAACTTCTGTAACAATTGTAAACAAAATATAAATTAGAATTTTATTCTAAGTTGGGTTAACATTTGGCAACTGCAAAGTGCAATTAAAATTTGTGGAGGGAGAAGTGCATCACAGAGTGAGATAGTGATATCAAATGAATAGAACTGTGCAATATATGGATATTGTCTTAGGAGAATAAGAGAATTGGAATCTCCCTCCCTCCCTCCCTCCCTCCCTCCCTCCCTCTCTCTCTCTCTCTCTCTCTCTCTCTCCCCCTCTCCATATTTTCGATCCTAACATAATTGAGATTATGAACTGAACCACTGTTTTCAATGTCACTTTCTGCTGAAGTTCAATAACAAGATAGGGAGAAATCTAGTAGCATTTGTTTTAAAAAATCTGCTGGTTTTTTCTGCTGTCTCTGCCTATGAAGCTTTATGCATATTAGTAAGAATTGCTAAGAAATGGGACTAGCAAGTTATACCCAAAGATATACGATTAATATTTTCATTTTCTTCATAGATTTTTTTGCATTACAGATCATGATGTTGATGATGATGATGATTTATGCTCAGTTAGTTTGGATTGCTTGTGGAAAATAATCATTCTGGCTTTATTTAAAAATAGGATTCAGTTTATTTTGAAGAGACAAAGGAAAAGGAAATATACTTCAATAAACTTGAAACTAGTTTCTATGAAAGAAACCATTACTTTTCCACTTGAAATAGCACATACATGTCAATGTCTTCTACCTCATTGCGTTCCTTTAGCCTTTGAAAGCCAAAGCTTTCATGTTCATTTCATTAAAAAAGATGAAAGAATATATCTTTCCATTAAAGTAATTTTATATAGCCTTTAATAGACACTTTATAGTGTATCTTCTATTTTTTTTAATCCTCAAAGTTGTATTCAAATATGTAGCTATGATTAGGTAATGATAATGAAAGGATTTTTTGTCTGAAAATTCTATATTCTTTACTAATATCATACAAAGCAAGTTTTTGATATCATTTCCCAATTTTTCTTTCTGAGTTCAAGTAGTTAGGAAACAAGTTGCTTTTCTGTATGAGGACCTATTATATTTCAATAGCCTTATATTTATCTTATATTATCTTGATCTATAATAGTTTTAACTGTTATCTTTATCTATTGTTGGAATGGATTGATGGCCAAATAATTATTCAATTTTATCATCAGACTTGTATTTATACAATTAATCTTCCACCTGCATTTAAGAACCCTTTTAGGTATTTACTAACCCTTTTCACAACTACACTTAGTCTCTTTATTGTAGACTGAACATTCCAGATTTTATAGTTTCTGATTTCCAGATCCCTCATCATTCTCCGAGTTCTCCTTGGAATTCATCCAGCCAGGATTCTCTGATCTTGAACATTAGATTTCTTACTTAAGTGCAGCATCTTAAACCCATCACTCTTGAATATTGAACTACCTGTTTGGATATGGCCCAGCATTCAATTCTGCCAAGGTTTCTTAAGTTATTATTTAACCTCTAAAGTGTTAGTCAGTAACACTTGCTTTATTCCATCATAAACCTGATAAATATACCATTTATTCATCTTCTATATCTTTGAGAGATGATACTAGGACAATGCAGAAACATTTATAAGCACCCCTAACAATCCACCAGACTTCATAGTTATAGCCATAACATTCACAAGGACACAAGATAATTACAAATATTGCCAAATGTTTTACTGAGATCAGAGTATACCATATCAAAAACATTCACTCAGTCAGTCTGTCATAAAAATAGGAAAGATTAGTTTTACAAGGCTTGTTCTTGCCAAACCAACAAACTCCTAGAAATATTTATTGCAGATAAGCTGCTTAACTATCTATGTGGTTGTTGCCTTCAGTCTCTTAAACTATCATAACAGGCATATAATTTTGCCAAATTTCCTTTTATAATTTTTAAGTACTAGATTTAACTTTATACTCATCTTTTAAAATATTACTTTCTTCTTTGTTTTACTTTCTATAATCTAGAAAGAAAGTTAACTCACTGACAAGTTTTCTTTGCCTTCCATTTTTCAAAGATCACTTTTCAATTGTAAATTTATTATATCCTAAAGTGATTATTAAAGTGAGGGTTGTTCAAAAGTAGAATTTATGTCTTTTAATAGGCTGTGATTTCCAATATGAGCAAGTTCTTTCTCATAATCTGATGAAAATCATAATCTTAGACAGATAATATATAGTATCTATATGTGCAAATACACACACAAACACATATTAAAACATTTAAGCATAATCAAACAACAAAAGTAACTGGATTTTTGCTGAAAGTTGTTAAAAATTTCCAAAAAAACAGTTTTAAATGAGGAGCTATTTTCTGCAGCAAGTTAATCTTTCTGAAAATTGACATCTGAAGAAGAATTATCTCACAATCTTAAGAGCCTGAAATCTAATATGTTTTACAATCAAGTACTTCAGATCAACTGATCTCAGTCATGTTCTTTTTTTTATTGCTTATTTAGTCCACATAGTGTGCAAATTTCCAAATATGTCCTAATTTACCTGAAATCAAATATTTGAAATCTGCTCTAGCAGTTCATGCTAAAGTTTGTACTTTAGCAGTTCTGCAATGTTTGTACATGTAACAAAGGACAGCAGTAGTTTTTATTGCTTGTACTGCTTGCAACAACACTTACCAATTATTAACATCTATTCACTTAGCATAGCTAAAGATGTATATTTGAATAGAATTCATTATTATTGTTATTATTCTGCAAAGTAAACTGAACTTTCTTTAATTTTCCAATTCATTTAGCATACATACATTCTTATCAGATAGCCTCAATAGTCTGTCTTCATTTTCATTACCACAAATTGATAAGCTGTCTGAATTTGTATTTTCTAACAAAATTAAGATATGCCCATTTATTGTTTATTTTGAGAGTAAAACCTAGAAATCAGAAAAATCAAAGCAAAACCATATAGGGATTTTATGGAGAATCATTGGCAAATTGCCTTTATTTGACGGTTCTAAGAACTATAGACTCCAAATACTCTGGACCTCTTACATATCACATAGATCCACAATAATTTGATCTTTCAAAATAATATCCATCTATATTGGCGTTTAGCTCTTTAAAGTGAAAGAAGTGAAAGAAGATTCATCAATATGTTGCAGCCTATCTATCTCATTCATTCTACCTTCATCTAGTTTCCTTTTTTTATTGGCTAGCATCATTCCCATTTTCTAATTCTTGGGTCAAATGCTTGGCTGGGGCTGGGCCCTTAAGGAAGCCATTTATGGAAAACAGGATCATTGTAACTATATTAACTTTCCTGCAAGAAAGAAAGTTTGGTATGATAGGAAACAATAGAAAGGAACAGAAATGTCTTGAATATACCAAGACAATCATTTCCCTAGTGCAATCCTGAGCTGCATTTATGTGGATATCATAACTGAAATTATTATACAAAGTCAACATAATGATACAACTTTGCAATATCACCTGACATAGAATCACAATAGAAATTTTGATTGTGATAGGAACCCACTGAGGAGAGAGAAAAGAAAAGGGAAAGAAAAGGATCATGTTTTAGAGGAAAAAGTCATTATCAGAAATTGACTTTCTCAGTTTCAATCTACTTGCCATATAAAAAGAAACAATGAATATGGAGACTGAAAATCTTTTATTAATTGTGATACTCATATGAGTTGTCTGTTTTAAGGCATTTTAGAATATGCAATATATATTACATACCCTTTTCATCAGTTGCCTTTGGTATCTAATACAAGAGATATATTTATTTGACTATAGCTTCGACTCAACCCTTCCAAGACCGAGTGGCTGTGGCTGCCGGCGTCCCGGTATAGCCAGCTGGTGCCATCGCTGGTTATTGGGGGCAAATCACTGGCCCCCACGGAAAGGGCTCGCAACTTGTCCTCCTGGATTCATGGCTGTCTTTAGAAGAGCATACAATGGCCATGGCCAGGGGGGCTTTCTATCAGGTTCGCCTGATATGCCAGTTGCGCCCCTTTCTAGATCGGGACTCCTTATGCACGGTCACTCAAGCACTTGTCACTTCTCATTTGGACTACTGTAATGCTCTCTACATGGGGCTCCCCTTGGGGTGCACCAGGAGGCTCCAACTGGTGCAGAATGCGGCCGTGCAGGGGATTATGGGAGCAACAGGGCGCTCCCATGTGACACCTCTCCTGCGTGAGCTGCATTGCTTCCAGTGGACTTCTGGGTGCACTTCAAGGTGTTGGTGACTATCTTTAAAGCGCTCCATGCTTAGGGCCGGGGTATTTACGGGACCGCCTTCTGCCTGCCTCCCATAGGCCAGTTCGCTCCCATAGAGAGGGCCTCCTCAGGGTGCCGTCGGCCAGACAATGTCAGCTGGTGACCCCCAGGGGGAGAGCCTTCTCTGTGGTGGCGCCCACCCTCTGGAATGACCTCCCCCCAGAGATACGAGTGATCCCAAACCTCTGGACTTTTCGTCGGGCCCTTAAAACTCATTTCTTCCAGTTAGCTGGGCTGACCTGACCCCATGTTTTGGTTTTAAAGTTTTGATACTGATTTTAAGTCGAAATGTTTTTAAATTATGGGCCAAATTTTATCTAAATTATTTTAAAACTTGTCTTAACTTTTGTATATAATGTTTTTTAGTTGGCTGTTCACTGCCCTGAGTCCGGAAGGAGAAGGGCGGTATAAAAATTTAATAAATAAATAAATAAATAAATAAATAAATAAATAAATAAAATAATACAATAGATATATTTATTTGAATATATCTGAACTCTGAACAAGAGTTCAGAGATATAAAACTATCTAGTATTGTTGAGAAAATGACACAGGTTTCAAAAATGACTTAAGGAAAATGATAAAACTGCACTTGAAACCATATGAGTGAAAATAGATGTGCTATGACATGTAAATAAATGCAAAGGTGACAAGAAAGTTTTATTGAATATGCACCAACATTATTTACATTCAGTATCAAACAATTTACAGTATGCCTAATATTATGGCAAGTCAACATTATAGTAATGTCTGGATCTGTGAAGGAAATTGTTCAAATATTACTTGGTTAGTTTTAGTGGCAATATTCTACATTATTACTTGTGGCATTGAAATTTAAAATCTAATCAGAACAGGCCATGTATATATTTGACACTGGTACAGAAATGTGAGTTATTGCATTTCTTTATTATGCAAAAGAAGCATTTCTGAAGAAAAACAATGACATATAGCTTTCATGCCAAGGAAGATCATTTGCAATGAAAAAGAATGTCAATTTGAAACTATGAAGAGCTTTTATTAATGAACCTTTAGAACATGTAACACCAAAATAAACACACAGAGACAGAATGAATGAATGAATGTGTGTTTCTTATAAATATACTATATTTTCAAAGCCATATTGTGGAATAAATGTGCCATATTTTCAAAGCTATTTTCTGGAATTAATATGCCATATTTTCAAAGCTATTTTCTGGAATAGCCCCAGAAAAAAGAAATTGTCTGAAGGCCATTTATTTCTCCCCAATATACTTGTTTCAGCAATGGAATATGGTTTTAGTCTTCTCTGGGGTGAAATGCTCCCAGTTTGGACCAGATCACCCAATCCGGTAGCAATGGAGGCGGGTGGTTTGGAGAACTGGTAACAAAAATCCCTGCTCCCCCACCCCTGTGCCCAGCTGAGCCACACAATCATCAGAGGCTTTTTTTTTTACTTTTAAAGTTGTGTCCAACTTTTGGCAACTTTAGAGCAGTGGTAAGATGTAAAATTTGTTACTACTGGTTCTGTGGGCATGGCTTGGTGGGGGGTGTAATGTGACTGGGTGGGTGTGGCTAACTTTTTTTTTTAACACTTCTAAAACCATTCTTTCTACAATCTCTTTGGCCGAAGAGGTTGTAAAAATGCTTTTAAAAGGCTCTGCCGATCAGGCAACTCAGCTGGGATCATCAGAGCCTTTTAAAAGCATTTTTTCTATAACCTCTTCCGCCGAAGAGGTTGTTTAAAAAAAGCTTTTAAAAGCCTCTGACGATCCCAGCTGAGTTGCCTGATCAGCAGAGGCTTTTTTTTTACTGTTAAAAGCATTTTTTTGGCAGAAGAGGTAGAAAAAATGCTTTTAAAAATTAAAAAAAGCCTCTGATGATTGCGCGGCTCAGCTGGGCATGGGGGACAGGAATTTTTGCTACCAGTTCTCTGAACCACCTTCCTCCATCACTACCGGATCTGGTGATCAGGTCCAAACTGGAAGTATTTAAGCCCTGCTTTATAGGCAAGTGCTTTCCATGCTATCCTGCCAAGTACATCTTCTTTCAGTTGTTGGATGTTCATATTTGTATCAGTTTTGATGGTATCAAACCAGTAAGTTATTTGCTTGCCCCTTCTTCTTCTTCTTCCCATAATCATTCCTAGCATCACTGTCTTTTCCAATGAATATGTATGCATGGCATGGCCAAAATAAATCAGATGCAGTCTTGTGATTTAGTGATTATTCTGACACACATACAAACATGCACACACAGCATTACACTCACACTCACACTCATTCACACACACACACATGATTTCCCGATTTAGAACACTTTTCTTTTTCATTTAAGTAACCTTATTCTATGTGACTAAACTAAACTTTTAAATTTAGACTGCAGTTCTTATATTTCTGCAGAAGTTATCAAAACTGCAGAGGGGAGCAATCACAGAAAATGCTACTCAGAGTCGAGAGAGGTGCCAGACAGGTGGCCAAAGAGAGAGAGAACCAAACAGCTCAAGTGGGAGAAACAAACACAGAGATGTTTCTTTTTAGAAGTAAGCAGCTTTGTACTGTAATATTAGTCCCATTCCCCCAACTCAATTTACAACTTGGTATTTTAATGCAATCCTCATTTGGAGACATTCATGCTCAATCATATGCCCAACTCTTATAAACTCTTACAACAATCAGAAAATAAATGTTTAGGGAGACAGGAGGCATTTTCATGTCTTTCTTCTCTTATCTTTCTAAAGTGTAAACTAGCAGGAGTGAGAGTTTATAAACCCTTATAGCTCTCATGAGCAGTAAACATTGGGGTAATAAGTTTCAGTTTTATAGCTCTATAACACATTGCTGATATTGAAACCTCAAGCAAACAGAGTTTTAAAAAAAAGATTGACCCCACAAGATGTGTTAATACCATAGTGTGTTTAGCCATAGTGCTAAAAAAGAACTAGATGGATAGCAGCAGCAGATATGATATTTTAAATAATATAAAATTGATCAAATTAATAAATTGAAGGTGTCTATGGCTGCCCAAAGCTTGAATAGTCAGAAATGTAACATCACGTCTGAATATATGCATAAAAGGTGATAAAAAATGGCAATGAAATGGCAATTATGATGATAATGATACAGTATGCAGATCCTGGTTAGGGTATTCCAAGAGTGGAAGATATATTTTCAAGAATATTTCTTGCTCTACTTGTTAGAATACCAAGGAATTGCAAAAGGTATACAGCAACAATATTGCTTATTCTATTAATATCCACTTCCTTGTAAATACTGAGTGGTGGACAAGACAAATAATAAGCAACATTATATTCTGTTACATTTGGATGCTGTATATTTCACCGAACAACTTCTCTATTTCTTCTGTGGCAATAACTTCATATTGTCCACCTTCTTTGAATATGGGATTCAAAATTCCATCAAAAATAGAGTCACTAGGATCATTATAGTAGAGGCATTTATCATCTGGTAAAAAGAACCATGGCTGTTGCATGTGTTGGCATTCATCCTTGCCCATAGTGTACTACTCACTTCCTGATCTAAATTTTTAGCTGGGTAATATCCAGCATTTGTGAATATCCAGTAATTCCCTGGATTACAATAGACAAAATTGAGTATTTATAAAGTTAAGAATTTCAAGTAATATTTTTAAAAAATACAACTTGCTAAAATATTCTTTTTCCAATTTACTTATCGATACACTGACATCAATTTTTCCCACCTAGGGACCTCATGGATTCCTTCTTCTGCTCTACATTATTATGAATACAGGAAATGGATACGAATAAATGGAGACAGTAGGACAAGGGACGGTAGGCACATTGGTTCGCTTATGCACGCTTCTTACCGACCTCTTAGGAATGGGGTGACATCAAAAGTAGACAGTCTAAGGTTAAAGTCATGGAGCCTGAATTCTATATTACTATCACATCTTCGAATGTTACCACAAAATGCCCCATTATCAAATGCTTGTTCTTTAGTGGCTCTCATCTTTCACGCTGTAGTGAAAGTATACATCCTTTTTGGAGCACAGCCAGAAGTAATTTGTTCTCTCCTGGCAGTTCTCTAACATCTCCTTCCCTCCCCCAACATTCCACCTTAGATAACACGTAAGTGATATCAATATCAGAACACCATATTGTCAAAGAAATATGAATTTTCTGAAATTCAAAATTACTCTGAATCAATTTGAAGCTTCTAAGTGATTTCAAATTATTTTATTGATCAATGTAGTTCTCCAGTAGCAGTGAGGTTATAGCTGGTAGATGAGGACAGGTAACATTGCACAATGTTTAGCATACCTGGCAGTAGAGTAAGATCTTATTATAAAATTTAAATATGTAAAAGCAAAAGGTTGCCTAACAAATAATAAGTTCTTTTCCCATTTTAATTTTAATTGCAAAGGTGTATCAAATGTGTCAAAAATTAGGTCAAGTAATGAAACAGGAAAAGTTGAAAGAGAATTTACATTTATGTAAGCTGAAGTATATACAGTAGATAGATCTGAAACTTTTCGTTCTTATTTGAGGCCATAATGAAAACTTTGCATTTCTTTGGGTCTTTGATATGCAGCTGTGCCAAAACAAAATACTTTATAAGAATTCAGGAATTCAGGAAATAGACCTAACCCTTCTAATTATTACCTTGCTTAATTCAATAAGTGAGCTATAGTGAGTTAAAGTAGATAAAGTTGTTTTAATTTTACTTAAAACTACTAGAATCGGTTCAGAAGGAAAATATACTTGTTGAGGAACAGACTACTGTGTGGTCCTGCATCATTTAGTTGAAAAATACCCCTTTACCACCCAAAGGAACCCTTTCTGCAAATTTTGAGATTTTCAAATCAACTTTTGATCTGATTCCAAGGGAGACACTATGGAAAAAATTGGATAGATTCTCAGTAGATAAAAGATTGCAGCTTCTTATCTGGACTGTTTATTTGAACACTTGATTAATAGTCAGATGGTCCCTAGTAGTGTCTGCATGACACAGCAGTGGGTTACATAAATAAGCAGGTACACACACACACACACACACGCTTCCATTCCATTTTGTCGGAGCATAAATCAGCCCCATTCCCCCCACCCACCCACCCCCGGGATAATTTCTCTGATTAGAGATGGATAAATCTTGCTTTTCCATGCTGTATACTTTAAAGAAAGAAAACCCGAATATATTCTAATAAACTTTTATTGTAAAAATAGAAAACACTAGCTAACTACATTTTACCGGCAGTGGTATCACAGACGAACAAAGGAAGTATAAATCAGGAAGTTAGAAAAGAAAGAATGTAGACATGCTCAGCAGCCCAGAAAACCAGTCTTATCTCAGTTGCTACAGAGATGTGATAACGTTCTCAGGCAGGCTACCGTAATGTTCAGAATGGAAGCTCAGCTGGCAAACCCATAATGCAGTGACAATCCCTTCTTTGTCAGTTGAGCAGACATCAGGTATAGCCATCAGTTAAGGCACATCTTCTTACGCAGATACTCATGCTGAGCTACTGGAAGTGGTTTGTTGAGCATATCAGCAATCTGATCATGTGTAGGCACATACTGCAATTTTACAAAACCTTGTTTCACTAATTGTTTTATATTTTTATAACGGATGTCAATGTGTCTGGACCTAGAACCCGTGAAACGTGATTCAGAAATATAAACCACAGATTCATTGTCTTCCATCACTGTGATTGGTCGAATCAGGTGTGTCCAGATATCTGTGACCAGCATCAAACCACGTTAGGGAATTACATGCATCTGAAACACAAGCATATTCAGCCTCAATAGGTGAACAAGAAACAAAATTCTGTTTTCACACATGCCAATAAACAGGACATCCATTTAAGAACATCATATAACCTGAAGTACTTTTACATGATTTCAATGCCCATAATGCAGTGACACATTTATTCCTCAGTTTGCAAGTCTTTTTGTTGCTAAGGTTTTGCAGATTCTTTATGGTGTTCACATTTGTGCTTTTACAAAGATTAACATATTAACATGCTAGAAGTTATCCAAGACAAATTTATAAGAGCTATACTCACAGTTCCAAATTGCAACAAGAATGACTTATAATTAGAGACAGGTTCAGTTTCTGTAAGTGCCAGAAAACTGGCTTTATCTCCTTAATTTCTGGTTAAAATTGATTTTTTCCCTGTGGGATTGGTTCTAAGAGACTGTTTTAAACCAACTGGACTAATAAAAACTAGATAGCTAGGTTAGATACACTACCTTTAGAATCCTATGGTGGGCAGTATAAAAACCTCCTTTTTCAACAGTTTTGGTATGATGGTAGCCAATAAACAAATAAAATAAATAAATAAATTATATCACAGTGAGGTAGGGAATCTTAGATGCCTCATATGATAATCTGTGCTCCATATTAACTAAATGACTAATCCTAACAACTGATTATTTTTTCTAACGACCAGAGAATTAATCTCTTATATCTCCATTTCAACCTTCATCAATTAATATATAGAAAATGACATGATAATTCTATATTCCTTATCACAGAAATTGTTGTCATTCCCGATTTCTTCATTTTCTCTTCTCAGATAACAGTATCGTAATATATTGTATATACACATACATACACACAGAGACACATCCTGCATTTCACAGCAAGTGGTGTGGAGGAGGAAGGCACAGTCATTTGCATTGTTACTATGCAAGGAAATAGTCTACAAGAAAATAAAATTCCATTATTTTTGTTTTGTCTAGAATTTAGCATCAGCTTGGATTATACTTCTCCAGAATAACATGAAAAGTCTTAAAAAAAATCTGGGCTTTAATATCAGTCCCTCAGAGCTAGAGTAGAAGACTTTTAATTCAAATGGGAAAAGAAATACATTCTTATAAAAATTTATAATACTTTTAAAAGATACACTTAAAAGTCACAAAATTCATTCTGAGCTCTGAGCGAAGAATAATTCACTTTTATCACTAATCTTCTTCCATAACTAGAAACAACATCACAGAATTTCCTCCCTCAGGTGTATACAAATAATAGCATTTGATATGAAGTTATCAGGACAATGAATGAATTTTAACTTTATTTCTTGAGAGACAAAATGCCCGTGTACTTTCAATGATAAGGCTGTAACTTGCACATACTTCTATAATAAATGAATCTTAGGGAGGTAGGCAGGTAGGGTGTCACAGAAAGACAAATAAACTAAAAGCAACAGAACACGGCTAGTTCACAGAGAGATCCATCAGAAGTTCCTTGGCTCAGCAAAGGCTCTTGGCAAGATCATTTAACACACATTTTGAAAGCATTATGAAAAAAATTGTTTTTGTGTGCTTCACAGAAATGTCTAGATAGCAATGTATTAGAGTTGTTTGATTGATTTTTGTTAAGACTTTAGCAGCATTTTGAGTTGTAAAAGGAAAACTAGAATAAGTGGTGAAATAATTTATATCCACTATATATCGTGAGCGGTTTTATTCTTTGTAGAAATAAATCTATTCCTCTGTCTGAAACTATCAATTAAAATGGTGCCCATTATTCATGAAAACAAATATATAGTGTGCTATCCATGACAGGAGAATGTATCATGTATAAGTGGTCAATAAATCATTTGACGGAAAAAAGTGATATGGGAAACGATGGCACTTAAGCTTTCAATATTCATTAAAATTATAACTGCAGCAAGCTGTTCACAAGAGATTCCACTTCAACAGCATATGCCTATGCCATCGTTTTTTAAATACTTAAACCTTGGGTCTCATTCCACAGCCCTGATTTATTTTGTCTTAAGCTCTGGCTTTCTCTGCCATTGTCTATATTGGATGGAGTGATGTGAGGGAAACTTCACAACCTCTACCAATCCATGCAATAAGATCAGCTGGTATAATTGGTGAACATAATAAGGATCTGTACATTTGTGATTCTACACATGGAAGCTAAAAAGTAGTAGTTAAATTAGTTCTCTGTAGCACAGTAAAGAACATTAAAATATTCCAGCAGAAATCAATCTATTTGAACTTCAGGATAGAAAATATGACTGACATCATTACCAAGATGCCATAGATCAGGAAATGTGCTATAACTACAGAAGACTAGGAAGCAGGGGTGAAATGCTCCTGGTTTGGACGATCACCTGATCTGGTAGCGATGGCGGCGGGTGGTTCGGAGAACCGGTAGCAAAAATCCCTGCGTGCCCCCCCCCCATGCCCAGCTGAGCCGCAGGATCATCAGAAGCTTTTTTTTTTTTACTTTTAAAAGCATTTTTTCTACAACCTCTTCCGATGAAAAAATGCTTTTAAAAGTTAAGAAAAAAAAACCTCTGGTGATTGCGCGGCTCAGCTGGGATAGTCAGAGGCTTTTCAAAGCATTTTTTTCTGCAACCTCTTGGCCGAAGAGGTGGTAAAAAAAATGCTTTGAAAAGTCTCTGACGATCCCAGCTGAGTTTCCTGATCAGCAGAGATACTTTTTAAAATGCCTCTCTGACGATCCCAGCTGAGTTTCCTGATCGGCAGAGGCTTTTCAAAGCATTAGAAAAAATGCTTTGAAAAGTTTTTTTTTTAAAAAAAAGTTGGTCACGCCCACCCAGTCACATTACCCCTCCAAGCCACGCCCACAGAACCGGTAGTAACAAATTTTACATTTCACTCCTGCTAGGAAGCCCTAGCCAATACAAGGTTGCCAGATACTGGCATGCCAGATTAATGAGAATAAGCCAATAAAACACAAGCTGATGTTGTTTCCTTATACAATATTCCCAGCTGCAGGGAGCAATTAAACTAGTTTACCCTGGTGGTTCCAAAAAGCTTCTAGTTATCTGAGTGCAGTTTAAGATTTTTCCAGATCTCTGAAACTAAGAGATTCCATAACAAAATTATTCCTGAGGTGTTCTACTTCTTCCCAACCCTGTCTAAATATTTGATTTTTTAGAAGATGTGTAAAATGGGAAGTTAGTTTGACCAGATATGAGTTTAGGTTTTTAGGTTTAGTTTTATTTGATTTATATACCACATGTTTATTGGACCCGTGTCTCTCCTGGTTGGTGCTGGCCTCTCGGAGGTTACACGAGGCTGGCTCCAGGAGATTATAAATGCTTCTCTGAGTGAGGGTGTCTTTCCTGTCACCTTAAAAGAGGCGGTGGTGAGACCCCTCCTCAAGAAACCTTCCCTGGACCCAGCAGTATTGGCTAATTACCGTCCAGTTTCCAACCTTCGCTTTGTTGCGAAGGTTGTTGAGAATGTGGTGGTACGACAGCTTCCTCAGTACCTGGATGAATCGGCTTATCTGGATCAGTTCCAGTTGGGCTTCAGGCCTGGGTACAGCACAGAAACGGCATTGGTCGCATTGGTTGATGATCTCTGGAGGGCGCGGGACAGGGGTTGTTCCTCCGTCCTGGTCCTATTAGATTTCTCAGTGGCTTTTGATACCATCAGCCATGGTATCATGCTGCACTGGTTAGAAGAGTTAGGAGTGAGGGGCACCGTGTTACAGTGGTTCTCCTCCTTTCTCTCTGACCGGTCGCAGTCTGTGTTGACAGGGGGGCAGAGATCGACCCTGAGGCTCCTTGTATGTGGGGTGCCACAAGGGTCGGTTCTCTCGCCTCTCCTGTTCAACATTTATGTGAAGCCACTGGGTGAGATCATCCATGATTTTGGGGTGAAGTACCATCAGTACACGGATGACACCCAGCTGTACATCTCCACCCTGAACCACCCCAATTATGCCATTGAAGTGATGTCCCGATGCCTGGAGGCTGTACAGATCTGGATGGGGAGGAACAAACTCAGGCTCAACCCATCCAAGATCGAGTGGCTGTGGTTTCTGACATCCCGCTATAGTCAGTTGGTGCCATCACTGACTATTGGGGGGTGAGTCATTGGCCCCCAGGGAGAGGGCTCGCAACTTAGGTGACCTCCTAGACTCACAACTGTCTTTAGAAGAACACCTGATGGCTGTGGCCAGGAGAGCTTTTTATCAGGTTCTCCTGATACGCCAGTTGCGTCCCTCTCTGGATCGGGACTCGTTAAATACAGTCACTCATGCCCTCGTCACTTCCTGCCTGGACTACTGCAATGCTCTCTACATGGGGCTCCCCTTGAGGAGCACCCGGAGACTCCAGTTGGTCCAGAATGCAGCCGCGTGGGTTGTTATGGGAGTAATGTGGCACTCCTATGTGACACCCATCCTGCGTGAGCTGCACTAGCTCCCTATGGTCTTCCGGGTGTGCTTCAAGGTTTTGGTTACCACCTTTAGAGCGCTCCATGGCTTAGGACTGTGGTATGTATGAGACCGCCTTCTGCCACCAATAGCCTCTCACAGACCAGTACACTCCCATAGAGAGGGGCTTCTCAGGGTGCCGTTGGTCAAACAGTGTCGACTGGCGGCCCCCAGGGGGAGAACCTTCTCTGTGGGAGCACCCGCCATCTGGAACGAGCTACCCCCAGAGATACGGACAATCCCGGATCTTCACGCTTTCCGCCGTGCCCTCAAAACATTTCTATTCCAGCAGGCTGGGCTGGCCTAACATCTTTTAAAACTGCTTTTAACTTTTAAATTTTGAATTTGCCCTATAAATTTGAGGTGTTTTAATTTAATTTTATTTCTGGACCAAATTATTTAATTGTATTTTAACGGCTTTTAAATATCTGTATCACATGTATTTATTGTTTAACTGTTCACCGCCCTGAGTCCTTCAGGAGTAGAGCGGTATATAAATTTAATAAATAAATTAAATAAATAAATAAATAATATACCGCCCTACTCCCGAAGGACTCAGGGTGGTGAACAGCTGCAAGATAAAAACACATAAATACAAAATTTAAAAGCAGAATAAAACCAAATTAAACATTTTGGCCAAAGACAGATTTAAAACACCCCAATAAATTAAGAAATTAAAATTTGCATTTTAAAAAGGGAAAAAGGGAAAAAAATTAGGCCAAGCCAGCCTGATGGAATAAAAAGGTCTTGAGAGCACAGCGGAAGGTGCGTATATCCAGGATCCTCTGTATCTCCAGGGGGAGCTCATTCCAGATAGTAGGTGCCCCCACAGAGAAGGCTCTTCCCCTGGGGGCCGCCAGTCGACATTGTTTGGCCAACGGCACCTGGAGGAGCCCCTCTCTATGAGAACGTACCGGCCAATGGGAGGCTATTGGTGGCAGCAGGCGGTCTCATAAATAACCAGGTCCTAAGCTTAAGTCTGAATTACCCCACATTGTTCCAAATGTGCTTTTCAAGGGGCAACTGGACTTTCTTGTTTTTCTTTGAAGATGTTTCATATCTCATTCAAGAAGCTTCTTCAGCTCTGACTTGATGGTGGGGAATGGAAGGATTTATATTCCTTGCAGACAGCTGGTCATTTGCATTCCTTTAGTTAGTGGTTAAGGCCATCTGGAGCTTTATCTGTGTTGTCAGAGTCAGTGGAATAGTGCAAATGGGTATGGAGCCTTCTTGGAACTGCTGAAAGAAATAGAATTTCTCTTCTGTCATTATTGCATCTGAAAAATGTTGGCAGAAAAATAAATTAGTATAAATTGTGATCATCTGGCTAAACATTTTGTGAATAAAATAATTCATTTTTATTCTGAGTTGCAAGCCAGATGGTTAAAACTGAAATTAAAGGAGTAATATCATGTGATGATTCGTAAAAGGATTTTGAGCCTGTACATCTTGAGAAAGTGAATAATTAACTGGAAATGTGAGTCCTTCACTTAAGTTTGATACTTGATACTTAACTGATACTTAAACCATTTAAGACAGCTAAAACCAGACTATTATCTGAGTCTAATAAATGATTATAGAATGTGGCCAATCTGTAGTTGGTAAATCCTAGATGTAAGGATAAAGGAAAAAAGTGCCTTCACTATTGGCTATGTTGCTGGCCTTCATAGCAAAAGCAATTCAAAGCTGGGATATCACAACAGAAAAATCCTGTACACTGTACCTTAATAACACACCCTATCCAGCTTAGAGCATGAGAAGTATTTCTGTTTCTCTACCAGGTGTAATTTCAAAGTTACATTTAGAAGAAGACACCTATTAAGCTCACTGCAAGAAAATAGCAGAATGTGGATTCATGTAGCTAAGCATATATAAGTATCTGGGAGATTGGGATATCCACAAGAAAAAGTTATAACTTGCCACATATAAACACATGGCACGGATCCTACATTTATTATATTATATTTATTATATATATTTTCTTCTTGTTGTTAGTTGTGAAGTCATGTCCGACCCTTCACGATCCCATGGACAACGTTCTTCCAGGCCTTCCTGTCATCTACAAACCCCCAAAGTCCATTTAATCTCATGCCGACTGCTTCAGTGACTCCATCCAGCCACCTCTTTCTCTGTTGCCCTTTCTTCTTTTGCCCTCAATCGTTCCCAGCATTAAGCTCTTCTCCAGTGAATCCTTCCTTCTCATTAGGTGGCCAAAGTATTTGAGTTTCATCTTCAGGATCTGGCCTTCTAAAGAGCAGTTAGGGTTGATTTCCTCTAGGACTGATTGGTTTGATCACCTTGCAGTCCAAGGCAGCAGTGAAATCCACTTATCTTTGCTACTGGTTTGGGTGTGCTCCCGCATGAGAGTACCTCTTCTGCGCATGCACAGATGGCGCTACCAGTTTGGTGAGCTACCAGTTCAGGATAGAACTGGGGGGATTTCACCGCTGGTCCAAGGGACTCACAGGAGTCTTCTCTAGCACCATAGTTCAAAGGATTCTTTGATGCTCAGCCTTCCTTATGGTCCAACTTTTACAGCCATACATTGCATATATGAGACTAGAGAAGCTAATTAAGTGGAAATACTCTGAATAGTAGATTCATCTCAAGTCAGTCTTGGCCTTCCATTATTATAATGCTGTATAATTAAGCTTGGAAAGCAGAACCCATGACACACTTCTCTGATATGTAAAATGTAACTTGCAATGAGTAATTAGTTGATATTTGCAGTGGGAAGAGATCGTCCCCCAGACCTCTCACTTGTTGGGTGCCACAGGGTTCTATTATGTTTCCCCTGCTTTTCAATTTCTACATGAACAACTAGGTGATGTCATTTACTAGTTTGGGGTACAGTATCATCAGTATATGGCACTCAATTATATCTTTGGACCTGAGCCATAGAAGTGAAGCTGATGAAGTTCTGTCCCAGTAGCAGGAGGCTGTATGGGTTTCACTGGGAAGGAGCCATTTCCTATTAAGTTTTTGATATCCAGGAATAGTCCAACTTTGATCTGGGGTCAAGTTGGGGAGAGGGGTTCTTTCTGAATCACTCTATGAACAGATGGCAGCTGTAGCCAAGAAGGCTTTTGTCCAGTTTCATCTGGTGTGCCTATTGCATCTTCTTCTAGATTGGGGGATCTTTCAAATAGTCACTCATGTTCTGGTCATCTCATAATGACTACTGCAATGTACTGTTTATAGAGCTGTTCTTGAACACCACGGAGTGGCTTCAACCGTTCCAGAATGCAGTGATGGGCATGCTTCGGGGTATCCATGTAATACCTCTGTTTTGCAAGCTACACTGGTCATCAATTGCATCTGAATGTGATTCAAGATGCTGGTTGCTGCTATAATGCCTTGTATAGCATAGGACCTAGTTATTTGAAGGATCATCTTTAAAATATATTATATGCATATATATTAAAATACTAGCTATTCAATACTAGATGGATAAGATATAAAAAATAGGCAAAATGCAGTCATAAGCCCTCTTTTATTTCTACATGTTTGCTTATCAATGTATCTATAACTGAATAGTGTTTTCAGCTATTACTTTTGATTATGCAAGCTAATTTAGATGATATGAAAACTAGTACCTTATTGCTGTTTGTGTATTTTTAACTTTTATATATTCTATTGGGGTTTTGTTATCACTTTGTTACTACTAAGGTAGAATCAAATACCTAAATGAGTAACATCATGACACATTGTATTATTGCTTCTTCTATCTATCTATCTATCTATCTATCTATCTATCTATCTATCTATCTATCTATCTATCTATCGAATTTCTATAGCCTCCAATCACACAAATGACTCTGCGTGGTGTACATAATAAATCATAAAAACAATTAAAACAGGACAAAACACACCTATATATGCCACCAAGTAATAACAGTAAAACTGTTATTATGAAAGTTAATACAGCTAGGAACTATATTTTATTTTATAAACACTTCATTTCTTAGTCTGTAAAATGAAAGCCCAGAGTGCCAAAGCATTTTCACCCTGATGAAATGGAAATTGGAGATTGTACATGAAAAGGTGATAGATGATAGATGATAGATGATAGATGATAGATGATAGATGATAGATGATAGATGATAGATGATAGATGATTGATAGATGATTGATAGATGATTGATAGATGATAGATGATAGATGATAGATGATAGATGATAGATGATAGATGATTGATAGATGATTGATAGATGATTGATAGATGATAGATGATAGATGATAGATGATTGATAGATGATTGATAGATGATTGATAGATGATAGATGATAGATGATAGATGATAGATGATAGATGATAGATGATAAACAAACAGACAGACAGATAGATAGATAGATACAGGGGTGGGTTCTACTTACCTTTACTACCAGTTCGCAATGGGGCCGCACACGCTCTCTCTTCTGCACAAGTGCAGAAGCATTTTCATGATGTCAGGATCAGTGGGCGGGGCCTCCCGCTGGTTTTACTACCAGTTCTATAGAACCGGTGTGAACCAGGGGCAACCCACCACTGGATAGATATATAGATAGATAGAAAGACAGACTATATGTATCTACATAAAAAGATTATATAGAGACGGTAAAGGAGGAACACACACACACACACACACACACGGGGAGGGGGAGAGAGAAAACAAGTAGGGTGTCATCAGAACCCTGAGCTCAGTATCCAAGTATCTTGACATTCATTGGATAGCATTCACATCTTTGTCTCTTTACGTACATTGTTAATATAATATTCTTTTGACTTCATCTCATGCTATTCTTTCATAAAATTGTTCAAGAGATCTGATTCTCTTAAAATAAGTGCCCTCTCAGATAGATAATGTAAGGTCGCTATTACCATAAGAGACAAATACTGTAGATGAATAGATAAATTCGAGAATAAATAGTTTATCTAACCCACACTTCAGCAAATAAATTACTACATTGACAAATATATTTCTCCTTAACAAGAACGATATGACTGAGTTTGTTTCAAAACAAATTGTACCCACATCTAAAATAAACTATGTTGCTTTAATTTAATTGGCTTATTTGAAACAGCTTCTTTGAAACTTTAATGATACTTTTAACAATAACAAATATATGAGAAAGCAGAAGTGGGGCAAAAAGGATATTTTGTGTATTAAAACTTTACATGCATAAAAACAGTAAAGTCTGCCTGGGGATTTGAGAAAGCATTTATTGGAAAAAGGAATGTGATTAAGATGAATGCATTGTGGGGTTTTTCTCTAAATTCCCTTACTGATAAATGCTAATGTCTAGAAACTGTCTAATGAAGACCAGTTTACCATGGAATAAAGTCATCTGTGATGAGCAGAGAATGGAACATTTGTAAATACAGTGCAACATAGAATGATAAAACACATCCAATTTATGCAAAGATGTGCTTGCAGCGGCACAATAAATAATATCTGCATAATCAATTACCGAAGAAAAATGTATTCAGTAAATTGTTTTCTAGCATGAGTTTGCAAAAGAGTGGACAATTTGACTTTTGTCTTTTAACAGTACTGTTGCTAATATCATGATAGTTATTTAGAAAAAAAGGCAAAACACATGCAACTGTCTATTGAGTCCAGTGACATATTAAACTGAAGAAATGCAGCAACTTTTCACTGAAATTGTACAAATCCACAGTCATGGAACAATAAGACTGAAAGGAACCAGGTACTATCTAGAGCATGATCAAGTTTTAGAGGCTTTGCTTCAAAAACTGATATTAAAACCTGAAATTATATTTAAGAAGCACTTATCAGAAAGTGATTTCATTTCAGTTTCATTTTAACTTCATAGATTTGAAGTTACTATTTTTATTAAACATTGCAAAAAAACCCATCCCCAGTTAATATGCATAAACTCTTTGTATATTGGTTTAGCATCTCTAGGAAGTTTTCAGCAACTTGTAAGATGTCAACATACAGTAGTGGCCAAAATTGTGGAAACCTTTTGGAAAAAGCGTATTTTTGAGGTCTTATGGCTAATAACACCTCTTTCTTTCTTTCTTTCTTTCTTTCTTTCTTTCTTTCTTTCTTTCT
>WNWU01000007.1:14700602-14727661 GCA_012654045.1 Ptyas mucosa | reverse complement strand
TCTTTCTTTCTTTCTTTCTTTCTTTCTTTCTTTCTTTCTTTCTTTCTTTCTTTCTTTCTTTCTTTCTTTCTTGAGTTTCAAGATAATCATATTCCACTGCTGGAATGGCCTGGGAATAGCCCAGACCTTAATCCAATTGAAAATCTATGAAGCTGACTAAAGAAACTTGTTACTCAGAAGCGACCCAGCAATAACATCCAGTTAATAGAAGCAATCATTCAATCTTGGTTTCACATTATATCAGCTGCAGAACTAAAAGACTTGGTTCACTCCATGGGAAGACGTTGTAAGGCCATAATTCATGCTAAAGGTTACCCAACTAAGTATTAACTAATAATTTTTGTATATCTCATTTTTTTTCCTAAGGTGATCATTTTTGTATATCTCATTTTTTCTGCATGTTTCACTTTTCTTCTTTATACTGTAATTGCTATTCTAATAGCAAATCCTTCATAAAAGTTATTGCATTACATTCTTGATTAAATTATTTTTTCATTGATATATAATTTTATGGTACTACTCCAGAAAAAGTGGTGTTATTAGCTAGTTTTAGAAAGTACACTTTTCCCAAAAGATTTCCACAATTTTGGCCCATGCTGTACTTATCCCTGTGAATATTCTGTACTAAGTTAGTCAATATGAGTGAGCAAAGAGTTATGTTCTAGACTTCCAGAGATGTATTTATACTTTTGCTATGCCATTTGCTTGTTTCATTATCAATTTTGCAACTATGTCTATGTACTTAAATAATATATTTCCTCAAAATGTCTTAAAGTTTCAAAATCTAATCTGCTCAGGACTACTATGCCATTTAAATGGAAGACAAGTAGAAGACTTCTGTACAATAAAAATAGGCTTATGTTAAATCATAGCTTAAAGCTCCCATTTTTTCAATAGAAGGTAAAAGAAGATAATGTTCTCTAATCTCTCTGAAAATTCTAAGTAATCTTTTGATGCTTTACAGGAATAATAAAAAGCTTAGAAACTTAATATCATTTACAATACAATGTAGTACAATAAGTTATAGAAACATAGGCTAGATTTCCATAAAAAGTAATGAATTACAATGAATTCACGTGAATAATTTTGGGTGCATGTAACTCAGCCAGGTTCTGTCAAGGATTGTATTTGATTGTAGTGGGATATGAATAAATAAGTGCAACTTCCACTTGCAATTTGATTTTAAAAGTTGATTAGGTATGACCACAATTGAGACCAACATTTCTATTATTAAGCGAAACATTTGTTAAGTGAGTTTTTCCCCCATTTTATGACCTTTTTTGCCACAGTTAAGTGAATCACCACAATTGATAAATTAGTAACCTGGTTGCTAAATGAATCTGACATCACCATTGACTTTGCTTGTCAAAAAGTTGTAAAGGGGGATCGCATGACCTTGGGACACAGTAATAGTCATAAGTATGAGTCAGTTGCCAAGTATCTGAATTTGATGATACAAAGGTCATAAGTGTGAAAAACGGTCATAAGTCACTTTTTTCAGTGCCATTGAATGGCCACTAAACAAACTGTCATAAGTTGAGGACTACCTGTTTAATATTCACTTTGATTCCATAAAATTAAAAATGTGCTTCCCTGAAAAACTATACTGCATTTTTGGATCAATCTAAGCCAGCTTCTTCACAAAGGAGAGGAGTTGATGATGCTCTGAGGAACTTGAGAGCTATGTTGGCAGTAGTGTATTCTACTGGAGAGTCACCTATGCTAGAGAAGTTTTAAAAGAAAAGCCTACATTGTTTAAATTCTTTGATTAAATGGAGGCAAAGGTTTATTTCAAGCCAAAGAAGAAATAAAAAATATCAGAGCAGGCATTAAAAGACAGTTAATAACAAGCACTGATAAAAGTTAAAAATTGGAATGTAATAAATGTTCAGGAAACAAAAAGTGAATCCACGACATTGGCATCCTTCAATCTCAAAAGACTATGGTATTGTGCTCTGGAAAGAGGTCCTAAAACAGCATCTTGTGTGACTAAAAAGGCCAATTTGAGAATGGCAATCCCTTCCACACTGAGGGCAGATATATTCTGTCCCCTGCCCAGCCCCCAAATTTCACTGGTTCTGGGACTGCAACTTTGCCTCAGCCTGCCAAACAAGCGTCTCTTCGAATTGGAGAAGGCCATGCTGTGTCTTTAGCCTCCAAGCTGAATGATCAGAGGTCAAGGTTTCCCAGTTGTTAATGTCCATTCCCAGGGCCTTTAGATCTTTATTGCAGATATTCTTATATCGCAGCTATGGCAGCTGTGGAAATCGCAGTTGGGGTGCTTTCTCTGCACTAATTCTCCATGCAGGAGATCTTTCAGAATCCAACCATCAGCCATTCTCACAACATGCACCAGCCAGTGTAGACATCGCTGTTTCAATAATGTATACATGCTAGAAAATCCAGCACATTCCAAGACTGCGCTATTTGGAACTTCGTCCTGCCAGGTGATGCCAAGAATTCGTCAGAGACAGTGCATATGAAAGGTGTTCAACTTTCTCTCCTGCCATGTGTAAAGGTTCAAGACTCACTGCAGTACAAGAGTGTGCTCAGGATGCAGGCTCTATAGACCTGGATCTTTGTATGTTCCGTCAGCTTCTTATTAAGCCATACTCTCTTTGTAAGTCTGCAAAATGTGGTGGCTGCTTTACCAATACGTTTATTTAGGTCAGTATCTAAAGGGAGAGTGCCAGAGATAGTTGAACCGAGGTACACAAAGTCATGGATGACCTCCAGTTCTTATGCAGAGATTGTAATACAGGAAGGTGAATCCATGTCCTGACCCATGACTTGTGTTTTTTTCAGGCTGATTGTTAGTCCAAAGTCTTGGCAGGCCTTGCTAAAACTGTCCATAAGTTGTTGAAGGTCTTCAGCAGAGTGAGCAGTGACGGCAGCATCGTCAGTGAAGATGAAATCCCATAAACATTTCAGCTGGACTTTAGACTTTGCTCTCAATCTAGAGAGATTAAAGAGTTTTCCGTCTGATCTGGTCCAGAGATAAATACCCTCTGATGCAGTTCCAAAAGCATGTTTCAGTATGACAACAAAAAAGATCCCAAATAAAGTTGGCACAAGAACACAGCCCTGCTTCACTCCAGCCATCAAAAACTACAGTGCCCTTCATTTCCTCATGAAAGGACCTGATGATGTTGAGGAGCTGAGGTGAACATCCAATCTTGGGGAGAATTTTATAAAAGGCCGTCCCTGATAACCAAGTCAAAAGCCTTCGTAAAATCTATGAAGGCTACGAAAATGGCTGCCTTTGTTCCCTGCATTTCTCCTAACTGTCTAACGGAAAATATCATGTCATTAGTGGACCTTTTGGCTCAAAATCCAAACTGTGATTCTGGATAGACTCTCTCTGCAAGCACGTGGAGCCTCTTCAGTATGATATGGGCAAGCAGCTTCCCTACAACACTAAGAAGAGAGATGCCATGGTAGTTGTTACAGTCACCCCTGTCACTTTTGTTCTTGTACAGTGTGATGATATTTGCATCCTTCGTGTCCTGTGGTATTCCACCTTCCCTGCAACAAAGACAGAAGATTTCATGCTGTTCAGTGGGGATGTTCTTTTTGCAGTACCTCAGAACTTCGGCAGGGATGTTATCTTTCTCAGATGTCTTGCCAGAGGCAAGGAAATCCAGGGCCGCATTTAGTTCTTCTAAAGTTGGTTCACTGTCAAGCTCCTCCAAGACAGGCAGGCACTCAATGTTATTTAATGCTTCTTCAGTTACCACATTTTCTCTGGAATATAACTCAGAGTAGTGCTGCACCCAGCGTGCCATCTGCTGTGCTCGGTCCTGGATAACCTCACCTGTAGCAGACTTCAGAGGGGCAGATTTCTTCTGCGTTAGACCTAAGGCCTGCATGATGCCATCATACATCCCCTTGATCTCCTTGAAAAAGTGAATATTGAAATAATATAATAAAAACCATGAACAGAATGCTGGAAAGAAAAATCATGAATTGTTAATTTTTTACAAAAGATCAGTAGGAAAGTGGATAAAGATAAAAACCTGTTAAATGCTCACATATAGAATGTTAAAAAAAACTAACAGCTTTATTTTGGCTGCTCAGAAGAAGCTATTCAATGCAATTAAGGTAAGAATTGAAAAATCATTAAATGATAGAAAGTTCAGACTGGGCAAAGAAGCAGAAGAAACAGTAGCTCATATACTCACTTGTGCAAGAAGATCACATAAACTAACCATAAACAATAACATGACACAGTTGTCAAAATGATTCACAGAAACAGGTATAAAAATTACCATATACCAGTATTAAAAAATTGGTGAGGACATATAGTTGAAAAATAGTTGAAAGAAAGCAGGTTAACATAACGGATTGGTCATCACCTGAGTCAACACGGCCTGTGCTAATTTGTGGAATTCCTGGACATCTGGTGACAAAAGGATTATAATCCTCAGGACTATTGGCTGAGCAACCAGAGACAGCAGTTGTAGAACTACTGGAAGAAAAGTAACAAAGACCTGAAAATACAAATAAAATTAATGTGGCAAAAAAGGCAAATATAGTACCAATAGTAATAGGTGCCTTGGGTACAATCCCAAAACAACTAGAGGACCATTTGAACACCATTGACATTGACAAAACCACTACCAGTTAATTGTAAAAAAACCCCACCCAGCTTTACTTGGAACAGTCTGTATCTTGCAACAATACTTTTAACAATTTCAAACAACAATATATGCCTATCTCAGATCCCTGAGAAGGACTTAATAGGTGAATAAAGGTAAAGGTAACAGTTCCACTCGCACATATGTACTAGTTGTTCCCGACTCTAGGGTGCAGTGCTCATCTCTGTTTCAAAGCCGAAGAGCCGGCACTGTCTGAAGACGTCTCCATGGTCATGAGCGCCAATATGACTAAACGCCAAAGGCGCACAGAACACTGTTACCTTCCCACCAAAACTGGTCCCTATTTTTCTACTTGCATTTTTTACGTGCTTTTGAACTGCTAGGTTGGCAGAAGCTGGCATAAGTAACGGGAGCCCACCCTGTTATGTGGCACTAGGGATTCAAACCGCTGAACAGCCGACCTTTCGATCGATAAGCTCAGCGTGTTAGCCGCAGAGCCACCGCATCCCTTTCTAATAGGTGAATAAAAAATACCAAATCCAGTCTAAACATCTGGCTGACTGTGCGACCAACTATAACAAAAATAAATTGTTTACAAACCATTAACATCATTTAAAAACAAAGCACAATACAAAAACCAACAAAAGAACAAAAAGTGGCAGAAAATGAAAACTAACCCAGAGGGGAACAATGAAAAGGAAAAAAGGCATGTCAGTCATCTTTGCTAAAAAGCCTGAACAAGAGATGTTTTCAGGCCCTTTTAAAATACCAATTTGAGGAAAGGGCTTTTAAATCTCAGGGACAACCTATTCCAGAGTGAAGAAACTGCTAGAGCAAAGGATCCTTCCAGAGATCCACATCAGAATGTTACCATTCAACTCTATTTGCATATCAATAAAACTTTACTGTCATTCTAGCCGTGACATTTAACTCAAAGAAGGCCACTAATTGTGTTAATGTTCCTAACCAGAAGGGCTTTCTTTTGTTTCTCGATTTAACCAATACCCTATAAAAATGATGATGATACTGCACACATTTCATTTGTGACTCTTATTTCAAGAGGTGAAACGCTAGCATACTAAGACATAGTGCAATTTACTCTAACAATAGGAGTATTCTTTTTAAAAAGCTGATATATAATTAAATGGAAATGCAAGACTTATTTCTGCTGTTAACAAGGCATGACAATTCAGAAACATTATTTATGAAATGACAAAATTGCTGGCATTACAAAGAAGAAATGGTTTTTCAATTAGAAGAAATCCTGTCATATATGTCAGGTTCTGTATATGTTGAATTCATTATTTGTGCCTGATGAATTGCCAAATTTTCTTGTTTGTTTCACAACCATAACAGGTATTCTTCTCTTTGTTTTCAGTGATGGATCTAAAAGGAATATAACTTTGCTTTCATTAAGATTTTGGAAATGTGCTCCCACCTTCCATAGAAATTTCATCCTATATGGTCCTCTTTTAATGTTTGAAAATATATTAAAAGCATAAAAGCATAGCCAATCACCTTTCTGACTCTCCTACAGAAATTAAGAATGGAGAATAAAAGAAAGAGCCACAGTCTTGTCAAATTCATCTTGAAATCAGCAACTCCTTAATAAAGAAAAAATAAAACCCTGATCCTATTTTGCAAAGCCCGTAGCTCTTTTTTTCTTTTGACAATAAACTCATTATCCACGGAACACTAACAAGTAAAAAAATGTGAGGCTACAAAGAAGAATAAGGAGTTGAACAAGCATTCTAATATCTATTTTTCCTTGGCTATTAGAACATTTAATAAAACCAGAACATTCAAAGAGCCACAACTGGACTTTACAGTCATTATTGTTACAGCTGTGTTGAACACATAGATGGAATGCTGGGTTTTTTTCTGTCCATGAAGTTACCATGTTCTTCAGGACCTTACACATGCATTACTAATTCAAAGAAATATACATAGGTTCAGGCTACGGGGATCATTGTCAGTTTTTATTCACATTTATTCCACAGGTAGTCTTTGGCTTATTGCAGTGGAGTCCAAAGTTTCGGTTGCTAAGCAAGACAGTTGTTAAGTGAGTTTTGCCCCATTTTATAACTTTTCTTGCTACAGATGTTACGTGAATCACTGCGATTGTTAAGTCAGTAACACGGTTGTTAATTGAATCTGACTTTCCCATTGACTTTGTTTGTCAGAAGATCACAAAAGTTGATCACATTACCCTGGGACACTGCAACTGTCACAAATACCAATTGCCAAGCATCCGAATTTCTATCATATGACCATGGGGTTGCTGCAATGGTTGTAAGAATGGAAAATGATCATAAGTCACTTTGTTTAGTGCCCTTGTAACTTTGAACGGACACTAAACAAACGATTGTAAGTCAAGGACTAGCTGTATTTCAGTGAATTCCTGATATTATATATATAATTAAGCTTTCTGTATAATCAAGCAACTAAAAACAACCCTATCAGGATTTCAGTGCAGTGTTATATGCTTTAAGTTTAAATGTTAAATATCTTCTATGATAATTCCTTATCAGTATGCTGGCTAAGTTTGATGGGAATTGGTGCTGAACAATATCAGGATGGCCAGATATTGCCATTCTTGGCAAGCAAACTAAACTTATTCTTTAGTTTATCTCTTTTACATTTCTCTCTAAAACATGTGAAGTCAATTTTGCTTAATTAAATTCTGCAGTGAGAAATTAGTTCACCCTTGAAGATTCAAGAAAGGGTGGCTGTGATACAACTGCTCCATTAATAGTGGAGAGAAGAAAATAAAATGAGTAAAAGAATGATGTTTAAAACTGTGACTTAATTTATGGATAACTTCCCCCTTTTCCACTTCGGTTTCATCTTTGGTTCTCTTGTCTGTACTCTTTTTCTTTTACTTCAGATGGCCATTAATGCATACACACAACATTGCAAGATTATGATGCAGATTTTTTGGTCATCAAACTACAAATAGAATATGAAAAGTAAATCTGGATATATCTTTTGTTCCTCTGAGGTTTTCATTTTTCTGTACTGGCTTTCACTGAAATCTAGCCCTCTCATAAGCTTCAGTATTGTACTCCTCTCCATGGTGCTCAAATTAGAGTCGGAGGACAGATTGCTTAAAAATGCACTGAAAGAACACAGCTGTGGCAGTCACTAAATGAATAATGCATTATCAACATCTGTAGGATTTTTGAAATGCTAAATACTCAGACATGAAGTCTCTGCTGAGGACACAGATGGTAATGATGCTGTTGTGCTTGCAGTGACTTCCACAAAAAACAGATTGTGTCCTGTAATCAGATTGGACTGTTAATGGTTGAAACAATACATTCCTTAACAAAACTAGCATTCAGTTGCATCTCCAAATGATAAATGCTTGCTTTGCGGGTTGCATTTAATTCCAAAGTTTGTTAAGCTACAGGAATCCATTAATGAATATAGACATCTTTAAGCATGAATACAGATGCAGAACCGGTTGATAACACACAGTTGCTGAATTTAATATGACAATCCATTTTAAGGTAGAATAATTAACATACAGTTTATAATCACTGGGGGAAAATCATAATAGGACTTCAATTTAATTCAAAGAAACTTTCGCCATTAAAACAGCAATCACTGCCATAGTTCTCTAGCTATATGGACATGACATTTTTATAGAGTCATCTTTTCAAATGTCAGATTTCAATCTGAGAATTTTATGATTTGTATCTGGGATCTAGTTTTATATATGATACTCTACATTTTCATCCAGTACCTGAGGCATATAACAGGTTCATGTATTCCGTATGTAAAGAAATGGGAAGTTGGTGTATTATTACAAGATAAAATACAATCTTCTAGCATCCTGTTTATTAGGACCCATAGACAATATCGTAAAATAAAAGTCATTGTACCCAAAGAGTACATAATAATATATAAATAATAACTAAACAAATCATATGAAATAATTCAATCTATTGAATTCAAAGGAGTAACAAAAGAGTTTAAAGGCATATACAATGCATGAAAAACCTCCAAAACAGTTTCAACTTCTCCCATCAAGATGCTGTTATAGGGCAGTGCATGCTAAAATAACTAGGCACAAAGATAGTTTCTTTCCTGCATGCTATCACTCTGTTAAATACTAACTCCTACAGCACTGTCTTCTGCCCAAATATATTTACTCATGTAGTAGGATGTATTGCTATTATCCTTGTCATCTTCTCAACCTTGTCATCTTTTCATCTTTCTCACCTCTCATCTTTCCTACTACCTTCTCTTCTTGGTATAATATGATTTATCGATTGTTGTTGCATCTTATGATTTAGGATTGTATCTTATGATTTATGATATACAACTTATTGCTTTGCTTAAATGTACACTGAAAGCTTATGCACCGGAGACAAATTCCTTGTGTGTCCAACCAGACATGGCCAATGCATATTTAAATAAACTGTCATAGTTAGTAAACTTTATTCCCATAGCAATCAGCCATCTGTGCAAAAACATTCACGTAATTGATTTTATGGCTACTAAATCACATTTTGGGGGATTGATCTCTTCCAATCTGAATCTAACCCACTTATCTGCCTCTTAATGCTGCAAGCTTTAAACTTCCCATATATGATCCACTGAATGATTTGTTCTTGGGTGAAATTTTCCTTCCTTTCTCAACTCCTGATGGCCAAGTGAGGAACTGACTGTCTTGAATCCTTGGTACCTTCCCCCCCACAACCACTTCTTCTTTAGTTGTTTGCTTCAAGAAGTGGAATCCCAATTGAGCAAAGTGCAGGAGAGAGAAACATATTTTTGCTGATTTCTTACTTACACTAACTTACACTAACTTACACTACTTACACTAACTTACACTAACTTATTTACACTGCCAGTTAAAGCTTATTTTTTATTTTCTTTCATTCTTGTAGGGTGTTTCACCTTATAATCATCTAAATTCTTTTTCCTAGGCATGACTTTAAGATAAACATCTGTTTCTCTCATCCTATTAAGTGTAAGTTGGTCTGTCTGTGTCAATATATCCATATGCACCTACAACTCCACAGCTCTATACCTCTCCGGTCTCTAAGATTTTTTTCCCATCTCTTTTCTGTTTTAGCACAGACCTCCTCCCTTTTAGTATCTGACAAACAGACACTTTGTCACTTACTTAATCTTTAGGTCTATTACCTTGCCAAGGAATGGTATTTGTTCTGCTTTTTCAGGTAAAGACTTCTGTGATCGATCTCTACTATTCAAATTAACATTTCTTATTTCTGCTAGCAACTTTTGCATGCCTGGACCAAATTTATTTATTTTTCTCAATCTACTGCAATCATCTAGGTTACACCCAGTAAAAACAAATGGGAAGATAAAGATAAATTAAAATTATATCACCAGATTCAAACCTTTCCCCTTCTTTTCTAATATCTTATATTGGAAAAAGACTTGGGAGGGTTTCATATTTAATTTTATATAATTGCCTCAATTGTTCTGCTTGCTAGCTGGAAATAAAATTAACATGTTAAAATACACCATATAGGAGATGGATTATGCACATAGTATGTGAGATCTGCATGGAAAATTAAACAAATCCTTTGGAGAATTAAGAAAAAAAAGTTTTAAGTTAGTGGAAATAAATATACTTGCCTTTAGGATGCTTTGATATTAAAACAGATACCTCATACAAATATGAAAAGTATACACAAAAAAATCTGGAGAACATATAATCAAGAATATAGCAACGTGTATGAAAAATGTTTTGTACATACACAAAAACCAATATATTCAAAATTGTCTCAGAAGTATAAATCTGATTTAATTTGCACATTTTAAATATCCTCTTATATTAAACATCATTTGCCTTTAAGCTGATATAGTCATTATTACTCATTTGTTTGAACTCATATTTTATTTATGTACTGTATTTTGTTTTTGTTTTTATGCGGCAATTTCTGTAATGGAATCCAGCAATTAAAATAAGCATAAATTAATTTCTTGCTCAGAGGCATCACTTTAATGCAGTGAACTGTAAGTCCTGTCAAAATATTTAATTAAAGGCCAGAGGAGTCAAATAAATTGTTTGCACTTTGGTCTACATCTTCCAGAACATTGACTTCCATAGTAGTTAATGCGCAGCAAGAGTCACAGAGAAGCCCTAAAACAATAGGACAAAAATAATGGGTCTGAATAATGTTCATGTTCAACGTTGTTAATTTATAGACTTGTTTACTTTTGATTCCATTTTTAAAGAAAAAGGATAGGATAAAATGAAAATAAGAACCCTCACTCAGCATTTACAGCAGTCTCATTTAATGCGCCTGCTCTCCCAACACGTCCGTCTGTTGCAGCTTTTATGGCCAATGTTACTTATGCAATGAAATCTGTAACCCTATATATCTGGATGGCACCAGATTGGGAACACTATCTCACAACACTTTCCTTCCTCCTTTGTGGAAACACATATCTCAAAAGCAGTTTGAATAATAAGCAACAAAAAATTCTATTTTATGTCATAGAAGGCTGGCTTTGCAAGATTGAAAATACTATGAATACTATGAAACAGCTGGAGAGAAAATAGCTCAAATCTGTACAGCTGCTGTTAGCAATGCCCTTAATGGTGGTGCAGTGTAGATTTTTTGATGATATTTATTATAGTTGGAACTTTATATTTAAAAGAATCAATACCACAATCCCCACAATACCACAATGAAAACAAAAATCATATATATTTTTCTTCATGAATCTTCTCCCTTTTTTAGTGAGATTAAATCCAAATGGCAGTTCCATATTCTTTTTCTTGTAGAGATAAAGAAATAGTGGATACTATGGGGGGGAAAAAACCCTTCCTTTATTCCTTCTGAAAACTAGTTTGTAGTAGCTTTTGCTAGTGAAGGTAGTCATGATTTAATTACTACAATTCAGTAGTAAAGGCGATTTTTCTATGCAGATGATCTAGGTTTCAGTTCTTGGCACTTCTAATTAAAAAAAATAGATGATATTTTTAAAAATTGTCAAATATTCTGTAGAGCTACTGACAGTAAAATTAGACAGGTGGCTTCGATTTGCAATTTTGTCCTAGGTTGTAGGTTGTGGCTTGTCACAAAATAGCACTTGCCAAAAGTTAGTTTCCCAAGGCTAACCCTAAATGCAAGAGAGGAATGTGATATGAATTCTAAACACCAAATCACAAATTTACACCTACAAAATATAAGAAGGCATGGCTTGAAAAGGAAAAAAAAAAAGAAAATTGTGATTCTTGGACAATTTTACAGATATATTTAAATATCCAATATCTCAGCAAATCAGATCAAGATCATAATATGGTTTCAATATTTTCTTCATGAGTGAACACATAGAGTATTTTCTTTATAATTCAATCTTTGCCATTCATTCATTTCACATATATTTGCAAACATATACATTTTTATTCCATAGCTCTCCTAATCTTACTAAATCTTTACAATGTGTTACATTACACAATTTAGCTGAAGGGTCTTTGGCAATTATACTATCTGGAAAAGAAAACTACAAATGAAATGTGTGAAGACTTTTCTCTGGTGCAATGCAGATTGTACAAGGTTGTTCTCATGCCAAAACAACAAATAATGGCCACTCAAGAGACGAAAAATAGATGTCATTAAATTGTTAGATACCAAACAATTTAAATTGTCTTTTTCAATATTTATTTGCATAAATCATGTCTCAATTGCCATCAGCTATCACAAATTGACAAATGTGAAACAGGACTCTTTGGAAACATTGCAGCTTTTAATCTTGGCCAGTGGGGGAAAAAAGTTACTTGATGTAGAACCCAAGCTGTGTAAGGAAATATCATCTGTCCTACAAAATTCAAGAAGAGAGAGAATAATGAAGTCAGTCAAATTAAGGACCAAATGAATCTATTCACAAAAGGCATTAGTTAAAAAAAATAGTCCTTCAGTCTATGAGTTAAGAGCATCTGTAGAATATAGAACCCAAACAGAATGGGACAAAGGTATGAGCCCAATACAAATAAAATTCAAGGAGTGTACCCGAGCAAAACAGGTATTTGGTTATATGGCACATGGATAGTTTCCTTTTCACAAACATTATTTAGAACATAGAATAACAGGGTGGGAAAGGATCTTGGAGATCTTCTAGTCCAACCCCCTGCTCCAATCTCTACCATTCCAGACAAACTGTTGTCCAATGAAAACCTCCAGTGATTGAACATTCACAGACTCTGGAGGCAAGCAGTTCCACTGATTAATTGTTATCACTGTTACAAAATTTCTTCTTAGTTCTGGGATAGATCTCTCTTTTAAGATCTTTCACCCCTTACTTCTTGTCCTGCCCTTGGGTGCTTTAATAATAATAATAATAATAATAATAATAATAATAATAATAATAATAAATAATAATAAATAATTTAATTTATTTAATAATCTTTGAAGAATAAGTTGACCTGTTCTTCTATGTAACAGCCCCTCAACTACTGGAAGACTGCTATCATGTCACCTCAATTCTCCTCATCATTAGAGAAGACATACCTAGTTCCCTTGACCTTTTGATCATACAACCTCCCTTAACCTTTGGCCACCAGGCCCCCTATCATCTTTGTTGTTCTTCTTTGTACTCTTCCTAGGGTTTCAGCATATTTTATTTTGTATCAAGGTGACCAGAACTGGACACATTATTCCAAGAGGGGTCTCACTAATGTTGTATAAAGTGGTACTATCACTTCACACGAGCTTGATACTATCCTGTAAATAAAATCTAGAACTGCATTAGCTTTTTGGCAGATGCAGCACATGGCTGGCTCATACTTAAGGTGTTCCACTGGGATACCTAGATCCCTTTCACAGTTACTACTGTTGAGCCAAGCAATAGCAATAGCAATAGCATTTAGACTTATATATCACTTCATATTGCTTTACAGCCCACTCTAAGTGGTTTACAGAGACAGCATATTGCCCCTGACAATCTGGGTCCTCATTTTACCAACCTCAGAAGGATGAAAAGCTGAGTCAACCTTGAGCTGAGTCAACCTTGGTCAGGATTGAACTGCTGGCAGTTGGCAGAATTAACCTGCAATGTTGCATTTTAACCATTGCACCACTATGGCTCTTCTATATCTGTGCATTTGTCTTTTTGCCTATTTCTCACCATTGAATTGCATTTTGTTGGATAGGGCCCATTGCTTAAGTCTGTCAAGATCCATCTGAATCTTAAGTCTATCTTCCAAAGTATTAGCTATCCCCCCCCAATTTGGTGTCATCTGAAAATTTGATGAGTTCCCCTTATATCCCATTATCTCAATCATTTACAGTATGAAGATGCTGAAGAATACTTGGCCTAGGATAGAACTGTAAGGTACCCCACTGTATGCTTCCCTCCAAGTAGCTGTACATCCACTAAGGAGTATATGCTGAGTGCAATTGGTCAGCCAATTGCAAATCCATCTGGTGGTGGTACTATCTATCCCACATTGTTTTATTTTACTAAGAAGTAGGCTGTGGTCCATTTTGTCAAATGCATTAATGAAGTCTAAATAAACTATGTTCATATCATTTTCTGATGCACTTTGTCAAAGAAGGCAATAAGATTTGTCTGGCATGATCTCCTTTTAACAAACCCATGTTGGCTTCAAGAAATAGTCTTGATTATTTTTAGATGCTCATAAATCTGCTGATTGATTATCTTTTCCAGGATTTTCCCAGGTATTGATGTCAGGTTGATTGGTCTGTAATTTCTTAGACCTAAGTTTTTCTCCATTTTGAAGATTTGAACCATAATAGCTGTTTTCCAGTTTTCTGATAGTTCTCCCAGGCTCTAGAATAGGGCTGTCAAACCCGAGACCCAGTGGCCAGATGCATCACGTGCTGATCATACCCACACCCACATTCCGTGACATTTTCCTGCTTCTTAAGCTTTTTAAAATTATTATTATTGTTGTTGTTGGCATTTGATGCAAGTCTTAGTTCATTTTGAGCCTTACTATTACTGATTCCATTCTTGCAGATCTGGGCTATTTGCTGTATTCTGGTTATGCAGAATATACAGTTAGTTATATGTCTCTCTTTCCATTTTTTTATATTTGGTTTTTATTTGTCTCTCAGTTTTTAAAAGAGTTCTTTATGCAACCAGGGTTATCTGGTGTCTCTTGTTTTTATTTCTCTGTGGTATTGTGTTAGATGGGCTTGAGTTTCCAAAGTATTGGGTTGTTTTCCCCTTTAGGGTTTCCATTTGTATAATCCTTCCTAAACACTCTCTTAGTTTGTTGAAGTCAGTTTTCTTAAAGTTTTAGACACTAGTTTGACTTTGTTCAATTACTTGTGCCTGCATTATGTTGAATTCCAGTATGGCATGTGCATTATCCCACAAAGTTCCTGCAACTTCAACCCCTTCTATCATTTCATGTCTTTAATGCTTCTGCTATTTTCAAGGAAAATCTTTCTCTCAAAAAGCTATCTTGTTGACCCTTGGCTTTTCCTATCAGGAAATGTAACAACATAAGAATTAGGGGTCTGAATTGTTTGTTGCTACTGATGACTCAGAATAGAGTGTAAAGACAGAAGCAAAACTGCACTTGTAATAACTTCTGATCAGTGGTGGAATTCAATTTTTTTTACTACTGGTTCTGTGGGCGTGGCTTGGTGGGCATGGCATGGTCAGCGAGGCAGGGAAAGGATACTGCAAAATCTCCATTCCCACCCCACTCCAGGGAAAGGATACTGCAAAATCCCCATTTCCACCCCACTCCAGGGGAAGGATACTGCAAAATCCCCACTCCCTCTCCACTCCAGGGGAAGGATATTGCAAAATCTCCATTCCTACCCCACTCTGGGGCCAGCCATAGGTGTTATCTGCCGGTTCTCTGAACTACTCAAAATTTCCACTACCGGTTCTCCAGAACCTGTCAGAATTTGCTGAATAGCACCCCTGCTTCTGTCTCTGCATCTCTTAATTCTGTTGCCTCACAATAGTCATTTGTAACAACAGTAATATTTTCAGTTAAGTTAGCCATGAAACTTAATCAGCAATTATTTCTTTTCTACTCTTAAGCAGTTATGATAAATTAAATGTAAGGAGTTATAGGTTTTGCAATTATATATTCTCACCTACCAGAGATGAAAGAAATAGCTCAATGGTTTAGCCCGTTAGCTCTATAAACCCACATAGTACCGCCTGTGTCTTCATTCTTCAATTACAGGAATCAGGCAGCTGGAACCCACATTATGTGATGCAGCAGCAAGCTTCATTTGGCCCTTGGGTAGCATATTACATATCTCTCCTTTATTGTTTGATGTGCTGAGAAATATGGGACTTCCTACTGGGTATATAAACAGATAATGACATTGCCTTAATGTTTTGCTGTCCACAGCATTATCATGAGGGTCATTTCCCAGTTTTTACTGCTTGCCACAAGGGGAGAAGGGAATCAAGTTGGAAACAATGTCTGTGAATATTTCAACAATAAAGTAATGGCAATGATGTGGGAATATCAATTTATGCTAAAATTGTTCCTTCCCATTAGAGGCTTTCTTCTTCTGATCTGCAGTAAGAAGCAATGTGATGTCAACATGGCAAAAAAAATATATCCAGATTTGCTTAGTACAGAACAAAGATGATTCACAGTTTCATTTGGGCATTGGTAATGACAATGTGCATTTAGTATATGGCAAGCTATATTTAAAAGAAATTATTATCTAGGCAGACAGAAATATATGCACTGAAACCACAATGCAATAAACGTTCTAATAAATGTTTCAAGCAAGTTTTACTCTTATTTTTTCTTGAGATCATTGTTATTGCTAAAGATCTCATATGCCCAGAATAGGTTATACCTAACACTACAAACTTGGCAGAAAAATCTAATCTCTGTAAGCTCGTCTTCCCATCAGAGCTGATGACATTAGAAGAACTGGTAGTATAAGTACTGGAGATAGAGACAGAAAGCAAGACAAAGCTTCAATCTTGAGGCCCTAAGATTCTTAAACTTTACCAATTTGTCACATTTCCTTTATTATTTTGTCAATTAAACAATAAAAGAAGTTAGACACAATAAAGTTCCATTACTCCATCAATTTAGCCTGTTATTCTTTGCCCAATACTGATGTTTCTGCTACCTGTTTTGGAAGATTAACTCATTAACTTGCTGAAAACTTTTACAAAAAAACCCCATAGAATGACAGAAACATTTGCAAAGAGAGATATGACTAAACCAGATATCCAACTGTAAGGATGAAGATAAAATATCCATTAAGAATGTCAAGCTGCAGTTAAAGTGTTAACAGTTTTACATTAACAAATTATAGAGCCTGGAGTTTGGAAATGAAGGAAAATGCAAGAAAATGTGTACATTATTAAACCATTGTATTGATACTGATTCTAGCCCCCCAAAAAATGTTTTAACTGTTAGGTAGAAGAACACGAGAAAGCAATATTCAATGACTAGGCAGAGGAACATAATATAATTTTAGTTAGTATTTCTGGATAATAGGCAGAGAAAGACAATTTAAGAAATATGTTTATTGTTATTTCATCTGGTTTTGTAGATCACTCTATAAAATTAAATGTGTTCATACTGTGCAGTTCATGTGATTATTCTTTAAGGAATAATAACAGTAAAGTGCTATCACAATTGAGAGTTGAGAACAGAATGGCTCAAAACAAGATAGGGATTAATGGAATGAAACATTGTTCTATATCCATTTAACCTGTACAACAAATATAAGAATGGTAGGTTTAGAATATACTGCACTTAGAATTAAAAGTTTCAACATGGAAGTTGAAACCCTATCAATTCAAGACATAAAAGCCTAAGCAAACAATAACTAGATCTTCTGTAGTATCATCTAAAATCATCTACACATTTCTTAATCACAAACATGTCAGAAAAGACAAACAGCTAAAACAGAGAATGCATGACTATGAATTATCATCACTATTTGAATTTGAATTAATAAAATGTGTCAACATCCAGACTTATTCAAGGTAAACAAGCTGCTAATGCATTAAGTCCCATGAAACTAATGCAGAGTTTAGAGCTAATTGTGACTTCCATCAAAAAGCCATGCACAAAAATGTGGTCAGCATAGGTTAAGTTTAGCAAATCACTAATATTGTATCTAATTTGCTTAAAAGATTTCTTTTCTCTTATTAGCACTGTGTGGAATTCGTGAATATCCTATATAAAAGGCACCATACATTCATAGTGTGGATCAGGGGTGAAATCCAGCAGGTTCTGACAGGTTCTGAAGAACCGATAGCGGAAATTTTGAGTGGTTCAGAGAACCAGCTGGCCCCAGAGTGGGGTGGGAATGGAGATTTTGCAGTATCCTTCTAGAGTGGGGTGGAAATGGAGATTTTGCAGTATCCTTCCCCTGTCACACCCACCAAGCTACGCCCACCAAGCCACACCCACCAAGCCATGCCATGCCCACCAAGCCACGCCCACAGAACCGGTGGTAAAAAAAAATTGGATTTCACCACTGGTGTGGATATTAGATAACCGCTTGGCTGGGAGGGCATTTTAGATATATTATACATGGAAAGTGACTGATTTCATCCCTGGGATCTTTAATCCTGTATCTGGACAATCTCTGCCATGCAGTGAAGAATATGCTGAATCAGACTTGATGGGATGATACTTCCTATAAAACAATATGTGTAAACCAGTAATAGTTTTTTAAAGCAAGATCTTGCACTGCTAATGAAATGAAAATGAAAACCAACCCATTAATATCTTTGTTTATGGGTACTTCCATCCCATAACAGAGTATAAGAAGCCGCACAGTGTTTCAAATAGTACAAGCTCTACTTTAAAGAAAAATATGCTGTAAGAAACTTATCAAATAGTTCTACAATTCAGAAATGAAGCCGAAAATATGTGTCCCACGATAATGATGCGAAATTGAATTTGGGTTGGTCACTGGCACCAGAAATAAGATTTTACAACTCTTTTCTGGCAATATGAACATTATTAAAATGTTCTAGTTTACAAGACCGTTGTCTGAATGTAATATAATATAATACAGCAAAAGCTGCCTATTGGAAAGTGTCACTGTCATATCTATTTTATTCTCCCTCCCTCCCTCCCTCTCTCTCTCTCTCTCTCTCTCTCTCTCTCTCTCTCTTTTTAAAAAAAAGTAGGATTGGCAGCAGTAGTATCTTTTTTCCACTTTCTTAACTTCTCTTAAAGATTACCAAAACTGAGATTGCATTTGGAGATATTTATATGGAGTGGCAGCTAACTGGAATGACATGCTTCTCAAGATACTGAAGTTAAAAGTCTGGTGCATACAAATGCACACACAAATACAACTAGGTTTAATCCTGCTATGCACAACTACAAACATAAACATATGAAAATATTATATAAAAGATGAAACAGAAAATCCAGAGGGGAAGGATGAGATCAAAGCTTAACTGCTCTTTTAACCAGACATTTTCACATTTATTTCAATGAAACATATATTTATCCTGTGGAATTTAGTAAAAATGAACAAATTAAACCTGACTAGTTATTCATCTGCAACCATTGGAGCAGAAGGAAGAAAATGACACTAGAACAATTTGTAACTGTCTAGTATATTATCATCTTTCACTATCCCTTAATTAGCCGTTATTAATTTTATCAAATATGAAGTCCACTGGCATCAATATAACATGATATGTAATGAGAAACAGGGAATTGTTAAGTCATTAGATTTTAGCAAGTTGCTTCAACCTCTTAGCTCTGTATAGTAACCAATGTCTGCATAATTATTTGCAATGCCAACATTTAATAACAGTCACTGAATAAACTGGTTGTCTTTTGAGGAAAAACTAGTACATTAATTTAAATTACGAAGAATCAGTTCAAGACAGAGTTCACAAATTCATTTTGCATGTTTTTCCTCTCTTTGAGACAATAAAATTATAAAACAAAACCAGATCAGTACAAGAACTTTTAAATATAAAAAATCAGAATGTTTATCTTATTATCCACTAAAAAAAAGTTTTCAGCCAGAAAGAAGTTGAGAACTCTGATTATTGCAGAATTCAAAATATGATGTCATTCTGAAATGTGATTTAATAGGTATCATATTGGAACTGACTTGTTCAGTTGAATCAGGTCTTTATTGGTTGGACAATAATAGAGATCCAGTTAGACATGTGTTAAGTGTGGTCATGAATGTATTAATATGTAACTTTTATCTTCATTTTTCTTATTACTATTTTGCTATTGGTCAGCTTTTTTCTAATATACAGTATATTTATGGGGCAATTTAAATATGGACTTTAAATATGGAAATTTAATTTAAGTATACAATTTAAGTATGAAAACATGAGAAAACAGATGTCATATGCTCATAATTAAGGAATACATGTAGCAGACACTATTAAAATATGTCTTAAAGAAATGATTACATATTTTTTCTTGCAATATTAACTAGCAAAAAGTATACCAGAATTTAATAAACGTTGTTGCTAATTTTGATTCCTAGCAGCCACATAAAAGTGTAATGAAAATCACATAGTAGCATCACATTAATATGGAGTGGAAACGACAAGGTGTATAACTATCATCAAAGGCAGACAATCCACCTGTTTGAGTAAAAATAGCCAGTATGATGGCGCAATCTAAACTCTTAAAGTTTTTTAAGTTTCTGAGCTACTAGTTACACCTAATAATGTGTGTGTCTCTGTGTGTGTGTGTGTACATATGCAGTGCACATATTTTGTTGTTGTTAGTTGCAAAGTCATGTCCAACCCATTGCGACCCCATGGATGACATTCCTCCAGACCTTCCTGTCCTCCACCATTCCCTGGAGTCCATTTAAGCTCTCGCCTATTGCTTCAGTGACTCTATCCAGCCACCGCATTTTTTGTCATCCCTTTCTTCTTTTGCCTACAATCTTTCCCAGCATTAGGTTCTTGTCCAGTGAATCCTTTCTTCTCATTAGGTGGCCAAAGTATTTGAGTCTCATCTTCAGGATCTGGCCTTCTAAGTGCACATATACATACCAGTGGTGAAATCCAATTTTTTTTACTACCGGTTCTGTGGGCATGGCTTGGTGGGCAGGGCAGGGGAAATATTCTGCAAATCCCCATTCCCTCCCCACTCCTGGGCAAAGGATATTGCAAAATCTCCATTCCCACTCCACTCTGGGGCCAGCCAGAGGTGGTATTTGCTGGTTCTCTGAACTGCTCAAAATTTCTGCTACTGTTTCTCCAGAACCTGTCAGAACCTGCTGGATTTCATCCCTGATATGTACATACATACAAAGATACATTCAAATATTTTCAACTTCTTTCTCATTGCCAAAACAAATTGTTGGTGTTCCCATTAAGCAGTCAGATAATGATAGGGTTCTTACTAAAAAGCCATTCTTTCCTGGCCAGCTGATCATGAGAGTCATGTGTTAATATAGCATTGTACGTATAGACAATAAGCTCTGCATTGTATTTTTCTAAGTCTTTGAATTCACTGGATTAAGAAATCTCAATTGCAGATACAATACCAAAGTCTGTGTTGCATTATTTTCTTGTAGCTGCCTCCATAGAAGACAATCAAATGCAAGGATCTCCAATCCTTTATGCAAGTCAACAACAAACTAATGCAAGGAAAAGGTTCTGGAAACTTTGGGGAACACTGTCAGTTTTCAACAAAAAGTGTGAGCACAGATTAGTTGGCATTTACTGCATTCAACTATTGGCTAGGCCATATTCAGCAATGGTTGGCTCCAAGCAGTCTCTAAGACCTTCACATCGGTTCATCGAGATAGTTACGTTAGAAGCATTCACAAAGCTGCAGTTCATAAAAAGAAATATTTCATTGGTTGAAATGTGCATTGGGATTATATGGTTTAACAATAACATAAATAAAAAGTACTTAGAAAGAAAAATCCTAAAAAGATTATATTAATAACAGTCTCCCTCAAATTGTTCTATTTATTTTCTTTACTGTAGTGTAAGCGAATAAAACCTTAGCAAAACTTAGGCCTCAGGCCATTTGACAAACTGAAATTGCTGCTGCTGCTGCTGTTTTCCCATTTTCCACAGTCAACACATTTTATTTTGGTCACTGTTCAGCCCTTCCTGTTGTTCTAACAATGATATCAAAGCTTGATGAATGAAATTACCTAGATGTGATTATGTGGTGATGGATCCAAAAGAAAGACAGAAGTTATGCACAACACAGAATATGACAATGGTTCACCACTATTCCCTTGAGAGATAATATGTTGCTTCTAATCAAAACCTGTATGCATTTCAAACAAATGTTTTCTTTTTCAGTTTCATTTTTTAAAATAAATGTTCTTATTTATTTTTTTTTAAAAAAATGCAAAATATACACAGAACACCAACATAATGTTCCCTAAAAACACAAACATATTTTAATTATTATTTCTCTTTCAATCATAGCAACTTCTTGGGATAATATATTGTAGAAAAGGTGTTTTATTTCAAGGAGTGTGGGTAGTGACAAATCTTCAGGCCATATTGAGCATAGAATGCGTTTGATAATTAGACTCATGAATATTTAACTTTTTGGAAAATTCTAGTATGAAAATAGATGATAATTTTTTTTTGTTGTAAAGTTTGGGCAGAATACAAAATTAAAAGTTTAAACACATTGCCATGAAATGATTGTTTTGAGGATTTCTTCCAACTTCAAATTGAATATGATTTTCCTAGTTCACAGCAGTGAAAATATTTTCAATTTAAGCATGTTTAACAGCTCAGTATGGACCACAGACTTTGGCTTTTTCTGAGACATCTGATATGCTTTTTTTAAAAAAATAGATCCATGGCATTAGTGAATCCCACTTTTGTATTTAAAAATATGATTAAAGTAAACACTTATGGGTTCATTGAACCATACGATACATTCTGTTTGGAATGGTATATTAATGCATATAAATCGAATTATGAGAAAATCTATATATGGTAAAGATGTTAATGTGACACTGATTTATATATAAAAGCTTTGGAAGCTGATTATTTATCAGGAATGATGACTGTGTTTGCATGGGGATAACTAAAAGAATTGTACTGAAAACTGGGGCAGGTGAGGGATGGGAATGATATTATTCCAGACATTATGGAATAGCTTTTGGAAAAGTGTAACTTACCCATCTTAGAAAAAGCAATATTCTGTACTAATGAAAAGAAGGAGCAATATGGTATTTTATGATATTTGCTTTTTATTCTACTATAATATTATATGGCAATTATTTATTAGATATTGATAAGGTTTTATTGCTATCTTATTTTTCTTTCTCTTTTCATTTTCCTTTTACCTTTTTTTAAGTTTAAGGATTGCTCCATTTAAATCTTATGTCAAACCTTGGAGAAGTCTCCAGTTTCTTTTTGTAGAAGCAGAAGTGAGAATCCATATTTCTATGCAAATGAGGTCTTAAGGGGTCTCTCTAGCTATCTTACTCTTAAGGCCTCTTTTGTTAAAATGTAAGGAACACATATAGGGATCCCCAGTTCATGCTTAAAATACAAGGCACGTTCATCATTTTTCAATGCTGTTTTGCAGTGTAAAACATACTTAAGCCTTCACTCTTGGTGAGATTTATTAAGTTATGATTTCTTCATAACGTCTTTGGCATTTTTTTTAACTAAAGTATAGCCATACAAAAGCAATATGTGATAGACTTAATATGGAACTCTACAAGAAAAAGACCATGACCTGAAACCTTTAAAACCATAACTGAAATCCTGGTTGACATTTTCATATTATGTAAATAACTTTCAAAATATTATTACTAGACAATGTTAAGTAGTTTGTCCTTCAGATTCTGTAGGACTGATTTTTTAGCCATTGTTATTGTGTGTGCATTTTATGTAATAGTGCTAGTTTTATATTGCTAGTTTTCACAACAATTATTATTGTTTATTTAGCATATGGCATACAAGGCCAGGGAGGCTACCACATTATACACATGGTAGAAATCCTGGCAGCTGACAGTTATTAGTCTGTTTGTTGCACAGGTATACCACAGAATGCAGTCAGCATTTCCCCACCACAGAAATGGCAGTACGTTTTACAAAATAGTAATTGCTCAGCACATTCATTAAGCCTCTGTGCCACTGTGTCCCCTAACAACAATTATATAGATTTACTTTCAGTTTAATCAGTTTGAAAGAAAGATGAAGACAAGATTGGGTATAAAAATGTTTGTATCAAGAAAGTCTGGACTATAATAATTTTGTGTTTTCTATCTGTTGAATCTCATCTATGATCAAACTGATACTTTACTACGTAGTTACTGTTACTATCCACACTGAAACAGGAGCCGGTTAGTGTAACTCCACATACAGTTTTTGAATGGTAGCTTTTGATGCCAATTTCCTTGTTAAGCTGAAAACTATTGATAAAATAACCAGTTTCCTAATATGATATCTCAGAAAGATTGTGTTAATTTAGTTAAAGATTAATAGTTAGTAAATTTTCTCTGTTATTCTCTGTTAGTAGTAATAATGAATTACTATTTCAATACGTATTCTATGTTTATATTTAGAGAATACTGATAAAAGTTGTATCATTAAAACAAGATATTTATTAACGTTGTCAAATAACCAGATATATCTTCACCTTTTTTGTTAACCACACAAAACAATTAAACAAAAAATTAAATCCTCACTTACCCAAGCTTCAGTTGAGTATATGTGTTGTAAAATCCTATCGTTCAAAGTGTTGAAACTGACATATTGAGTTTCTGCATTTTAATAATATTGAAATATTTTATAAATTCTCTAAATCAAATTAGATTAGCAGCATAGCCATAAATATTTCAAGAATTACTGTGTTTCCCCAAAAATAAGACCCTGTCTTATATTTTTTTTTTGCCAGCAAAAAAGGTACCAGGTCTTATTTTTAGGGAGATGTTGTCCACTGACTCACTTCAGTTGATTGTGTCATCCCCAGCCTCTTTTTTGCTATCAGAGGCCTTCAGGAACTTCTTCATTCAGCAAGGCCAGCAAGGTTTTCCTGAAGGCCTCTGCAGCCAATCTGTCATCGGCTAGAGAGGCCTTCAGTAAAAGCCTTTAGGAAAGACCTATGTAGCCTGGCTACGGCAAAAGAAATGGGCTGAGCTACGTGAGGCCTGGCTGCAACTGTCCAAAGGTAAGTAGTACAGCAGCTCCACCGCCCCCATCTCCATCCTAGCTTAATTTTTACCTATGCACCCAGGAGTGGGTGGGGTATTAATTAGTGGGGTGGGGCTTATTTTTTGGGGGGGTAGGGCTTATATTGGGCACATACGCAAAATCAAGCTGGGACTTACTTTCTGAGTAAGTCGTATTTTAGAGACAACATGGTATATATTATTAATATAATATTGACAATAATCATTATCTCCTTATTTTAATAGCTTCTTCCAAAATGTTGATTGCATTGTCACCTTGAAATTTCTATCAGATAAAAATTGTGGATTTAGATTTGCCTAGCATTGTTTAAATGTGAGCAACATAAAATAAGTAATTAATTAGATCAAGCTCCTGATGACTATATGTATTAGTAATATGATATCTCCTACCCTTCCTAGAAACTACTTGCAGCCAGGGCCGGATTTAGATGAAAAGAGGCCCTAGGCTATTCCACTTATGAGGCCCTTTCACCTCCCATTTTTAAGTTTGTAAATTACATGAGAGATAATAAAAGGCCCCTCTTGATCTTGAGGCCCTAGGCTGAAGCCTAGTTAGCCTAAAGGAAAATCCGGCCCTGCTTGCAGCTTTTTTTTATATATTTGCAGATATTCCAAATATTCATCAACCCATCCCATTCACCCTATTTATCACTTTCTCCTTCCAAGCATAATGGTATCATAATCTTAGGTTAAACTGCCACTACGAAGCCATAGGAACATGTGAGCTGAGACATGACACAAAACTCACAATGGAGGGATAGCTTGAGGGGAAAAAAGATCGATCAACAGTAAAATATGTATAGTCAGGTTGTATGGGTGCTAAGCATGCCAAGGCTGAGGAAGTTATTGTCATAATTTGCACAGGCTATATGAGCCAACAAAATATAGAGACAAGTCAGCTATTGCCAGAGTTCTGGCAGATAATTAATGTATGCCTGGGTTGCACTCTTCTAATAAGTAGGCAGCAGTAGAAAGATGGACTGATTTTCACTCTCTGGAAGTTATAGAATCAATAGCAGACAGTGAAGAAAGGTCAACTTTTGCTTTATCAGCAAGCATACAATCATAATTTACAGGAACAGCCATGACCAGTTAAAGGCAAATTGCGTACTTTGGGCGGAGCAGGTAAATATTTAGCTAGACTCTCCTACATGAAGCAAAGTAGATGTCAGCACAATGCAGAGGAATCCTTTGCTGCCTGCTTACTGGAAGCATTGGAAGAATTATATAGTAAAGCAGAGTTATCCAGGAATGCTGGCAGCATATAACTTGAGGAGACAGGCTAGAGTTTCCCAAAAACATCTGACATGCCCACTAACCAGAGTATACCCAGTACAGGATATAATATTCTGACGCTGTATCACATTTCCCTGGAAAGGAGTTAATAAAACAGAAGCTGTTAAAAATGATTCCCCACCACCACTTCTGGGATAGCCCAGCATCTTCATTGTGTTGTATTCTTTTTATGAAGCAGCTATTATTGTTATTATCAGTAGCAGAAGGAGCTGCATCTGTTCCTCATGTTTCTGGCTTTCTAAGATATAACTTTCAGATGGTTATTAATTAATTGATCACATTTATATGGCTACCCATCTCGTAAAAAGCAATTCTAGACCATACCAGTGGGCTTTCCCCAGAAGAGCAGGCAAATCATTTCATGACACAAGCTTTACCTTTTCATACAAGTCTCATGACATCTCATATGTACACAAAAAGAAAAGTTTATACTGCAACTCTGTAATGCTCATTTTAACATTTTCTCAAACCAAATATATTAATCGGCAAAGAACTATGGACCCATCAGAATGAACTTCCTGGTGAAACTAATTCAGAAACTGATAAAGTAGCTCTTTTTTTAAAAAAAAATAGTCACTTCAATCTTCTTCATCAATGCTATTATTATTATCTGCTTAAAATGTATAGTAAGCTTTCAAAAAGCTAAAGATAGAAATAGACAATACAAAATTCTTAACAATAAAGAAATGGATTGATCACAAATGCTTTGCTATCTTTTAAATAGGTACAGAAGAATGGCTCTTGTCAAATCTACAAAAATTAAGACAAGGTCTTATTGTGTGTTGCTTTTAAAAAGGAAATGGTTATTCCTTCAAAATGAGAGGACATGTCTTAGCTATAGTACTTTTCTAAGAACACGGAAATACAGAGTCAAGGTCCCAACTGATGAACCCAACCAAGCAAGCAGACTTGAAACTTTCCAGTCTCTTTCTACTAAACTTTATTGGATACATCATATCAGTACAAATAATAGCAAAACCAACTCTAATTAATCCCTAATAGTCTCATTTTTGCATAGTAAAAGTGTTATGTCCTTATAAGGACATCCGGCCGGGGATTGGTTAATCCT
>WNWU01000007.1:14641950-14689076 GCA_012654045.1 Ptyas mucosa | reverse complement strand
GGGGGGGGGAAACCCACTAAGATCAGAGCCGAGCCCGGCACAGGGGGACAGTCTGGAGGACGCAAGACGAGGGATTGGGGAGGGACTGGAGGACCATCTGGAGGAGAAATTTTCCATCACCACAGTGAATGGGAGGGGCAGATATGGCGGGAGCAGGGGACCATATCATGTGTTGGAGGCGCACACTTGCTGTCTGGAAGCAATTGCGTGCCCCGGTCCCCAAGACTCTACTCAGATACTAGGTGGCTTAGATACTCAGGACCTGGGCCTCCAGCTGATGCTATGCAATGCCAGGTCTGTGGTAAATAAGGCCCTCCTCATCCATGATCTTATACAGGAGGGGGGAGAGGACCTGGCAGCTATCACTGAGACCTAGTTGGGCCCGGAGGGAGGGGTCCCCCTGGTCAAGATGTGTCCACTGGGCTTCAGAGCATTCCATCAACCGAGGGCCCAGGGGAGGGGAGGGGGGTGGCAGTTATTATTAAAGAAGATCTTGGCTCGAGGGAATCCACTGTGCCACAGATTGCCGGATGTGAAACCCTCTTTGTTAGATGGGGTCATGGGGTTCAGATGGGCCTGTTGCTCACGTACCTGGCTCCCTGCCACGTGGCAACAGCCCTGCATGAGCTACTCGACGTGATAGCCATGGTGGCAGTTGATACACCCAGGCTTATGGTCATGGGTGATTTCAATCTGCCATCCGTTGGTGAGACATCTGAGATGGCTCAGGAGTTCATGGCTTCCATGACGGCCATAGACCTGACCCAGTTAGTTCATGGCTCCACCCACAGGGGGGTCATACTCTGGACCTGATTTTTGTCTCTGTCCAGTAGTTGAGTGGTCTTGTTATAGGGGATATAGACATGGAACCCTTGTCATGGTCTGACCACTCACTCCTTCGCCTGGATCTTCGAACCGCTACACCCCGCTGCAGGGAGGCAGAGCCTACAAGATGGGTCTGCCCCAGGCGCCTGATGGATTCTGATAGATTCCAGATGGAGCTTGGGCCATTTCCTGAGGTTCTAGCACATGACTCGGTCGGGGACCCGGTGGCGGCCTGGGATCAGGCCGCTAGCGGGGCCTTAGATCGAGTCGTGCCTTTGCGGCCTCTGACCCGGTGCCGATCCCTCATGGCTCCTTGGTTTACTGAAGAGCTGAGGGAGATGAAGCACCGGAAAAGACGCCTGGAGAGCGGTTGGAGGGCCAGTCTCACTGAATCTGATCAAACACTGGTAAGGTCACATATTAAGACCTACCTAGTGGCGATAAAAGCGGTGAAGTCTAATTACTTTTCCGCTCTTATTGCATTATCAGAGAATCGTCCGGCGGCCCTGTTCAGGGTGACCCACTCCCTGCTTCAACCGGGAGTGCGGGAGGATGCCCTGGAGGGCAGAGCTGAGGATTTCAGATGATATCTTTATGACAAAATCACTCAGATCCAGTGGGATTTGGACTCTGACTGGGTAGATCCGGGCAGGATGGCGAGGAATAGTCTTGAGAGCATTATCTGGGAAGAGTTTGACTCTGTGACTCCGGATGACATGGACAGGATTTTGGGGAGACTCAATGCGGCCACATGTTTACTGGACCCATGTCCCTCCTGGTTAGTACTGGCTTCCCGGGAGGTTACACGAGGCTGGCTCCAGGGAATTATTAACGCTTCATTGAGTGAGGGTCACTTCCCCGCTGTCTTGAAAGAGGCAGTGGTGAGGCCTCTCCTCAAGGAGCCCTCCCTGGACCTGGCAGTATTGGCTAACTACCGTCCTGTCTCCAACCTTAGCTTTGTGGTGAAGGTTGTTGAGAGTGTGGTCACACGACAGTTCCCAAGATTCCTGGAGGAAATGTCCTATCTAGATCTGTTCCAGTCAGGTTTCAGGCCTGGTCACAGCATGGAAACGGCATTGGTTGCGTTGGTTGATGATCTCTGGAGGGCTTGGGACAGGGGTTGCTCCTCTGTTCTGGTCCTATTAGATCTCTCAGCGGCTTTTGATACCATCGACCATAGTATCATGCTGCCCGTTTGGAAGAGTTGGGGATGGGGGGCACCATGTTACGGTGGTTCTCCTCCTTTCCCTCCAACCGGTCGCAGTTTGTGTTGACAGGGGGGCAGAGGTCGACCTCAAGGCCTCTCATCTGTGGAGTGCCGCAAGGGTCAGTCCTCTTGTCCCTTCTGTTCAACATTTATGTGAAGCCACTGGGCAAGATCATCTGTGGTTTTGGGGTGAGATACCATCAGTACGCTGATGACACCCAGCTGTACATCTCCACCCCAGACCACCCCAACGATGCCCTTGAAGTGATGTCCCAGTGCCTGGAGGCTGTACGGATCTGGATGGGGAGGAACAAGCTCAAGCTCAACCATTCCAAGACGGAGTGGTTGTGGTTCCCGGCATCCCGATATAGTCAGCTGACTCCATCGCTGACTATCAGGGACGAGTCTTTGGCCCCCGTGGAGAGGGCGTGCAATCTGGGTGTCCTCCTGGATACGCAGCTGTCTTTGGAGGAACATCTTATGGCTGTAGCCAGGGGGACCTTTTGTCAGGTTTGCCTGATTCGCCAGTTACGCCCCTTTCTTGATCGGGATTCTGTGTGCACAGTCACTTATGCCCTCATCACCTCTCACCTGAACTACTGTAATGCTCTCTACATGGGGCTCCCCTTGAGGAGTACCAAGAGGCTCCAACTGGTCAGAATGCAGCTGTGTGGGTAATTACGGGAGCTGCTTGGCACTCCCACATAACACCGCTCCTGCGCAAGCTGCACTGGCTCCCAGTGGTCTTCCGGGTGCGCTTCAAAGTGTTGGTCATCACCTTTAAAGCGCTCCATGGCATAGGGCCTAGTTATCTTCGAGACCGCCTTCTGCCACCAACGACCTCCCATCGACCTGTGCGCTCCCACAGAGAGGGCCTTCTCAGGGTGCCATCAGCCAAGCAATGCAGGCTGATGACCCCCAGGGGGAGGGCCTTCTCTGTGGGGACTCCTACCCTCTGGAATCAGCTGCCCCCAGAGATAAGGAGAATCCAAGACCTCAGTGCCTTCCGCCGTGCCCTTAAAACTTTCCTCTTCCAACAAGCTGGACTGGCCTAACAAACCCTTTTAGATGATTTTAAATTGGTTTGTCTTTTTAAAATCTTGGGCCAATTGAAATATTCCTTTTAATTGTTCTTAATGTTTGTATTATGTGTTTTTACTTGGCTGTACACTGCCTTGAGTCCCCAGGGAGAAGGGCAGTATATAAATTTGAAATAAAATAAATAAATAAATAAATAAATAAATAAATAAATAAATAAAATAAGATAAGATATGCAAGTGAAATGGATATAAATGAAATAAAAAAACAAAATAAAAATATATGAAATATATGAAATAAACAAGCAAACAGGTAAGATAACCAACCTTAAAACTGACAATGTAGATACTGAAGTGATAAATATTTTCTGTCTTTTAGGATCAACCATCAACCAGCAGTCAAGGAGTATATGCAAATTAACAGTTGGAGGAGCAGCCCTGAAGGCCTTAGAAAAGTTATTTAAATATGATGGTGTGTCTACAAAGATCAGAATTGTAATCTCTGAAACATTCAATGGAAGTGAAAGTTGTACTTTGAAGAAGCAAATTATCAAAAGTATTGATACTTTTGAACAAATCAATGCAGAATTCTCAAAAGTCACAAATGACTAAGCTCAAATTGGTCATATTATTGGTCATATATTACTTCACACATATGATATAAAAAAATCTAATTCTCTGGACAAGAGAATTCTGGGAAAGTATAAAAAAAGAAAACACCTATTAACAGAAATTAGTTAGGCTAGTGGATAGACTAGGCAAGAAGTGCACCATTGGAGAACCTGAAAGGCAAGGATAAAGACAAAACTTCATAGAGAACATCTATGTAGTTGCCAAGAGTCAATAATGACTTGTTAGCACTTAATCAGCATATTTTCTGAAAACTAGATAAGCCCCTATAACCGTGATGGCGAACCTATGGGGCGTGTGCCACATGGAGGTGGCACACAGGTGGCACACTGAGCCATATCTGTGGGCATGCAAGTGTTGTCATAGCTCAGCTCCATGTGCATGTGCATGCCAGCCAGCTGATTTTTGGCCTTCCAATCCCACTGGAAGTCTGAAACGGGTCTTTTCTGCCTCCAGAGGGCCTCCAGGGAGGTGGGAAAGGCCATTTTTGCCCTCCCCATGCTCCAGAGGCTTTCTCTGAAGAAAGAGAAAAACAGATCTACCGGGCCCACCGGGCCATCACGTACCAAAAGTCGGGGGAACGCAGGAGGTTGCATGCGCATGTGCGGGGGCGTGGGGCACATTGAATTATGGGTATGGACACGCACGCACGTGACCATGCTCCCCACGCTTTTGGCATGCGACAGCAAAAAGGTTAGCCATCACTGCCCTATAACAGCAGCAACAAAAAATAGATGTAGTACTCCAAATTGGATCTGCATAAGGCACTATGCTGTATATAGAAAGCTTTAACATTTGTTTATTCATATTTATTTATTTATTAAATTTCTATACCGCCCTTCTCCTTTCAGACTCAGGGCTGTGAACAGCCAGCTAAAAACACAGTATACAAAAGTTAAGAGCAATTAAAATGATATAAATGAATTTGGCCCAATTTTGAGTTAAAAATCAATAACAGAAAACTTTAAAATTGGCATGGGGTCAGGCCAGCCCAGCTAGCTGAAAGCGGTGGGTTTTAAGGGCCCGACGAAAAGTCCGGAGGTCTGGGATCACTCGTATCTCTGGGGGGAGGTTGTTCCAGAGGGTAGGCACCACCACAGAGAAGGCTCTCCCCCTGGGGGTCACCAGCCGACATTGTCTGGCCAATGGCACCTTGAGGAGGCACTCTCTGTGGGAGCTAACTGGCCGGTGGGAGGCAGTTAGTGGCAGAAGGCGGTCCCGTAAGTACCACAGCCCTAAGCCATGGAGCACTTTAAAGGTGGTCACCAACACTTTGAAGCGCACCCGGAAGTCCACTGGAAGCCAATGCAGCTCACGCAGGAGAGGCGTTACATGGGAGCGCCCCGTCACTCCCAAAATCCCCCGCACAGCCGCATTCTGCACCAGTTGGAGGGTGTACCCCAAGGGGAGCCCCACGTAGAGAGTGTTACAATAGTCCAGATGAGAAGTGACAAGTGCTTGAGTGACCGTGCGTAATGAGTCCCGATCTAGAAAGGGGTGCAACTGACGTATCAGGCGAACATGATAGAAAGCCCCCCTGGCCAAGGTCATCATATGCTCTTCTAAAGACAGCCGTGAGGACACCCAAGTTGCGAGCCCTTTCCGTGGGGGCCAGTGATTCACCCCCAATAACTAGCGATGGCACCAGCTGGCTATATCGGGACGCCGGGAGCCACAGCTACTTGGTCTTGGAAGGGTTGAATCGAAGCCTGTTTCTCCCCATCCAGACCTGCACGGCTTCCAGGCACTGGGACATCACTTCCAAGGCATCGTTGGGATGGTCTGGGGAGGAGATGTACAGCTGGGTGTCATCAGCATACTGATGGAACTCCACCCCAAAACCACGGATGATCTCACCCAGTGGCTTCACATAAATGTTAAACAGGAGGGGCGAGAGGACCGACCCTTGTGGCATCCCACAAACAAAGCACCTTGGGGTCGACTGCTGCCCCCCTGTCAACACAGATTGCGACCGGTCAGAGAGATAGGAGGAGAACCACTGCAAAACGGTGCCTCCCACCCCTAATCCCTCCAACTGGCACAACATGATACCATGTTCAATGGTATCAAAAGCCACTGAGAGGTCTAACAGGACCAGGATAGAGGAATAACCCCTACCCCGAGCCCTCCAGAGATCATCCACCAATTCGACCAATGCCGTTTCCGTGCTATAACCAGGCCTGAAACCGGACTGGAGCGGATCCGAATAGGCAGCTTCATCCAGGTACTGGGGAAGCTGCCATGCCACCACACTCTCAACAACCTTCACGATAAAACGAAGATTGGAGACTGGACGATATTTGGCCAAAACAGCCGGATCCAGAGAGGGCTTCTTGAGGAGGGGCCTCACCACCGCCTCTTTCAAGGCAGCCGGCAGGACACCCTCACTCAGAGAAGCATTAACAATCCCCTGGAGCCAGCCTCGTGTAACCTCCCAGAAGCACCAACCAGGAGGAACACGGGTCCAATAAACCTCCCAGCACTAACCAGGAGGGACACGGGTCCAATAAACATGTGGCTCCGTTCATCCATCCCAAGATCCTGTCCACATCCTCGGGAGCCACAGGGTCGAACACCTCCCAGATACTGTTCTCACGACCTGCCTCAGTCATCTCATCTGAACTAACCCAGGCAGCGGCCAAGTCTTCCCGAATCTGACTGATTTTATCATGCAGATACTGTACAAAGTCCTCAGCTCGACCCTGCAAGGGGTCATCCCACACTCCCAGATGGAGAAGGGAGCGGGTCACTCTAAACAGGGTGGCTGGGCGGTTATCTGATGATGCGATAAGAGCGCCAAAATAATCCGATTTTGCCACTTTTATCGCTACTAGGTAAGCCTTAATATGAGATCTTACCAGTGCCAGGTCAGATTCAGACCGGCTGGCCCTCCAACCGCTCTCTAGGCATCTTTTCTGGTGCTTCATCTCCCTCAGCTCCTCAGAGAACCAAGGAGCTAAGTGAGTTCGGTGCTGGGTCAGAGGCCACAAAGGCACGACTCGGTCCAAAGCCCCGGCAGCTGCACTATTCCAGGCAGCCACTAGGTCTTCAGCCGAGTCATGAGCCAGAGTCTCGGGAAATGGCCCAAGCTCCACCTGGAATCTATCAGGATCCATCAGGCGCCTGGGGAACATGTCTTCCATATTCCAACTACTATTTGAGATGAAATAACATAACAATTCAGAACCTTACTAAGAAATATTAATTGTATTAATCAGCAGTTTTTATTGTTATTTAACACTAAAGGCATCAGGTTGTCTGTAATTTGATTGGTAATTTCTTATTTGCAGTCTTTAAAAAAATTTTGCTGCATATATTTTCAGGAATGTATATAATAATTTTTACATGAAATAAGATCAAGAAACAAAGTATTTTGAGGTTTAGATTTTATCCATCTGCAAGGAATATGGCAAGTTCCTTTTAGAAAATAAAATGACAAATGACAGGATGATTACATATAATGTATGTTAACAGCTGTCCTTAGAGGAACATCTGACAGCTGTGGCCAGGGGGACCTTTTATCAGGTACGCCTGATTCGCCAGTTGCGCCCCTTTCTTGATCGGGATTCCGTGTGCACGGTCACTCACGCCCTCGTCACCTCTCGCCTGGACTACTGTAATGCTCTCTACATGGGGCTCCCCCTGAAGAGCACCCGGAGGCTCCAACTGGTCCAGAATGCGGCCGCACGGGTAATCATGGGGGCTACATGGCGCTCCCACATAACACCGCTCCTGCGCGAGCTGCACTGGCTCCCAGTGGTCTTCCGGGTGCGCTTCAAGGTGTTGGTTACCACCTTTAAAGCGCTCCATGGCATAGGGCCCAGTTATCTACGAGACCGCCTTCTGCCACCGACAACCTCCCATCGACCCGTGCGCTCCCACAGAGAGGGTCTCCTCGGGGTGCCATCAGCCAAGCAATGTAGGCTGGTGACCCCCAGGGGGAGGGCCTTCTCTGTGGGAGCTCCTACCCTCTGGAATCAGCTTCCCCCTGAGATAAGAAAAATCCATGACCTCTGTGCCTTCCGCCGGGCCCTTAAAACATTTTTCTTCCAACAAGCCGGGCTGGCCTAAGCGAAGCCTTTTAAATGATTTTAAAGTGGGGTGTTTTTAAATTCTGGGCCAAATTTAGATATTCTTTTTAATTGGTTTTTAATTGTTTATATTATGTGTTTTTACTTGGCTGTACACCGCCCTGAGTCCCCAGGGAGAAGGGCGGTATAGAAATCTAAAAATAAAATAAAATAAAAAATAAAACATATTTTATTTTTTTCTGGCTACTCTGTTTCTTCCCTTATTTTTTTGAGTTTCTCTTGAATGGTTTGAGGACTGCTGAATGATATGAACTTCCAGCTGCTGAGTACTGGCTTTGTAGCACAGCTCTTAGCTGTGTTTCCCCCAAAATAAGACACAACTGGAAAATAAGTCCTAGCATGATTTTTCAGGAAGCTCGTAATATAAGCCCTACACCCAAAATAAGCCCCAGTTAAGATTGTCAGCCAGATGGGTGCATTTAGTACTGTATTTCCCCCAAAATAAGACTTATCCAGAAAATAAGCCCTAATGTGTCTTTTGGAGCAAAAATTAATATAAGATCTGGTCTTATTTTCGGGGAAACACAGAATGTGTTAGGTTAAGATTACATTGATCATAAGAATTACAATATATGGTTTGCCAGTACTCCAATATTAATCAAATGATCTTAATGACCCAACTCTAAAATTGCTCAGAGTAGCAAATATCAATAGAAAATGCTATGCTGTTGAGAAAGGCAGCTTAAGAAGAGTTAGCTGGTTGAATATTCAAAAATCTGGATAAAATTTGATTTTAATACTATAACTGCTGGATGGAGGTCAGAAGGATAGAAAGGAGGACATGTCCTCCTTCTGCGAGACTTTTGGTAACCCTAAACAAGCTAAGAGCTGTGCTACAAAGCCAGTACTCAGCAGCTGGAAGTTCATATCATTCAGCAGTCCTCAAACCATTCAAGAGAAACTCAAAAAAATAAGGGAAGAAACAGAGTAGCCAGAAAAAAATAAAATATGTTAACATACATTATATGTAATCATCCTGTCATTTGTCATTTTATTTTCTAAAAGGAACTTGCCATATTCCTTGCAGATGGATAAAATCTAAACCTCAAAATACTTTGTTTCTTGATCTTATTTCATCTGATTAGCTTTTCTGACTGTTGCTAAAAGTATTTATACCTTAGCCTTTATTCATAATCCATCTTTCTGCCACTACTAAAATATTTTAGCCATTGTATTGTACTATAACCTTAAGTACATTATCTGCAATCTTATACATGTCTACTCAGGAGAAAAACCATTTATCTAAAATTTCTATTGGACTAAATAAAAACAATCCATCTCTTGTATTGCATAAAAAGTGTTGAGGGAGAATCAGAGAGTTTTTTACTTGACAAACAGTTCTGAGGGTAATGTACTATATCACCAAAAATGTATCCCATTTTCCTATTTATATGAGTTAAAAGTTCCTTCGTTTATGGAGGGAATCTTATACAGGAGAATTTGTAGCATGCAAGCTCTTACTTTACTTATATATGTAAAGAGAAACAGAGTTGTAATTGACTGGAATAATGCATCTTATTTTTCTACTTGATGTTTTAAAAAGAAACTATGCTTCTGAAAAATGCAAGTTAGTCTCTTTTTTAAAAAAAATATTAATTTATTTTTATTTCAACAGACAGTTTTCAAGCAAGAAAAAAGAGGAAAACAGGAAGGAACAAAACCAAATATATTTACAGATTTATAAAACTGAATAAGAATTGTCATAACAATATTACAGTAGGATTGCATAGAAAGGTGATTTTTATAACAATTTATTACTTTTAAACCAATGTCAAAATCAAACTGATAATTAGCAAAAGGGCAATAATAATAATAATGATGATGATGCCAGAGACTCTGGCATAAACCAGTGCAGGAGGTTCCAGTGGTTCTCGGCACACTGGGTGCTGGGCCTAAAGACCTAGGCAAGCACTTAAAAACAATTGGCACTGACAAGATCACCATTGGTCAGCTGCAGAAGGCCACCTTACTGGGATCTGCTCGTATAATTCACCAATACATCACGCAGTCCTAAACACTTGGGAAGTGTTTGACTAGTGATTTGGGATACAAAATCCAGCATGGTCATCTCGTTTGCTGTGTATACTGTAATAATAATAATAATAATAATAATAATAATAATAATAATAATAATAATGGGAACCATCAAGAAAGAAATGGAAGGTTTAATACTCGCTGCTCAAGAATGAGCACTACAAACTAATGCCATGAAAGCAAAGATAAAAAAATCCACCGACAATCCAAACTGCCGACTTTATAACAACAAAGTCAAAACTGTTTCACATTTAATATGTGAATGCAGCAAAATCACACAAACTGATTACAAAGCTTGACATGAATGAGTTGCTAAATTAATCCACTGGCCATTATGTAAAAAATACAACTTACCTGTATCCAAAAAGTTATGGGAACATAAAGTAGAAAAAGTTATAGAAAATTAGAAGGTGAAGATGTTTTTGGGACTTTCAAATACAGACAGATCATCATTTGGAACACAACATGCCAGATATCATAGTTGTCGAAAACCAAAACATACAATTTATTGACATCGCGATACTAGGAGATGCCAAAGTCGAAGAGAAAGAACTGGAAAAAATCATGAAATATTGTGACCTGGCCATTGAAACTACGCAATTATGGATGAAACATGTAACAGTGATACACATTGTCATTGGTGCACTTGGTACTATGTCCAAGAATTTCACAAAACACTTCAAAAAATTGCAGCTTCCTGCAATAACACCAACAGAACTACAAAAAACTCCACTACTCGGAACATCATATATTTTAAGAAGGTACTTGGTTGATACCTAGGATGCTGGCAGCAACCCATATCAACCATTAGCACCAGTCAATGGTGTTTGTGACACATTTTTCAATGTCCAGTTGACTAAGTTTCATTTTTAATGAATAAAAGAGAATAATAATAATAATAATAATAATAATAATAATAATAATAATAAGAAGAAGAAGAAGAAGAAGAAGAAGAAGAAGAAGAAGAAGAAGAAGAAGAAGAAGAACAACAACAACAACAACAACATAAGAGGAGATCCTATCAAATGTAAAGCCTTATATTAAGAGAACTCACACTTTAGATGTGCTACAGGTTTAAGTGCAGAAACCATAGCTGATTCCCAATTTAAAATCAAGATTGGACTTCATTTTCTTATATATAATGATACTTTTGACATATAGTTTATTTCTAATTACAACTTAGTCTGCCATTTTTCCAATGAGGGCCTTCTCTGAAGAATAGATCACAACTGTTCCAGAAGAAACAATTTATCTTATGTTTTCGGAGTTCTGATAGATAGAAATCAGAAACAAGGGTGGCTGGAGGCAAAATTACTGATGTCTTTTAAATGGCTGGTGGTGTTAGGGTTTGGACTCTGATCAGAGAAGGAAAAGGTATATTTGAGCCTAAAGCATGTAAGTTTGTCTAAAAATGACAGAAGACAGAAGTTCAGGAAGAAATCGTATAAGACAGGTATTAGAAATTAATCAGAAAAATGGTGTAGTTGAGAGCTACATGCTAGAAAAGGAAAACAGTTTACAGTTTGAGAACAAAAAAGATAAGGCATGTTTCCATGTGACTCGCCTATCTGAAATCACTGAGAGAGACACATACAGCATTAATTAGTAGGCTAAAAATTACTACATTAAGACACTAAAAATGTGGGGAAAGACCCACAGTATTAAAGAAAAAGTTCAAATAAAAGTAGAGGCTGTATGTGGGATTTAATCAGTTTCCCAAGCTAAGAGGAAACACTGAAAAGTACATCATTTAATAAGTCCGTAATTGTCCATCACACACAGAGACACAGAGAAAGAGAATAGATCAACAGCAATAGCACTTAAACTTATATATCATTTCATGATGCTGTACAGCCTTCTCTAAGTGTTTTACAGAGTCAGCATATTGCCCCCAACAATCTGGGTCTTCATTTTACCAACCTTTTTTTCTTTTAAATTTGATTTATATGCTGCCCTTCTCTGGAGACTCAGGACGGCTTACAATGCATTAAGCAATAGCCTTCATACTTTTGTATATTTATACAAAGTCAGCTTATTGCCCCCACAAACTGGGTCCTCATTTTACCTACCTTAGAAAGGATGGAAGGCTGAGTCAACCTTGAACCTGGTGAGATTCGAACTTACGGTAATTGCAGACAGCTGGTGTTAATCACAATGCTTTTAGTCTGCTGAGCCACCAGGCCCTTGAGCTGGTGAGGCTCAAACTACTGGCAGTGTGCGAAATTAGTCTGCAATACTGCATTTTAAGCACTGCACTACCACGGCAGTTGTCCCTGGTTCACACCGGTTCTATAGAATCGGTAGTAAAACTGGGGAGAGGCCCCGCCCACCAACCCCGCCATCCCCAAAACGCTTCTGTGCACGTGCAGCGGCCCCTCTGTGAACCAGTAGTAAAGGTAAGTAGAACCCACCTCTGTTACATGGCATGTATACACATAGACACACAGACACACATGCATATGCACACACACACACACATGCATATATATCAGAGAGAACGAGAGATTATGGTTAATATTTTAACTTATACTCTTAGTTTTTATTATATTTATGGATCTGACCATTTGTATCCAATTGCTTTTTAGCTAAAAGCAAAATTCTATTGTGAAGAGAATTATATGTTGGTTTGGATTATTCAGATTTTTTCTTATATTAATTACTAGATTCATATTTGGCTTTCCTCTTACATTGGTATTCCAACAACAAACTTGTGACACAGGTCAAATTGAGGAAGAGTAACTAGTCCAAAAATTAGCCAGCAATTTTCATGGATATAAATGGACTTGAACTTGACTCTCCCCAGACTTTATCCATTGTCTGTGAGAGAGAAAGAAAGAGAGAGAAAGAATGAGAATGACTGAGAAAAAAACTGAATTAATGTCAACAATTGTGGTTTAGTATTTGACCTGAACCTATCACTACTGTTTTACTGTAATTCCCTGTATTTAATTTTCTTTTCTATATAATCTAAACTTATCTAAACTCATCTATTTGTATATTAGAGGACCCATAAATACAATAAGTATTAATCCAAATTGGTGGCATTAAAAATGTGAATCAACAGCTCATCACAATGCTGAGACAGTAAGCTTTAATCCTTATACTCAGTGAAATTCCTGAGATAGTATTAGAGGTTTCTGACTTCCAACACACATACACACACACACACACACACACACACACACACATATATATAAAATATAAATATATATATATATATATTGAGCAGAGAACAAAAACGTTGCTATTGATATTATTTAAACCTTTTAAGAGTCCATTTACAATCCTGTATTGTCATATTTAAAGCACTGTTAATATTGATTAGAAATGACTTATAGTGGAAAAATAGTAAGATAATTACAGATATAAATAATAGATACACCTGGGTATCTGTATAAGTTCTTCCTTTTCACTAATTTTAACATCTTACTATAAAATTATTTCACAGTAGTATACTTAGTCAACAGTAAAAGAATAAGCAATCAAGAAATATGCTATGGACTAACACTTGGTAGAGCAAGCTTTATATTTCTATAATTAAAAATACCAGAATAGTAGAAACAAAATTTTAAAGAAGCAGGGTAATAAGCATATTGAAGCTTTTGAAATTTAGTATTTGAGGACACTTTGGAGAATATCATAGACAGCCAAAAAAACACACAAATGGATTATTGAACAAATCAACCTGGAGGTCTCATTCAAGACAAAAAAAGGCCAGCTTCAGATTATCCTACTTTTGATACATTATGCAAACACCTACATCTCCGAAGAAGGCTCTAGTGTATTGTAATAAAGTTGGAAGATGATCAACAGCAAAGTGATGGACTTAGTTGCAGTGGCTACTTTGATAAAAGAATTAGTTCCAAGACATAAACTGTTTTAGAAATAAAAATTGTTATTTTTATATATTAAGAAATCTTCATTATGTGTAACAAAATTGATAATTAATCTAGAAAGTAAATGTATTTTCTTCATATGTTTCATATAAAATGTGTAAAGATTACTGATATTCCTAATATTCAGGTGTGTTTGAACAATATCAAATCAATATCAACAACTTTTAACAATACTACACTATAGTATTCACAAGAGAACTCTAAAAGTAGACATAATCTATAAACTGTTCTTGATATTTTAAAGTCAAACGCCACAATAATCCAAGTGAACTTCCTGTAAAATGATAGTATTTCCATTGTAATGTTGCCCAGTTGTCATAATCTTTATCAAGAAAATTCTATCATCATTTCAGATTTTTAAAAGTAGCAGTCACTTTTGATATGTATTAGCATATATTAAATATTATTTTACATACACTTTACATGTAATACTGTTAACAGTGATCAAAATTCAGCAAATAGTTTAATGTGTTTAAATATTAGTCTCTCTTTTTTTAATCTCTTTTTTAAATGATCACCAGTTTTATCTATATCTAATTATTAAGTCTAAAGTTTACAAAGGTAAACACAAAATGGAAGGCCAAATCTATTTAAAATAAAATGTTTTTTCAATAAAAAAAGAAATACTAATATTTAAAATATGTAATATATGGATGCTTCTATTTACTAATTATTCCTTGTTTGTTTGTTTTATATTTTCTCCATAGCTCATGTATCTTGTTCCTCAGTTTTATTCCAATAATAATCCTGTCATTGGAATGCGAGATAGTAACAAGGCCCAAATAGCTAATAAATTTTCATGTCTGGAAAACTGAATGCAGGTTACTCGGATCTTATTTAAATGTTTTAAAATGTACAAACTTTTTTTATGAGATCATTAGTTATCATGAGGGTATCTAGAATTATAATAATCTCTTATTCTGCAAAATCCAATAAATTATATGGTTGAATGACAACTCTTCTATATAATTGTTCCTTAAATGTTCTTCCAGTATATCCTTCTGCTTATCAAGTTACTGATACAAAAAGGAGGTAAACTATAGTAGCTTCCATGCCATTAAATTAGCATGAAAATAAATATTCCTACAGCATCATAATTAACTGTTGTGCAGATTATGACAGAGGCCTCTTTAGTATATCTGCTCTGAGTATTCCAGGACCAAAATGCCATGAAAAGCAAACTATTGATTTTTTAAAAGAAATGGCTGAATAAAATTCTGTGCACACTGTCACTGTTTATGAAAATATAAGCATCAGGAACTTTCTGTGAGACCAAGTTCTTGTTTCTATGGAGATATAATGAAGCACATTTATAATGGGTACTTCCTCACCCCCAAAGTGTTCTGCAATTACCCCATCAAACTGTGAATATATATTGTTTGGTTAATAGGAAAAGAATTATCTTTTCTCTTTAAGTTCCATGCATAGTACAAAAAAGTATTGCGTTATTTAATTTTTCTAGTAGAGGAACTAAATTAAAATAACCAATAGAGTCCATTCTAAGAATTACATTTCCTAAGTAGTCTCATGTCAGCAAGGATATTGGACCATAGAAAAACATTTATTTGATTGCATAAGTGAGGAATGTAATAATTGTTATACTTTATAAGTCAATACACTTTTCATATTTTACTTTTGAATTCAATATTTCAAAGTTATAATAATAAATTATATAATATTTTGAAATATATCAAAAAATAAAACAAGAATAAAACAACATAACAAATGCAGAACAATGTTTTTCTTATATTTTGCTGATTTATAAAGATAGCAGAATTATTCCTGCAATTAAAATTGGAGAGAATGATTGCCACACATCTTCTCTTATGTACCGTAAACCCAAAAAATTCCATACATTCATGACAGAGGTGGGTTTCAGCGAGTTCTGACCAGTTCTGGAGAACTGGTAGCGGAAATTTTGAGTAGTTCAGAGAACCAGTAGTAAAAATTCTGATTGGCCTGCCCCCATTTATTCTCTGCCTCCTGAGTCCCAGCTGATCGGGAAGAAATAGGGATTTTGCGGTAACCTTCCCCTGGATTGGGGAGGGAATGGAGATTTTATAGTATCCTTCCCATGCCATGCCCACCAAGCCACGCCCATCAAGCCATGCCACGCTGACCAAGCCACACCCACAGAACCAGTAGTAAAAAATTTTGAAACCCACCACTGATTCATGCCATAACTCTGTTTCAGTTTTAGAATGCAGTAAGTAAACGTTAACATTTAAAAGTCTAGAATTTAAAGACTGCATAATCTGTACTTTTAAAGTAATATTTTTAAGATTTGTTTGTTTGTTTGTTTGTTTATTGCCTATCTTACTACAAGATAAAATTGCACAGATGGAGATGAAGAAGGAAAAAAAATTCAACTATATCCAACAAGTTAATTACTGGAAAGTTTAAATAGGTCAATGGAACTGATTAACTAGAGATGCAACATAGATCTAATCTTCTTTCAAGTAAGAATGAGAAGAGAGTAAAAAATCATTAAAAAAAGTTGCAGTGTGAATTAAATTGATCGTAACTCATTGGTTGCATCTCACAAAATAGACCGTCCCCCAAAAAGAGTGAAGTAATTTATTATTCATTTATTTATTTATTAAAAATAATCTAATTTAGATAGTCCAAGTCAATTAAGCTACTGCTACAAAATTTAACTTGCCCACCATTACCTACAGTCTAAACTTCAATATGCTTGAGGCATGAACTGCTTGTTGGAAAATTCAAATTACAACACAAATAATGAAAGAGATTAAGAGATTAAGATTAAGATTTCTGTTGTGAAGCAGAAATATCCCAATCCTAATGTAAATAAAAGACAATTTCATTATTTAATTTCACTCTTTTTTATTATTTGCTTAGGTATGTTATAATTTTAAAATTATAAATTATATAAAATATAAATAGCAATAGCACTTAGACTTATATACTGCTCCATAATGCTTTACAGCTCTATCTGAATGAGTCAGCGTATTGGCCCCAACATTCTGGGTCCTTGTTTTACCAATCTTGGAAGGATTAAAGGCTGAGTCAACTTTGACTCGGCAGAATTGAACTGCTGGCAGTCGGCAGAATTAGCCTGCAATACTGTATTCTAACCACTGCATCCTACAGCTCTTTTAAAATTATAACCAATGTAATAAAATAACCAAACAATCAAAATATTTATAATATAAGGAATATCATTAGAAAACCAGAATGAGACTTAATATTTTTGCAAAAATGTTGGAACTTGCATCCACTGAAAAGCTAAGCAAAGCAGTTGCTAATAGCAACATTGTAAACAAAGTACCTCAGAATTCACAGTCACAGTTGCTGTGGCTAATGTACGGTGATATGGTGAGCAATTCCTGACGGGTTTTGCATATTTACAGTAACATATGCTTAGACACTAGCTAGATGCTGACAATTTAATCATGTGAGAAGCCTAGTTGGAAGTCAGATTGATTGATCTGAACTGTACACTGTACTTGTACTTCCAAATACTTTTGAGATATCAAAAAATAGAATTGTTATATAATTAAACACAAATACTGAGCTATTCTGCTACAAAGTAAAGCAAATGACATTGCTGGCTATGTTGTTATTATTCATAGGATGCATGTCGTGTCAGAGAGAGACAGTCAAGGAAAGAGTGTAAATCTAAGAAAAATGTACTTGAAAGTCTGATCAAATTTATTAAGACAGAAATCCTATATCTACTTCCTTGAGAGGATGAGCCATTTAGCCCATTGGGATTACTTCTGAGTAGACACATAGAAAGTTAATCTACATAAATTGTCATTTTATAGCAATTTATCTTCTTGAACATTCAACTCAGAAAAAATAATGATCAGCTGAATATCTCTATTAACATATCCTTTCTTGTCATGGTCTTTTAGCCAAATTTTGAAATGTTTTACTTGAATATACTAATAAGTACTTCTGTTTAAAGAAATATTTTCTATTATTTAATCATAGTTTCAATAAAAGCCTTAATTCAAGATTAATAATAAATCTACTTTCAAAGGAAAGTTTACTCTAGTAAAAAAAAATCTAATTACTTCAACGTGAGGCATTATTGGAAGTCTAAAATCAAAAGTCAGACTTCTGCTCTGACAAAGAGCAGTATAATAAATGTTTCTTTCTGTGTGTGGGTGTGTGTATAAAGATAGCTGATGCAAAGGATGTTTACAGAGAAATATAAGAAGAGTCTGAAAAAGAATAGAAAGCATGGAATCTCATATTCCATAGAATCCCTCTTTCTTTCAAAGGTAGTTCTATTGCCAGAACTATTCATAGTTTTATGTCACCACTGAAGATATTGGAAGAACAATCAATTTGGTAGCATGTCCAAAGTCTGTTTTTCTGAACCAGAGATCAGGATTCCAATACATTAAAAACCTCAAATTCAAGTGTCTATGATGCTACCACACTAAATATCTTGAAGTGTTCTCATTTCCTGATCCAAAGTAAATCATTTTAATGAACAACTGAGTTGCTGAGGAAGAAGAATATAATGGAGCTACTGTATATTTTCAAAAGGACTGATAATAACCATTTTTTGATCTCTACCTTCTACAACTATGTACCATTTATAAAACATCTACCAATTTCCCTTTAAATTGTAGTAAAAAAAGAAAAATGTATTGATTTTTTCCATATGCTTCCCAATGATTCAGTCTGATAATTTTTCTCAAATTTTGCAACCATTTTATTTCAATAGCAATTTATAAATAGACTAAAAATTGACTTGATTTTATACAAGCGTTTTAGATTCTGTCTTCATTTTCAGACCTCCTGTTCAGAGTTTTTTTAAAAATTTAAATACAATACATTAATAATACATTAATGTTAGATTCCTTCCTTTATTGACTAGTTCTGGTTTTATATTCAATATTTTTTTAATCCCAATATATAATGTTGTCATATATAATTGTATATTTTACTATGCTTATCTTTAGAGTATTTGATTGTGGTGCTACTGGTAAGGTAGGTTGGACTTATCTTTGTTTTTAGAAGACACTGATTTTTTAACAAATATCATCTCAGATCATGTTCTTTCAGATGTTTTTTATCTTTTGTTTCTATTACAATAGCTATTGTAGGTCCATTAGCTAGCCCTTCTCCATCTATTATTGATGTTATGTTATTTGGAGATATTATCTATTCTATTTTCCATAGTGTGTAATACAATCTAACATTGGAAAATGCTAAATTGCATGTTTCTTTTGAAACTTACACTTTTTTGTTTTCTACATTGTATAAATCTGTTAATTGTTCTTTCAGTTATTTAATACCATTTGGAATAGAACATTAAACTTGAATTATATATTAATTTCCATTATCACAATGTATTAATCACAAAAGTTTTAATTTTTTTATCTTTCAAGGTCTTGTTTGAATTCTTTTTAATTATTTCTAAGAAAATCTTATTTTTCTCCATAGACGCTGAATAATAATGAAGAATTTAAGTTTACGGAAAATATATCTTTGATGAAGTGGGTAAAAAACATTGTGATAGCTGTCTCACCCTCTACCAGCCTGATTATTATTATTATTTTAAAATATAGCATAAAAACCGTCCTGTGTAGTTTTTGGACATACAGATATTTTGGAGGAGTCATGAATAATGTACACTTATGCCAGAACAAAAAAGATTAAACAGTAATGATGAGAATAATCCTGGTTGGTCTGAAAATAATTGCAATCTTTGACAGTTAAAGATCATGGCTGTGCAAAGTTCAGGGTCATGTGGAAAATATAACTCAAAGAAAGAAATTCTGATCTCTAGGCCCAATCTATTTCATAACGTCTTGTTGACTTCAAATAATATATCCTCTTTCCTCAAAGTTGATGGAGAAGGCAGAATGTGAGTGAAACAACTGGTAAAAGATGAGGAAAAAACAAATGGTAACTCTACGTCACTATAATGGTGAAAACAAAGGGCATTTGGAGATGGGCTTAGCATAGAGTTTTTTTTCTTCACAACCCTTCCCTTGCCATCTTGCAGCATGACAATGAATATCAGATAGTTATACAATCAAGACTTCATTAGTATTAAGCATAATATAGTAGGCTCTGTGACATAGTTATCTCAGTTAGTTTGTTTCTTTGCTTTAGTATGTATTCTTGTGCAAGAAGAGCTTTAAGACAGAAGAGACACCTCTGTCAGTGTTCAATACGAGACCGCGTTCTGCCACTGATAGCCTCCAATCGACCGGTACACTCCCACAGAGAGAAGTTCCTCCAGGTGTCATCGGCTAGGCAATGTCGGTTGACGACCCGCAAGGGAAGAACATTCTCTGTGGAGGGCCCTACCCTCTGGAATGAGCTGCCCCCGGAGATTCGTAGGATTCCCGACCTGCGTACCTTTCGTCACACCCTAAAAACATAATTATTCCAACAAGCAGGGTTGGCCTAAATAATAATAATAATTTACTTTTTTTTAATTGAAAAAGTTTTTCAAATACAAATTTTTCCCCCTTTCCCCCCCCGTCCCCCAACATTATATATTGCATTAATCAAGTAAACCTAAAAAAATACAATTCCCTCCCTTTCCCGCCCTAACCCTCCCCCTCCACCCTCCCCCCCCTCCCACGGACTTCCACTATTTGAAACTCTAGTTGTTCCAAACACAATATATATTATACATCCCCTTCATATTCTATACCCTGCTTACTATTCTGTATTATTAAATTGATCTAGTCTTCCTCAGCTAAAAGCTATATAATATTTTCTAGTTTGATATTTATTTTGTACATAACTTGAGTTAAATGAGTTTGTTTCTCATTCCAAACAAACTTATTCAGTCCTTTTTGCCATTCTATCAGTTGATTATCAAGTTCGTCTACATTTTTTTCATATCTGAATAGGTTTTCATTTAGTCTCCAAGATCTTCTTTCCTTCTTTCTCATCTCTATATCTATCCATACCGTACTATGATCAGTTAAAGTCCTAGGAAATATCTTCGTTTTCTTTACTTTAGGAAGTAAATCAACCGTTAGCAAAATAAAATCTATCCTGGAAAAAGATCTGTGCCTATCCGAATAAAAAGTAAAATCCATTTCCTTTGGATTGTGCAGTCTCCATATGTCTTTCAATTCCAAATCCTCTTTCATTTCAAAAAAAAACCTGTGGTAATTTAGCACCTAATTTAGCCACACTTTTTTTATCCATTTTCGGTTGTATTACTCCATTCCAGTCACCCATAATCAAAATAGATGTAAAGTCCCAACCTAGAATTTTAGAATAAAGCATTTTATAAAAAGCTTCTTGTTGCTGGTTAGGAGCATAAATTCCAACCACTAGGGTTGGACCATTGTCAGTATTCAATTCAATTGCTATATATCTCCCACAATCATCTGCTTCTATTAGTTTAGCTGAAAATCTTTTATTTATATATATCACCAGTCCATTCTTTTTTTCCAAATTTGAAGCAATAAAATGCATTCCCAATCTTGAGTTCATCAAATATTTCTGATCTTGCAACTTGATATGAGTTTCTTGCAAACAAATAACATCATTATTAAATTGTCTCAAATAATGAAATACTTTTCTTCTTTTGGATGGAGAATTCAATCCATTCACATTCCAAGACAAAATTTAGTCATTTGGGCTGCTGTGAAGTTTTGAGAACAGTTGCTGAAGATCCTTTTGCATGCAAGTAATCTTCAGCTTTGTTCCTCCCACAACTTCAACTTGTGCCTTTTCCTTAACCTTCTTATTTCTTTGTGACTTGGGTTTCTTCTGTTGCTGTGCTTCTAGAATTTGCCTAGAGACTGCTCTAGTTATACGTTGCTCATCAAATTTACTTGACCCCACATCAAGATCCAGCACCTCTCTCATAGATTTCGATGTGTCTTCCAAAGGGGGGATTGGAAGTGGTGCAAAGGGATCAACCAACAAACCACCTACTGCCCCCTGGGTCTCCATTGCTTGCATTTGTGACTGTTTTATTTTTTCCTCTGTGCTTGAGCCTCTTTATCTATTGGCGAAGATGTACGAGGAGATGTTGAACCCGCTTTCAAAATGTTATAATAAAAATCTTCTGCTTTTGATATAGTATTTAAACGGTATCTCACTCCTTGTATCCTCAATATTATGCCAACTGGGGCATCCCACCGAAATTGTATTTGCTGTTTCTTTAATTCTGCCACCAAAAATCCAAAATCCTTTCTATCCTTTAACATTTTAGGTGGTAATTCTTTAAAAACTCCAATCTCAGATCCATCAATTTGCACAGTAGAAACAAATGAATTTTGCAAAATGGCATTTCTTATCTTTCTGTCTGTAAAATATATCACCACATCTCTAGGTAGTTGCCTATATACTGCCACTCAAGAGTTCACTCTATAGGCTTTGTCAATTTTATAAAGAATCTCGTCAGAGTTATCAACCTTCAGCAACACTGCCAAAGCATCAGCACAAATCTTTCTAAGATCTTCCCTGCTATTCTCTTTTATGCCTCTAAGTCTAATGGCAAATTCCATTGATCTAAACTGCATCATCGTTATCTCATTCTCCAACCTCTGCGTTTTCTGGTCCACCTCAACAATTTTAGAATCAGATTCCTTCAGTTTAACATCCACGTCTGAAGCAAGTTTATCCACTTTTTTATCAACCTGCAGGAGTACATCAGACAGGCCTTTCACCACTGTTTGAATATCTTTGTTAACTAGATCATATTTTTCTTGGACCATGTCTTTAATCTCCTGCTCAGATTTAGCAACCATGCCTTTAACTTCCTGCTCAGACTTTTTAATTTCTGTCACAATAAAGTTCTTTAAATCCTGGAAGCCATCCTCCTTTGTCTGAGCTTGTGATTGCTGTAGAGGAAGCTGTTCAGACGTACGAGTGGGGGAGCCCCCCCCCCGCTGCTTTAGAATCTGACTTCATTTGTTTAGACATTTTACTATTTCTTTTTCTTTTTCCAGCACAAATTGCTCCAAATCTTGCTAATAATCTCTCCAGGATAGATAAAGTCAGTCAGAAAAATCCATAAGTCCAAAATACTTTGTATTCTATCTTCCAATCAAGTCTGTTACTTTATAAGCAAACTACTTTCGCTTTCAGCTGTTCTTTCCACTGAAAGCAAGTGCCATTTTTCCCCCCTTTGTTCTAAACTTTCTCAGGTTCAACTTGTTCAAAATTCTTTAAAAATGATTCGCAGGGCTAGCAGATATATACTTGCATTTGTAGAGGATCCGTTCCACCCTGCTATTTATTCTTTCTTTTTGACGCTGAGTACGACATCTAGCTCGGCAGTTATAGCAGAGTTTCCCCTCCATCCGGAACTCCTGCGCTTTGAAAAGGGAGCACACTCTGTTGCCTCCCCAGAAGCAAGAAAAGCCTTCCAGGGGTCTCACAGGGGCTCTACCTGTGCAGCGCTAGTTCTTCTCCTGAATCCTAATGGATTTGGGGTTTTTCAAGCCGAAAAAACGGCTCTTTGACAGGCGAAGGGGCTGGCAGTCTTAAAGGGACCATCAGCGAGGATCGTAACTCAACCCGGAAGTCCAATATTTTACTATTTTAATGGGTTGTTTTATTAGAGTTTTTGGGCAATTTATTTTATTGTTTTAAATTGCTTTTAATTTTTATATTGTCAATGGTTTTATTTCTGGCTGTAAACTGCCCTGAGTCCTTCGGGAGAAGGGCGGTATAGAAATTTAATTAAATAAATAAAATAAAATAAATAAATACTGGCTGTTTCCAGCTCTAAAAAGGATATACAACAACTCTTAGGGGAATCAAAAACTTATTCATTAGAAAACATTCTGTTCCTAAATACAAGCATGTCAATAGCTAAATTTTGAAAGGTTAACTTTCATAAATCATTAAAAAAAATTAATTAATTTCTTTTGCCAGTCAGATTTCAGTGGAATTTTTTTCTCATTGCCAATTGCAAAACCATTCTTTATTAAGAATTAATTAAGAATTATTAAGCTTAAATTTCATATTGAAACTCCTATGTTACACAGCTATGTCTTATGCATTATTTTCAAATTATAAGATTATCACCAGTACACTTCCTTTAATTAAACATTGTATCATGTTAGTTCTGCTCTCTTAGATTAATTAGTTTGCAGATACAATCACTGATTAATTGAACTTGCAGTCCTGGAAGATGGGGGAGCAAAGAGATTATATTTTTAAAATAATATATTTGACTAATAACTTTTTTTAACAAATAAACATTTCTTATATAATAATTGAAGCTCAAAATTGTTAATATAAGTGATAAGAATTAGCATTATATACATTAGATAACACTTTATACTGAATAAACAATAGTATTTTGACAACAAATTAAGGCCTAAAGCACAAGTATTGTTTTATTTCTTATTTCAGTGGGAAAGAATTAAAAATGCATTACAGTTTGTATTTGACTAATATCTCTATAACCTTGCCATTCTTGAAGAATCTTTAGGAATTCTATAGATAACATGTTGTTAAAATGATTTTGTTCCTAACTTCTTTAGGTCTGGCAGCTTATGGAGCCCAACATCCCTTCTTTTATCCATTTTCTCAACTTAGAACACAGAAAATGTTTAGTCTTGTTCAGTTTTCCACTGATTAAAAAAAATAGAATCAGGATTGGTGCTTTTTGTTAATTTGTTTATGGAACTTCCAGAAATTGCAACAAGACTGAAAAATTACAACGTACGTAAACAGATCAAGGTAATTACGCAACTACATAAGCTTAATCAGTCAATAACAGTAACCCCATCCATTATAAGCGCATTGTTTGTTTTCATGAAAAAAGTGTTTTGTGAAGCATAGAAAGGGAATCATCTTACACAAAGCAGTTTATTCATTACGTTTTCTATGATTAAGTAAAATGTATGGCAGCAGATGCAGTAAAAATTATAATTTCTGAACTTCAATAATATATATGAAATTTGGGATATCCAACATTTAATTATACATAGACTGGAAGACAGACTAATCTGAGTTCCCACATCTGTGGGCCAGATGTTGTTTATTCTTTCTACAAAGCCTTGAGTTGTATATAGAAGAATAGGGCAGATTTTCTATTTGTGATAGAAGAAAAGAATGACAAAAGTCTTTAAGCTGCCTTTTCTCATAACTAAAAACTCAGATTTATCAGGTTTCTGAGAAACTCTAATGAAAAAGAATACTCTATAATGGTAGTAAAGAATATGCATTGCTTCCCTAGCCCAGTATTAATGTACACATAGCGGAGTTCTATTTAAAAGTTTAATTCTTACATATTAAGTAGAAAATTTAAAAATAGGTGTAAGGAAATGCTCCATAACATGCTCATTTTTGTAGAGCATATCAGGTTGAACTATTCATACTCTTACTTATTTTTGAAGATATTATATTTTAACTCAGGTAATAATTTTTATTATTTCAGATAAACATTGTTTTCTAAATTGTCACTAAGAAAGTGAGAGAAATTGTAATAAACTGTTTGTCTCCAGTTTACCAAATGAAGATATGTGCAAAATAACAGGAAAGATACCAAGAAAGGAGATAGATCAGTTTGACATGACCTTAAAAAAAAAAGTATTGAAAGCCAGCACTGATTTTTTTTTCTTCTTCATTGTGATCCTGCTGAACTAAAACTCTCCTATCTGCCTTTCTTTCTTTGGTATTGAAAAACAGTATTCCATCAGCTGCAACTTCCAGATTTCCTTAGAGTAAAGAAACTAGAGAAACTTAATTATTCTGTCATTGGCAGAGTTTCCTTTTGCTCTACTGTCCCAAGACAACCTCTGTTAAAAGGTTCAGTGATGAATGAATGTGAAAGGAGCATATAGTATTTGCAGGAACACTAGATACCGAAATATAAAGCAAACTCTTATATTCATTTCTTTTATGATTTGTATGGAAGTGACATAGTTATAACCGTGAAAGTACTTTGCAGGATGCATATTTAACCATATTATTGTTCACATAATGGCAGAAACTCAACTTAGGAGCAGTGATAATGAAGCTCCAAATATATGATGTTGACTAATGAGCTGGAGCTGTTCAACTCTCTGAAATGTTAATTGTTATGGTCAAAAGACATTGTGGAAAGCCATCTGTCATTCTGCCTGATGATTTGAAGGTTTTTTTTTCTCCCCTAGTAAAAGACAATACTGCTGCTGCAATAGGATTCAATTAAACATAGCATATAGTGGGGTTTTACTTTATTTACCTTTGAAGAAAAATAATTTAATTGTTTCCTTTTCCTTTTAAAAAAAGTTCCAAAAACCGTGTTACTAAGACAAACTCAGAAAAGTTACAGTTCTTGTTATAGCAACTGTAAAGTAAAGGAAAAAATACATTCATTCTATATTTACCTATGCTTTATTAGTGCCGTGTAACTGAGTGAGCTCCTGTTACTTGTCCCACCTAGCAGTTTGAAAACATGTAAAAATGCAAATAGAAAAATAGGGACCACCTTGGTGGGATGGTAATAGTGTTTTGTGCTATTTGGCATTTAGTCATGCCGGCCACATGACCATGGAGATGTCTTCGGACAGCGCTGGCTCTTTGGCTTTGAACTGGAGATGAGCACTGCCCCCTAGAGTCGGGAATGACTAGCATGAATGTGCGAGGGGAACCTTTACCTTTACCTTTTTATTGCAATATTTATGGCAAGATGTCTATCAATATTATATTTCATAGATTCATTTATTACTTATTGATGTCTATAAAATCCAAATACAAGACAGCAAAATTCAATCATTTTAACATAAAACTAATGAAAATAAACAAAAAGTGGTCATCCTTCCCTACTGAACCTTAATAGCACCTAAGGCCTATTTAAAAAGGAAAGGTTTAAGAAGATTCCTGAAAGCTAAGGTGAAGGAAACAAACATATTTCCACAGGAAAGAGTGTAGTCTTCAGGAGAGCAGAAATGTTGGAGGCCCTCACCTAGAACAATGGAGGCTAGTTTTACCCTCTATGCTATTTCATCAACTTATTTCAACAAAAGACAGCCCCAAAACAGTTGGGAAGGCCAGTTCCCCAGAATTCTAAGGGTTTTTTTCTCCATTTCTAAACACTTCCCTTTGTGTTTTAGGCATTGAGGTTATATGATACTTGAAACTGTTAAGCTTTTCTCAATGAGCATAATAAAAAGAAGAAATGTTGTGTGTCTTTTCCTTTCTACACACCCCAGGAATTAACAGAGCTTTAGGTATGACATTGTGTTTCAGCACCACCGCCAGTAGCATCAAAGGATTGGTCTGTAACACATTGTTTGAGAGGTTACTCCAGAAATCAGGTGTATGGTTTAAAGAGACTTTCTATTAAACTTTTTTGAATACTATATTTGAAACTGCAAATATATATACAATCTAATGCAGCTTCTCCCCTGTCACATTTAGTGGTATATGTATTCTATTTGGTGTACTGTGCCATGAATGCATTGAGATAATTAACTTTGCAGATCCACTTGCAATCAGAGAACTAGCCTAGCAAGCAGTGGTGGGTTTCAAAATATTTTACTACTGGTTCTGTGGGTGTGGCTTGGTCGGCGTGGCATGGTTTTGTGGGTGTGGCATGGTGGGCGTGGCAGGGGAAGGATACTGTAAAATCTCCATTGCCACCCCACTCCAGGGGAAAGATACTGTAAAATCTCTATTCCCTCCCCAATCCAGGGGAAGGTTACTGCAAAATTCCCATTTCCTCCTGATCAGCTGGGACTTGGAAGGCAGAGAAAGATGGGGGTGAGGCCAGTCAGAACTTTTACTACCGGTTCTCCAAACTACTCAAAATTTCTGCTACCGATTCTCCAGAACTGGTCAGAACCTGCTGAAACCCACCTCAGCTAGCAAGGGTTTTTTTTTTCCAGTTCTAGAAAGAAATATATTTTCCAAATGTGCTTAAACTTCATGTTGATCAAGACGACAAAAAGAAACATATATTTAGAAGAGGGAAAGTTTTGTCCAAAACTGTTGCAAGGACCCTGGTGTGGGTGTGGGTGTGCGTGTGCGTGCGTGTGCGTGCACTGGTGAATACATAGACACACATAGTTATACAAAAAGTGACAAAATGGAGCAATACATTTAAAATTGCAATATTGATAGTAGTTGGACTTTAGATCTAAATGCATATTGTTTATACAGCCAGTATTCAATTATATCAGGTAGCACAAATGTCACCATAGGATTCAAACTGTGCATTCTCCATTTTCCACTGTTGCATTCAAATATTACACCACAACAAGGGATACACTTACAGTAAATATGTTCAAAATTATCAATTTTAACAGTAATGTTCCAACTATTACTATAATTCTAATCTTATAAAGTTAACTGTACTTTTCATAGAATTATCTCAAAAGTAGTACAGAAAAATCATCCATCTGTACTAGTGTGGGGTGACTACTTAATAAGCTAGAAAGAATAATATTAATTCTTCAGATTTTATCAAAAAAATAAAAATTCCTTGTGAAGCAGCACTCAACTGAAGAAATGTCATTTGCTTTTAGAAGTGATACTTTTTTTTTACTTCGGATATATAAATGTGTAAAACTTTAGTTGGGATGCAGACAGTCAATGAGAAGAAAATGTCAAAAAGCTCCTCAGTGAGAGAAAACTGCATGAAAGTTCACAGTAATTTCAGAATAAATTTCTAAAAAGGAGAAGAGCTTTGTGTCTCAGAGTCATCAATTTGCCATTTCTACTGTATTGTTCATCTATGACACTTTTCTTAGAACTACTATTTTCTTTTTTTTTCTTTTTGTTCCCTTAAAGGTCCCAGACAAAGACAGGAAAGTAAAAAAGATAAGCGTTCAGATATTTTCTTTATTTTCAACCTGTTTCTTGTTACATACTAGGACATTGGTATCTCAAAGAATTGCATCATTTTCCTTGCAGTTTTTAGTCATATAGAATAATGCATTCCGGCGTACCATTTTCTGCACACATAATATATAGAAAAGGATAGAGGGCTCATAGAAATTCATTGTAATAAAAAAAATTCGTACCATATTGGTAAAGTCCTTGTTTAAAATGGAACAGAAATCACCATAACGCTTCTAAGAATGAAAACTGAATAAAATATAGATTACTGAATAGAGTTGAATATATTATTGTATATAGTATATAACACAAGTTTAACTGTCTTTCATGTGAAGGATATATGCAAGGTAATTTATAAGATTCTAACATACAGTATAAAAACCCAGTCATAAATTCAGCTTTTAAATCACAAAAATGATTAGGCAAACAAAGCAAAAATAGGAACAAGTACAACCATATATATATTTTAAAATGCAGGCATTGCATGGTCAAAGATTTCACTTATAATAAAATCTCCAATGAAAGATGGAACAGATGGAAAGATAGGTCTCCACATTTTCCTATATCTCAAGAGGGATGAACCTGTTTCCCAGAAAAGAGTTCCAAAATGTGGAAGCCTTCCTGAAAATATCCTGAGACCCTGTCAGATGACATTTCATAGGGATAGTATGTGCAGCGAGTTGATCATATTTGAGTAGGTGGGGACAGCAGATGGGTAGGGTAGAAAAAGACTCTTCAGATAACAAGGACTGGATTTATGTAGGACCTTAAAGATGACAACTACTATCTTAAATTACAGCCTTGAGCCAAATGGCAAAGGGACATTCAAGTACTGTAAATGTTTAATTTAGCAGTTTGATCAAGAACCAGTCATTTTTTTTAATCTAAAGGATATCCAGGGCATTATTCTAGATTGTAACTGAATGGTTTCTTCTTGTTTGTCTCTTGATTTACTGAGGACTTCAAGGAGATGAAGCAACAGAATGTCTCAAGAAGAATAGATATCCTGAATCTGAAAGGATACTATTACAAGTTCACTTTCAAGTCTACATAGTGGCAATGTGAGCAGCAATATTTTGTTGCCATTATACTGTCAGCTAAATGTCAGCATGTCTAAATGTTCTTACATTGTCACAATGAAGCTTCTTTAAAGGATTTTATTATCTTATGTTTCATGTCCTAACTTTCTTAGCGACCCTCTGGAGCCTGAGCTTATATAGTGTTAAAGGGTAGAGTTGTTTCTGCAAGTTTTGATAGCAAGACAGCAGTAGTTGGCAGTGTAAAAGGCAAAAAGTAAGGAAGTAGCAAATAATCACAGATGAGAACTATTATTTACTTACTTACTTACTTACTTACTTACTTACTTACTTACTTACTTACAAAATTTATTTGCCACCCATCTCAAAACCAAGAAAAAACAATCATGATACCCCCCAGATAAAATGGTAACCAGATGATAAAGATGGGAGTTGGACACACAGGAGATGGAGAGGATGGGATTAAGTTTTAATCGATAAATCACATCCAATATGAAGCTCCTGTTGGATTCTCAAAGCATCTGTCAGTCAGGTCTTGAGATTCTGTCAGAATGGGAGGCTGGGAGCCAATCTCAATTCAGGGGGTAAGATGTTCTAGAGAGCTGGAGCCATAGCAGAGAAGACTTTTCTCCTGCCATTGCTTGACTGATGGGAAGTTGCTTGACTGATGGGACTTGCAGCATGCTCCCTTTGCTGGCATGGTTGGTGCAGGCCAGTTCCATCAGGGTGAGATGGTTCCTCAAGTATCCTGGACCTGTGCCAACATGCCATCTATGCTTTCAAAGGTGATGACCAACACCTTGAATTGCACCCATAAGCAGATTGGCAACCAGTGTGGTTTGCAAAACAGTGGTGCAACATAGACCACTCTAGGGGACCTAAAAACTGCCTGCACTACCAGCTGTAGCTTCTGAATATTCTTCAAGGTAGCACGCATTACAATAGTTCAAATGTAAGATGACTAGGGCTTTAGTTACTTAGCACAGGGAATCCTGATCCAGGAAAGGCTGCAACTGATGCACTAAACAAAGATGTGCAAAAGCTCTGCTAATCATGATTGCAACTTGCTCTTTAAGCAGGAGTCATGAGTCCAGGAGAATCCTCAAGTTGTGGACCGGGCCTAACCCCATCCATAACTAAAGAGTTAAAGTTCCAGATTTATAGTTTAGTCTCTGGCAGCCAACTATGATGACATATAAAACAGAGGACTTGTTTTAGTGTATATTGTTTCATAGTAAATAAATAAAAATTTAAATATATACATGTTTCCAGAGAACTCTATTTTGATGTAAGAAGCAATCAGTTTAACCAGGAATATATATCATGATATTTATTTTATTTTATTTATTTATTTTACTATATGCCGTATGAGAGCACAGTGGTTCACATGGATAGGATTCTAAGTTGACAATCAGCAAGCCCATGCTTGAGACACGAGTAATACTGCATGATGGGGAGAGGTCCCATCAATCACTCCAGCTCCTGACAACCTGGCATTCTAAAGCGAGTAATTTGAGTAGATAAATAGGTACCACTAATGTGGTGGCCACATTAACTGGGACGTGAAAGGAGCTCCCAATCCAGCAATAGTGATGTCCTTTCAATCCGGAAGTGTCTCAGTGGTTTCAACAGTGATGGTCCAGCCCAAAAGCAGCAACATAGAATCTCTGATCTCTGATCTCTGATTCTATGTAAATGAATTGGGTATTTTAAGCTCAGTCTTTATCCTTTTTTTTTTTCAAATTGAGTATTATTATATTAACCTGAAGATAAGTTTATTTTATAATCGAATGATTTCATCAACTCTTTGTAATCGCTTATTAATAACATTTCTGACAAAGAAAACAAACTTCTTACAGTAGATCATCACAAAATATTTGCCCCTTCTTTCTTCTGTTTAAAGAAAAGATTTGTAAACTGGATTATAAAAATCCGAACAGTGCTGTCATTAACTCTTCAATTAAATGTTTTCCATGTTAAGATTTTAAAGACAAAAAAAGTGAATTTATATTCTTTTTTTAAATAAAGTTTTTAAAGATCACTCTATGTCCCAAAAAGATGACTAGTCATCTAGAGGCTGTCCCATTTTTCTGCCTCTAAGCTAATATATGGCAGTGGTGGGTTCCTCCCGGTTCGGTCCAGTTCGGCCAAGCCAGTAGTGGTCACGATATGACATCACCGAACTAGTTCTCTTTTTTCGGAAGCTGGGCCCTCCCACCCACCCACCCACCCACTCCATTATTCTTACCTTTTATTTGGCCCCACCCCCAATCTATTCACTGTCTCCCGAGTCCCAGCTGATTGACTAGAAGGAAAAAAACTGTTTAAACTCTTGCCGCAGGGCTTCAAAGAGCCACCCTACAGATGATCAGTGTTAAAAGGCAGTGTGGTGGTAGACCGGTGCCTCCCAAAACAAATGAGTAGACCGGTGCCTCCAAAAACAAATGGGTAGACCGGAACGCTCCAAGAACAAATAGTAGACCGGTACAGCTCTGCAAGTAGTTAAAAGCCTGGTAGACCAGTACCTCTGCTAAATCCTAAAGAATTGTCACATGACCATCAAGCCACACCCATAAAATAAGCCACATCCACAGAACCAGTAGTAAAAATTTTTAGAACCCACCCCTGATATATGGCCAAGTAATTCTGTATGGAAATTATTTTTTCCTCATTTTTTTTTCATTTCTAGATCGAGCATCTCTTCAAAGCATTTCTACAAAGGTCTGCACACTCCTTGCTATCCACACAGCAGAATTCATCATAAAATAAATTCTAAAATATACCAGGTTTGGGAAGGGGCAAGGGGAAATTATTTTATTAAAAATAAAAACAGAAGTCCCGTTCTCACAGATAATAAATTTTGGGGAAATTAAGTCAGATTTTTCCAGATTTTTAATTTTAGAATTTCTGCCTTGCTTTTGAAGTGAATGTCCAGAAATATTTGGAGGTGTGAAACAAACTGATTAGGATTGGGACAGCATCACTGGAAGACTTCTTGGTAACTGAAAAAAAAAGTATCTATTACTATAATGACATGCATAGTACTGCATTTTTTACCATTTATGATAACACATGCTCTGACAACTGAATGGCTTATTACAAAAAGAGGAAATAATATTGCCACAGGAGTATATTTTTAAGATAAAATATAAATTAAAATTACAGTAATTTTTAAAGATATCAGTATATTTGAAGTAGAAATGATATGTTCATTTTAGGGAAAAGGCTGGACAAACTTTCCTGACACAAAACAATAGCAACTGCAACAGATCAATTGTGTGTAATATTTTCATCAAACAGGCAGTGGATGATAAAACTGTTCCCCCCTTCTCCCTGTTCATTCTTGGCATATTCACTGATATATGCTACAGTGTGACATCTATTTTCTAAGCACATGCGCTCCAGCTCTGCATTATTGATGATTTTTGGCTGCATATTTCTGCTCTGCTATTAAGAGACAAAGCTAAGATATAGTACATTTTCCCCCATTCTTGGAATCACATATTATGATGTTGGGGAGGTTGACACAAACAAATCTTATACCACTATAGGTGCATGGGATTTCATATACTCCTTGGTTTTCTAACTCAATTTTGTCTTTGGGGTTTCTTAGGATGGTATAAATTTTTTGGTTTGTGCAGAATGCCATCGAGATAGAAAAATGCCCACACAGAAAACCCGAATAACCAAAGACCTACATACAAATACCCGTGAAAACCTCAGAAAACATACACACACACACACACACACACACACACACACACATTGCAGTTAACTGCATTACATTGCAGATAATACATAGGCATTTTATTCATAACTACTTAAGTGCCATATAAGTCCTACCTAAAGTATCTGAGTTTGATCAACTCAGATCAAGAATATACTTCCCGCCTACCAGCCATTTGGAAACCCGCCCTCATTGACAAACGAGTCCCTAACACAAAGAATGACACCAGACCCACACTCACGAAAACCACACAGGATATCACCACCACACTTCCACGCAAAAAGCAAACCCAGACCCACACCGATGATGAGGCACGACCACAGACCAGAAGCCAGACCACAGCTGCATCATTGCCCACTTTAAACCCCTCCAATCCATACATGAAGCAAACTGACACCCACCATGAAGAAGTGGCACGACCACGAACGCGAAGCCAAACAACAGCAATGCAGCTCACCAGCTCAAATCCCCCTGCAACTCAGACTAACCCGAGCACAGCCAAGCCCCCACCCAAACAGAGCACACCTCCAGCCAATCAGAGCACAGCCAACCCCCCATCCAATCAGAGCTCAGCCAGGCCCCCAACCAATCAAAGCACACCTCCACCCAATCAGAACACAGCCATGCTCCCACCCAATCAACTCCCACCCCCACTGGCAGTTAAAAGAGAGAAACAGCTGCGATCACACATTGCTCCTGGAAGCACAAAGCCGAGAACACCAACCTGAAGATGACGAATGAGACTTCGTCGAAACGTTGCCAAGACACTTCCAATTTTACGTGGGAGAAAACCCGAATAACCAAAGACCTACATACACACACACACACACACACACACACACACACATAGAATATATATATATATATATATATATATATATATATATATATATATATATATTCTCCCTGAATAATTATTTATTTTTAATTAAAATGTTCAAAGTAATCTATGACTATCCCAAGTATTTCTGCACATACTAAATGTTCCTTAATTTCCTTTTTCCATGGCATCTTTTCAGATTATATTAAAATAAATTCTGGAAGATAACTGTTGCATTTAAAATGTTATGCTGTTTGTGATTAGACCAGTGTTAGCTATTTTTCTTTCTCCAAATTGTATGGGCTACAACCGTAATAATTCCTAACCATCAATCAGGCTGTATGTAATTTATGGGGATAATAGTTTTAATGTGAGGAAGTTACCCACTTCCCTAGCAGCAAGCAACAGTGATAGCCTCTAATCAAGAAAACATTGATTCAAGTTTATGATCAACTATAATGCTAATCTGATGCCTTTTGGCCAGTCATCCTCTTTCTAATTTTAATCTATTTTATGAGACTGGTTTAAAGATAATATATAAAAGGAACGCATGGCTCTTTTGGAAGAAAGGTTGAATAAAACTTTTGAACAAAGTTGAAGAAAAGATGCATGTATTTTTAGAGATATTTTGAATGTCAGCCATGGCAATTTAAACCTACCCCTCAGATGTCACTCATAAACACCAGGTGGTAGTGGAGATACAATGTGAAAATTCCTGCAGGGCAATGGAGAGATGACAAACAGGAGCACAAAGGTATACTTCTGGATTCTCCACATCTGTAAAATTATTAATTCTTTCATATGAAATTTAACTCAACCCATCCCAATGATCTGCTCTATAAATATATTTTATTGCTGTGGGGGGAAAAAACATTGTCCAACCTAGTGTAGGGCACCACAGTTGCTTTGGTATTTTGCATGAAGTTTGTCAGTCTATTAAAATGATTTCTGTCATCCATTTATTTTAAGTTCCAATGGTTTTGAGGACTCTGATCAATGAATCATGTCATTTGTTTACTGCTCTAGATAACTACCCTAATACATATGGAGATATTTTTAAACTTTTTTCAGCTTCCACCTTGATAAATAAGTATAAAAGACCAGATATTTATTACTCTTTTTATCTCTTTACCTCAGAAAGTCTCATGTTGTGATTTCGGAGATGCCTCATATTTCAGATGCAGATGGAGTTGCTTGTAGGTCTATAGAGTCAGCTACAGGTGAATAGGGAGCCAGATATGCAAATAAAACTTTCTTTTATGCAAAAAATAAATCTTTGTCAGGCACTTGGTTCATTTGAGAACAGGAACACCCTGTGAGGCATTTAAAAATGTCTCACAGAATGGAGCTACTTATGCAGAATATATGGAAATTACAATTTTATTTGTTTCCAGCTTCTAAAATTTTCAAATTCCTTCAGTCATCTGTGCTAGGAAGAAGATTATTCTGCTGCTTCATTCTCTCCCAGAGCAGTTAAGAAAGCTTCAAACTGTATTGAAATAGATAACAAATCTTCAATATCATTTAAAAACTGGAAATGCAGGTCTATGTATTTATGTGTCATTTTATATAATGCCATATTCCTGAAATAACTTCCTGATACTTTAGAAAATATATCACAAAACATGGTAAAACAGTTACTTTCCCACAAACTCAAAAATCTTTATTTTAAAACACAAAGTCCCTTTGCTAGTCATATTTAGATAAGTGCTAAAAGCTTTCTTAAAGGCCAAATAAAATACTTAAATTTTGAAAGTGACCAATAAATTAACAGTTTATTTTTATTAATTGTGTCAAACCAATCTCCCAGTTTAATGTCTTAACTAAACTTATTCGAATTTATTTTAAAAAGTAGTATTATCTCTGCTGGCTGTTAAAGAAAAAAAAACAGAATAAAAATCTACAGTGAATAAATTTATTACAAAATTAAAATTTAAATAATCTTTCTACAGGAAACTTAGCTATTTTAAAAAAGAGAAATATGTGTCAGTTGTCACTGATCTTGCACCATGTCTGTACCAAATTACACTGCTAAATGGCATAATGGAGAGAAAAATGCTTTACAAATTAACAATGGAGTCTTTTCATGAACCAAATAGAAGTGCAATTTAGAAACTGAAAGGTTTCTAGTTAGAAAAGTAAATGAATGTCTCCAAATTTTATTTATTTTTATTTATATATCAAATTTAGAGACTGTCTATCTCACCCCAACCATATAAATATCCCAATAGGAGGTAGTTAAAACAAGAATACAATAATTAAAATTTAAAAAGGGAGGGGAAGAACGTTCAACTCACTAACCCTAAGTTTATGTGTTCCTCTCCAAGTCAGCAGAGACAGGTTTTAAGATACTACCAAAAGGCCAGGAAAGTGGTGAACCACCTCATCTTGAGGGGAGGGATATAATATTCCAAAGGATAACAGAGAACTAAACAAGTGAGGCAAAATTACTTATTTATTTTTATATATCAAATTTAGAAACTGCCCTTCTCACTGACAAAGCAAGTGAGTAACATGCTGTCCTCGCCTGACTGGATGGGATAGGCCAATGTAATGGGAAAAGATGGTACCACAAATGGCGAGTCACCATGCCATGTAGGACTTTAATGGTCATAACCAACACATTGACTTGGACCAGAAGCAAACCAGCACCCAATATAGCTCATGTAGCAAAAGTGTTACACATGCCATCCTTGGGACACCCAAAATTACTCATCCTGCCACATTCTGTATCACCTGAAGCTTTCAGATACTTTTGAAGGGTAGTACCATGTAAAGTGCACTGCTATAGTCAAAAAGGGCTTGAGAGAAGAGCCTCCCTATCCAGGAAGTGATGTGACTACTGCGCAACATTAAATTATTTGTTTGTTTGTCAACAAGTATAAGGAAACAAGTAACAGTATAGACATAGAGATGACCAAAAAATTGGCTCAAATAAAAGGATATAAATAGGCAAAACATAGCCATAAACACATAGAATGATTACATATAAATGGGGACAGTAGGACAGGGATGGAAGGCACGCTGGTGTGCTTATGCACGCCTCTTAGGCACCTCTTAAGAAACATGAAAGGTCCATGGAAGTCAGGTAAAAGACATGGGGATTAGAGAGACTAAAAACAGGATCAGTAGAGTGTTCAGACATTTACTACTCTATTGCAGAGATTGTATTTCACACAATCAAGATTAGGCCGATTTATATTGAGTTTAAATCTATTGATAGCCCTTGTGTAATTATGGTTGAAATTAAAGTACTCATTTACAGGTAGAACGTGTTGGTAAATAATCTTATGAACTAAGCATAGGTCAGAACATAGATGGCATAGTTCGAGGCTTTCCAGATCTAAAATTTAAGCTTGGTGGGATAGTGAATTTTATTTCGAGCAGAATATTTGAGTTACTCTCCTAGTAAAATATCTCTGGAGTAAAATATCTTTCCTAGTAAAATATCTATTATGTTGCTCTGGAACTGAGAAACCTTCCAGCACCATGTGACAATTCATGGGGTTTAAATATGGCTTAAAATAGAACAATTCTGGAACTGGAAGAAGTACAAATTGTTCCAGGAATAATCATAACTACTCTAATACGTGCTCCATGATCCAAGCAGTCTTCTATGAGCATGGCTGCCATCTTTATGCCAAGGTAGCCCAGTGAGAAAGAAAATTTTGTAACATGTTTGCCAGCTTGACTCAAGCTAGAGGAATAAACCTCCTGCTATACAATGAGCAAGTACATTTATTAATAAAGGCTTTAGACTTCTTGACAATTTAATATGGAAGGGAACTGCTTCACCAGCCAAAGCGTGTGATCAATCAGAATGTCAAGAATGAGCAAAAATCACCTAACAAGTGATCCCAAAAGGAAATTAAATGCTAATCAAGCTTTCTTCTTTGAGCAGATTTTGATGCTTTAGAGAAAGCAGGGACATATTCCAAAGATTTGTAGGAGGATTCAGCTATTAGTATATTAATCAGACACACACACACACAAATCTCTGACAGTTTTATCATAAATTCTGCTGGTCTTAGGATAACATATCCAAAGCACATTTCTTTTAACCAAAAAAATAATAATAATTTCAGTATATTTCACACAATCATTATGTATTTAGACAGTTATGAATAATGTTCCAGACAGGTAGAAAGGATTACTGTGTACTTTATAAAACATAGGATTCCAGTATCCTTATATAAGTTTTGAGATGTTTAAATAGTGGTCACCTGTTTAAATGGTGAAGAATCTACTCTAAAGCCTATTTCTTACTGAGATAGATTCTGTAGTACAGAAATATATAATTTAGGAACAAAATACCACAGAAAATATACCCTGTCAAAAAATCATAATTCAAATTACTGGATATAAAAGTAACCAAAATATCATATAAAGAAGTGTTAATACTTGATAGCCCTATCACATGCAACTTCTACCCCTTTCTGGGGTATTTGACAACTTGACAACTGAATGAACTCTAGGAATGTACTATCTATTTTGCTACTCCACTTAGAAGAAGGGGAAGAAAATAAATGAATCCTACAAATAACCTTTGATGTATGTATAATACTTTGTTGTTCAGTATCAAATGTGCAGCCACTAGTTTGAGTAACAATCATGAAATGTGGCAAATTGATGGAGCTAACCAATGTGTCCAGGTCTAAACACAAAATGCATACATAAGAAAAAAAAATGTGTGAACATTCATCCCATACTTTGATATTTTTGCTTCTTTCTGCCAACTGTATTTTCTTAAAGAAAAAAAAAACATCTGAGTGCTTACAGCCTGAAATACGCCACTTATTGAAAAAAAAATGTACCATGGACTTTTACTTTCCTTCCTTCTTTGCGGATAAAAGGATGAATGTGTTAATCTAAGCAAAAAGCTGCTCTGAAAATCTCTTTCCAAGCTTTGTTCTATTTTCCCTGAGAGATTATATAATTCAATCAAGCATTCCTGAACAATAAGAAGGAGTCAGTAAGTCTGCTTTCTCCAAGTGACCAATTTGGGTCTACTAAATGTCCTCTAATAAAAGAGAGTTCAGCTGCTATATGGGAGAAAATGGATTGCTGTAATGAAACACAAGGTTTAAAATGAATTGTACCATGACTTTTTTAAAAAAGTAAAGGTATACTTATTTACAATGTTAGCTGAGTAAAAGTTTCTACCGGTAAGACTTGACATCATTTTCAACTGAGAATCTTGCTGCTCCATTACTAGAATATTTAACATAATTTCTAAAAGCTGCAGCATGCATAGAAGGCAGGATAGATTAGACTGATAATAGTAGCATAATAACAAAAGTCCTGCAATACCACATGTATGAAAGGGGAGGAGCTTGTTGTGCAATATAGAATGATTCTTTTGCAGAATGATGGTCATCACTGTTCATTAGTTATATACTGTGCTTAAATCTGTCTAATCTGTTTTTCAGCTTTCAGAGTTGGTGATCTCCACTAAATTTTGTGACAGTGAATTCTACAGGAAACTATTAGCTGTAATTAAACCCATCCTGGATATCTTGGGTCAGATACAGTGGTGGGTTGTTCCCGTTTCAGTCCGGGTCTTGCAAACTGGTAGTAAAAGTGGCGGGAGGCTCCGCCCACCCACCCGGATGTCATCATGGACGATCTACGCATGTGCAGAAGCTTCTGCACGTGTACAAAGCGTACTCCCATTGCAAACCAATAGTAAAGGTAAGTAGAACCCACCCCTGGTCAGATACCAGGATTTCTGCTGTGAGTTCAAACTGTTTTAGTTCAGGATCTTGAGAGTTTCCCTTCTAATTATGACAGATATTGTAAGATCATCTGACTAGCATTTATTCCTTCATCAGCATCACTGATCCTGTTCTGACCAATTAACTTTGACTTCTTCCATTAAAAATGGAAGGTTTATTCAGCCTTTATTAATCTTATATAAAATGTTTTATGAACAGCTTTCCAGAGTTCTAAGGATTCTGTAGGAAGGAAATAATATGGAGAGGAATCAGCTCTTTCAATGAAAAGGGAAAGAACAAAACATGCTAGAAAATTCTTTTTCTCCCAACAGTGACAGAATATCTTCTACAAAATTGTGAGTAGAACCATTATAGAAAAGATTTCTTACTCCAAGAGTGCAGAGAAGCTCAAGAAAGACACTCAGAGTAACTCCACCTAGATTTTGCAAGATAAAGTTTATCTAGAAAATGGCTATGGGAGACTTTTATGATTCTGCTAGATTATTACTAACAGTTAAGATCATCCCATAATTCCAAGTGGTTCCTGATTCCTGAGTTTGCCAGAGTCAGAGGATGTGATACCAATACAGGAGAAAATGAACTTGTTTTCTGACACTTGACATTAAACTATTGATAAAACAGATCAATAACGTTACCCAGAAAATACACTGCTTTGGGAAGTATACTCACATACTAATGAAACATATATATTCAAAAAGGAATGCATTCAAGTTCATGGTAAATAGGAAGCAATTAACTTCCCAATGTTTCTTACCATTCCTATGAAACAAATTATTTCAAAAAAAAAAAGGTGAGTCACACACATTTTAAGTTTAAAGGTGTGAGATAGTGTAATATAACAGTGCCATACTTTGCTCAGTCTAACAGTCTATAGTCTGTTAAGTGGGAGTGCCTAATTGTGGGTGAAAGAGAACAACAAGCCTGAAGACAGCTGTCTTTAATTAATGGCTGCACTTCTGAAAGCTTCAAAGGGATTTAGAAACTTCTGATCATCAAAAAAAATCTGGAAGTCAAAGATTTGAAAAGTGCGTTTCAAAGAGGTTGGCAATGTATCAAAAGAGTGAATTATTATCTCCATACTGTGTTCTTACAAGTTACAGAATCCATATGTACATTTATGTGCAGTATAATAGTTGGACTTCATGAGATCCAAAAGTGTAAATATAGAAATAATTTTATTATATGTTTTGATTTACTTCACTGACAAGAATCAATGTGTCATTACGTGTCTAGAGCGGCAAAGATACAGGAAAAAATGTCTTTAATTAGTAGGACTTAACATGTCTTATTGTCTTGTTTATAGAATTAGGTTACACTTTAAGAAATTATAAATAATTACAGTTCTGCAATATTTAGGGGTTTTATATTTTATTGCCTGATTTTTGTACACTATACTAACGGTTAACTAATTAGTCTTTAATCTCACATTCATTTCATTCAAACTTGTTAGATTTTGTTCCACTCCTGCAATTATATCATGAAAAAATCTCTTTCACTTATGGTCTAGTATGAACCAATTAATTTACAGTTCCTGAAGACATAGAAAAATTATATGCATTTTATATTGTAATTCATTTTCAATGCTATAAAAAACTGTATCCAATAAAAACTTTATGAGAAACTTCCTATGTTAAAAATGTAATATATTATATAGGATAATTTTTTGCAACAATAAAAATAATATTCATAATATAATATTCTACCAATCAAGTGGAAATCTGGATGCCCCAAATATCTCATTGAAGCCCTCCAACCCTGGCTTCTTGGGGTTGTGGTCTACCAATCTTATTTAGCATCCTCGTCATAAATCCAGTTTGTGAAAGAGATTGAGACGTTGAAAAAAAAATTGCAACAATTTATTCATGAGAGGTTTTACCTACAAGACAGCTAAATAATATTATTAAACTGTATTGGAACTTTTGAAATACTTGGAGCAACATAATGAAAAACAAGCTGCATTAATTTTTATTTTATTTTTTTAGTTCCAAATAAGGTCTTTGATAGTTTGAATTAGGCATTCAGGTTTAATGTTTTGGAAGATATGAATATTGGAAAGAATTTTATTAAATGAGTAAGATCTATTTACACTTCAGAAAAAACACAAATGATTGTCAGTGGAGATCTAACAAAATCTTTGAGATAGAAAAAGAAACAAAACACTGTCTCCTATTTATTTTGAAATACTGAATAGAAATACCAGAAAAAATAAGAATATTGTGGTATTAAAACTTTAAAAAGATACTTATAAATTAAGGGCATTTGCTGATGACTTGGTGTTGATTTTCAAGAATCCACTAAAGCAGTGGTTCTCAATCTCTTGTCCACGGACCCTTGGAGGGGGGGACACAATGTTGTCACAAGGAGTCAATGAAGCTTGAAGAAATGTTATGATTTAAATCTTGAGTTAAGTCTTGGGTGGCCATAGTCATGTCCAAGGCCACAAAAATTGTTTAAAGAAGGGGTCCATAGTGAAGAAAAGGTTGAGAACCAGCGCATTAAAGCAGGGGTGGGTTCTACTTACCTTTACTAGTGGTTCACAACTAGGCCGCGCTCTTTTGCGCAAGCATTTTCAAGCTAGGATGGGGGGAAGCTGCCCCATGCGCCCTGCACCTACTTACCTTAGGACTGCTGCAAGCAGGGCTCCCACAGGAATCCCACGCATGCTCACATTTTCAGTGCTGGGGCCAACCAGTTGTTAAATTATGTGAAGTCCACCTCTGATTTCACCCCTTTCTGTATCTTGTTAAACTACTTGGCAATGAGTGGGTGTAGACTAGTCAGATATTTCCACCAAAATCCATGAGTTCATCTTCACCTGATGCTGACCATTTCTTGATCTTCCTTGCTCTTTTCTCCACCATTTCTGCTGTTATTACCAGTTCTTTCATTTCAACTAGTTTTTTTTAGTCTTATCCATTTCCTTTAACCAAGCTGAACTGTGTTATATTTCTTTGAGTTATTCTATATCTACACCCAAAATTGCACTGCTTCTTGCTGTTCACGTGCTGACTGATTCATTGCAGTTTCTTCTGGTAAAATTCTTCTAGATTGGTAAAAACATTTCTGATTGGATTGAAATTGAAGATTTTGCCTATAATTTGCAATTGAGCTTTGTAGCTGCTAATCTTGGGTATACCTATTATTATATATACTATGAGTTTCTCACATAGTGGATGTGTATAGATATAGTGACTAAAATAACTGGTAACAAAAGAAAACCCTTTCTTGTAAATTCTAGATCATTGCTGTTTATAATTTTTCTTGTCTGGTGGAGGTGGAGGGGGAATTTGTTATTTAACAACATGAATATTACATTTATTAAAAAAGATGTAAACAATTTCTCATATGCATGTCACTTTGCTAAAAGGAAAATCTTGCATTCCTAAAGCTGAAACCTTTGCTTGTCCCCTTGGGAAATGATGGTGGAAGAAGCTGCAGTTGAAAATGTAAATGTAATGTTACACTTGAAAAACAGCATTAACATTTTCTTTTGAATTCACTTCATCAGTAAATATTAAGTCTAAATAGTTTCAAGAAGAACTCTAACTGGTGATTATGGAGAGTATCTGAAGGCAAAACTAAATCTAAATGTTTCAGGCTGATGTTGTAATAACAACAACAACAACAACAACAACAACAACAATAATAATAAAAGTATGGTTCATTGACATTGCAATACCTGGTGATGCACGGATTGAAGATAAGCAGCAAGAAAAAATCATAAAGTACTGGGACTTGCAAATTAAAGTTGAGCGACTGTGGAAAAAGAAATTGTGTGTTGTCCCGATTGTAATTGGAGTCCTTGGAGTAATACCTAAAGGGCTACCCTGCTATTTAGAAATTCTAAATTTACCGGACTTGAACATTTTGACTCTACAAAAAACCACCTTACTCGGAACAGCTTACATTCTCCAACGATACCTTAATAGTTCCTAGGTCCTTGGTTAGGACTCGAGCTGCTGAGCTATTAACCAGCCTCAAAGGCTGTGAATCTCACTAAAGATTAAATAATAATAGTAATAATAATAATAATAATAATAGTAATAGTAATAGTAATAATAAGACTATTTTAATGGAGAAAAGCAGTTTTTGCATCAGGAGAAATAATTTAGAAAATAAGAACAGCTTTGTGAATGTAAACTTAACTGTCAACTTGCAAAGCTTTCAAGTTGCCATGAGCAGGAGGGAGGGAGAACTGATAGGGCTGATTGATTTCTCTAACGGAAGATACATTCCATACATGCTTCCATACCGCAATCAGGAGGATGGTGTTGGATTTCACAGCCAGCCAAAGTGATTAATTGGAGAATGTGATTTATGATATGGCCAGGGAGGAGGGGAGAGACAGGGTCATAGGGGAATGTAAATCTACGTGGGATTAGTTCTAATTGCATCCGAATATTGCCGAAATGGTGCTTCTAATAAATGACTGTATTTCTTTTGAAGTTTGGCTCATGGCTCATGAATTAATTAGGGCATCTTTTGGAAACTTCACATTAACATCTTTTCTCCTAGACATTCTTCCACTGTTTCCTTACACCTAGACACATGCACAGTTCAGTTACAGGTAGTCCTCGACTTACAACAGTTCATTTAGTGACCATTCAAAGTTACGGCATCAATGAAAAAAGTGGCTTATGACCATTTTTCACACTTAACGACAGTTGCAGTATTCCCATGCTCACATAATCAAAATTCAGGCAGTTGGTAATTGACTCATATTTATGACGGCTTCAGTGTACCAAGGCCATGTGATCACCTTTCATGACCTTCTGGCAAGCAAAGTCAATGGGGAAACCAGATTCACTTAATAACCGTGTTAGTAATTTAACAATTGCAGTGATTCACTGTGGCAAGAAAGTTTGTAAAATGGGGCAAAAGTCATTTAACAAATGTCTTGCTTAGCAGCATAAATCTGATGCTCAACTGTGGTCGTAAGTCAAGGACTACCTGTGTTATTATTATAGTGAAAGTAAAATTACAGACAGCATGCACAAAGATTGTACTATTCCTAAGGCACCTTTTCTCTGCTTTCTTCCATAATGCATTTAAAAGCTGAAAAATGTAGCTCTCTTCCTAGAGCTTAAATCATGTTCATATTTAAGAATGTTGGCATGAAACTTGTTGTCCAGAATAAATTATGAATATTTTCTGGCAAATGGATGAAGCATGTGGAAAAAATGGGCTTTTCAAAAATAATAGTTAAAAGAATATAAAATAAAATGTAGTGAGTGGGCTTTTATTTGCCATTATACAAAGCATGGGAAAACAATTTAAACAGGATGATTGATTTGCAACAATGAGATGGCAAATATTAAATTTATTATGAATATTAATATTACATTTAGAGAAAACTAGTAAAATATGCTTTTCTGCTCGTACATTATTCCAGTGCTGATTGCCAAAATAGATAATTCTTATTCTCAAAGCTGCTGAAACTGCAACAATCAGGTCAGTTCATTTCTTTCATATTTGGTAGTGTCATGGAAGAAAGAAGAATGGAGTTGAACCCTGAAAAGGAAAGAAAATGGTTTATTGAGCGGCAATCATCGGATTCCAAATTACAAAGAAAGTAGAATGCAATTACAGGAAAAATGTAAGTTTAAATAGAAAAAGAAGGTTCTCTGTGAAAAAAAATAGATTGGTTTATATTTTCAGGGCCTTGTCAATGATTTGTTACTATTTTTAGGGCTTCTGAACTTGAGAGTGGTTGGCTATTATTTTTAAAAGGCTTAGGAAGAATGCATGACTTTCAGCATAGAATATGTTAATATGGAATTTGTTATTAAGCCAAATATATGAATAAATGCAGGTTGGTTGTTTTAAGAAATGGGTTTTTACAGAATGGGCTTGGCTGATTGCGGTAGGAAGGAATACTTTTCAGCTACGTTCACTGAATCAGGGTAAGGAAAAACTCTAGCAGTAATATTTTTTTATTATTGTTCATCTATCTATTCAACTATAGCCTTCTTTAACTGCCAGGAACTAGTCCCAAGTAATTTGCTTATGAAGTAAGTAAAGTGCTCCATGCACACACTGTCTTACCTCAGGGCCCCCGCACCAGGCCATCCATGCCTCGACAGCTGCCTCGTGGTGGCAGCACTAGCAGGAACCCACGTGGCTACTGGGCCATATCTTCTGACACCAATGTGGTACCAGGACAGGAGGCTGAGCGATGCGCCAGTGCTGCAGCCCCAATGTGAGGCAGAGTGGTGGAGCAGCCCCATGCACCTCATGTCAGTTTACCTCAGAACCCCTGCAGCCATGCCAACCAGGCACCTGCCTCGCGTTGTGGCCGCAGTACCAGCACCTCACTTGGCCTCCTGCTCTGTTGCGGCTGTGAGCAAACAGAAGTGGGCTTGCGGCCAGGAGCGGTCTTGGTGGATGGAGCTGTTGGAGCTGCCACTGCAAGCGAGGCAGTTGAAATTGAAAAGTGAAGCATTTCAAATTTCCATTGCTGTGACCAGAAATATCTGTGATATATAATTTTTATTTCTAATAAAGTATTTTAATAATACCGGACATGTCTGTATTAATTATAGTAATCAATCAATATTTGCAATGTTGATCAGAAAGCCTTTTAATTCCTAAAATAATATTCCATAATACTACCATGCTATAAATAAATTATAATATTATATGAGAAATAAAATGTATTGATTTAGATTCTTTTAATTGCTATCCCCAAAATATCTCCTATCTTTTCAAGAACAGAAATAAACTAGTTTTAAATTATACATGCATAGCTTAAAGTACAAATTATATTTTTCATTGATTTCATCTTCTCTGAAATGGATATGCCACTATAAAATAAATACTAACGTTTTTATCATATTTTAGTTTGCCTCTGACTAAGGCTATTTTTTTGAAAGCCAATAATTTAACTATAGTTTTCAATAATTTGGTGTAGACATAATTTAAAGAACAAAAAACTTAAATTAGATGTATGATTGTACTGGAAAGTACTAAAAATAAAATCCTTTTTAATCCTTTTAACTTTCATATAAGTCCTCAATTTTTCTATGCTTCATCCACTTAAAAAGTGATATACTCTTGTTGCCTTTACCTTTATTATTATATTTGATCCAGCAAAAATATATTCCCCTAAATATTTCGCTTACTGTTCTACATTTTGCACAATTTTTCCCAAAAAGTTGATTCTTGCATTATATTCCTTGGACCACAACATGCATAACTATAACTGACCTATGAAATCTACATTCTTATGTTCTGTATCTACAAAGACTATCACCCATTTATTCCTCAACTCCATTACATACTTTCTTTTTTTTATGTTTATAACAATTTAATTTAATTTAATTTAATTTAATTTAATTTAATT
>WNWU01000007.1:14625964-14641940 GCA_012654045.1 Ptyas mucosa | reverse complement strand
AACATGAAATACAAATATTAAAAACAATTAAAATATATATAAATTTGGCCCCCAAAAAATTTTAAAAATCACAAACCAATTAAAACATTTAAAATTCCTTCTTAAGCCAGTCCGGCTTGCTGGAAAAAATGGGTTTTAAGGGCATGGCGGAAGGCACTGAGGTCTTGAATTCTCCTTATCTCTGGGGGCAACTGATTCCAGAGGGTAGGTGCCCCCACAGAGAAGGCTCTTCCCCTGGGGGTCACCAGCCTACATTATTTGCCTGATGGCACCCTGAGGAGGCCCTCTCTGTGGGAGCGCACAGGTCGATGGGAGGTCGTCAGTAGCAGCAGGCGGTCTCGAAGATAACTAGGCCCTATGCCATGGAGCGCTTTTATTAATTTATGATATAACATACATCCGTTACATATATTCTGACCAGCTTCATTTTTATATATTATACTCTTCACATCTTTAAATATTTGTTAGACACATAAACATTCTATTTTTTTCTTTTGTTTGTTCAGTTCTTTGCTACTTACCACTCTTACATTCCAAGGTTCAAACTTTCACAAGGTTTGTCAAATTTCCTTATAAGGCTAATGTAAGGAAAATCCAATGATTTATAGCTTTATAGACAATATAGTTAAATCTAGAGTTTTGCATCACAAATATCATAGCAGTGAGTAAGGTGTCAAGGTATCTGAAGGACATTAAGTTATGGAGGAAACTAACAAGAGAAAGATTAGGCAATAGGGGAGTAGAATTTACACAGATTAAAATTTCTCAATTATTTTTAATTGAATGAAATATATAATATGAAAATGAAAGGACTCATCACTCTTCAAAACATTCCAAAATTTACCAAAATACAAGCAATAAATACATCAGTGATGGGTTGCTACCAGTTTGCCCCGGAGCAGGCAAATTGGTAGGGGTAGCGGCGGGTGGCTCTGCCCATCTGCCCGGACATCTCTGCGCATGCACAGTAGCATCATGCGTGTGAGTGAGCGCCCAAGCACCCACGAGCGAACCGGTAGTGACGGGATTTGAATCCCACTATTGAAATACATGTCAAAAATGTACTAGCATGTTCCAAAGTGCCATGATATTCTACCCACTCAAATTCTTCATTACAATTTATGTCTGTCTGTGTTCCTGCTTCTGCATTTAGTGCTGTTAGCCTGCATCATGCCACAGTTTGTCAATAATCTCTCACTGAGGTTCCTCAATCATTACAAAGGCTTAGCGTTATTAATCACATACTATATGCATCAGTTAATAGTTCTTTGACTGATTACTATAACGTGATATTATGCACTATTGCTATGTAATCATAAACTTAGGATATAACAACAAAATGAATCACTTTCTTAAAATAATATTTTTGTGATTAGGAACTTGGTATCTTAGATAACTTTTATTTGCCACCCTCATACCATTTCAGTTCTGTGTAAATATAATAGCACTCAAAAAAACCCCACAAATTGGCTTCCTTCCCCTTCCCTCCCCTTCTTCTTCCGTTCCCCCTTTTGCTTTCTTCTACCAAAATTAAGACTTTGATAGCCAAATGCTGGATTCACAGTTCTAGCAGACATAATCAGCTACAGGAAGAGATCAAATGAAGGCACAATGTGCACTTCAATCCTCTCAAAGTGTCATTTCTAATAAGATCAAAAAATGCTCAACCAAAGCTTATTGCTGTAATGAAATCCTTTCTCTGGGTTTTATTTCTTAATTCTTTCTTAAATGTAAGAGATGCTTAGACAGCTTCTGTATTTATTTTTTTTGGTAAAATGTGTTGTGTATCTTACTAAGTGACATCTTACAAAAATATATCCAATGTGACAAAATAGCTACATCATATTTAACTAAATGCATATTTACTAATGTGAATCATAAAGAAATGTATTTTTACTGAATAATACTGGAAGCAAATGACAGACAATTCTAAAGCAATGCGTTGATTTTTTTATTGTTATTTTAGGGGGAGAGACTTTAAACCCCCACACCCTCTACTCCTACCTTAAACACAGTTATATCACTATTCCTTTGCACCATTTATATTTAAACATACATGTACATTTTCAAATACTTTTCAAATACTTTTAAAATAGAAAACATGCAGATGGCATCCATTTTGTAATCTGAATGTGAATTGACATTCACATAGTCCAATTTATTGACCTCAAAATTATGCAAAACTAATTCAACAAATTATGCTAACTATAATCCAAAGAACTGTCACTCATTTTCTATGATAATCAAAAATTTAGACTTTTCTGAATGCATGAATATGAGAAGTAAATTCACAAAGTAACATGGCAGTTATTTAAAAGTTTGATGAACAACTATACATAACATATTATGAATTTCAGTTTCCTGAATTCTAAAATTTATATGATCTGTAAAACTGTTTATAAAATAGTATGAAATTTAGAGTCCTGAAAATTATTAAGACTAGATCTAAACTTTACTCATTTGAATCTTGGATCCCTGAATACTTGATTGAATCCATCTTAGCTTGCAGGGACTGAAATATTTTTGCAATCATACTGTGTTGACAGGATCTATGACCTGTTGCAAATGGATCCCAAACAGCTACTAGCGTTCCAGAAAGCAGCACCAAGATTATTTATATACTCTTAATCTTTTTTGTATAAATAGGAAACATTCATTTCAATTAGAACATCTTGTAAGACAAACAAACAAACAAACAAACAAATTCTCACTAACACCTTATAAGATTTTGAGGGTCTTATGTAACGTACCTTTTATTAATTCATGCATGCAGACAGACAAAAGTATTTATGATTGAAAACATTGCTTTTACTAACCACTAATAGTTTTATATCAGTAAATGTTCATTCTGAAATATGTACTTTCAATATATAGGAAGTTCACCAATCTGGTGACACTGTATCCTTTATGCATATTTATCTCTGAAATTAAACTGCTTTTGCTTCTAATGAAAATTCCAAATGCATACAGACAAAAGTCATAGTGTCAACTGTTTAGATTAGATACAAGTATACTATAAATTCATGAGAAAGCAGGAAGAAATCAGACATCCTTCAAATACTCTATGTGGCAATTGTCCCATTACATTGTACATGCAGGTGGTACTCATTTCAAAGTGATGGTTGACTAACTTGGCAGAATCCACCACCAGATGGTGTATCCTAGTGGTATGAATAAAATGCATTTAATTAAACCAAATTGCTCTGTGCTTACCTTTCATCTGCTGTGCCTAGGTCAATAGTAGATGCTGAATTAGAAAGAAAAACAGTGAAGACTGCATAGAAGAATTCTGACATGTTTGACAAGTTATTCAGAAACGCTCAGAATATTCATGGTCAAAAAGACAAAATGACCCATGATCCAAAGCGCTCACTGCTCCTCAGAAAGTGTTCTATTCACACATGATGACTTAGATTTTTTAAAGAGATTTGCTCCTTTGTACTGTATTGAAAAATGCTTAATTTCATTTTAGTGAAACACATTGAGGTTGTTTTAAACCCTACCACATTATTTATAAAAAAGGGAAAGAGGTCTTTTTCTGTTTGAAAGCAGCAGCAGCATTAGTAGTAGTAATAGTAATAGTAGTAGTAGTTGTTGTTTTAGTACATCACTGACATGATTTTATAAAATCTTTGCAAGAAGTTGCAAGGCTCAAATTAAAGCAGATTTAATTCAGACTGCTAAATAAAATAATTCAGACTGCTAAACACAATAAATGGTAGATTACTATAATATAAACATTAAAAATTAATTAGACAGGAAACCTTTATTATGGATAAAACGTTAATATATCAGGTTGTAAACTACCAAATGAAGCTATCTGCGGTGTGTATGACAATCTGTCTGCAAACACTTCTTTGGTACCCAGCAGATTCCATATCCCACTTTATTTTATTTATTTTTTTAAAAAAGGTAAGTAAGCATGTTAAAAAACAATGTACCAGCCTCACCCATCATCTTTATTTTCAATAAAGGCATTTATAGAAAATAAAAATGGTGGGTAAGGGCAATTGTATAGTGATTAGCAACAAACATGTAACATAAAATGTACAGTACCATAGAAATTATTAAAAAGATATTGTATATTTTGTATATTTACAAGCTCCAAAAAATATTTTTCTCTATAGAACAATGGTTACTAAATGAAATTTTGTCCTATCCTGGAAATCTTATGATCCCATTCTGACAGAAAAAAAGCAAATGACATCCTAGGAAGCCCTTGGTTATTATTCCAAGTATATTAGAAATTGGGACAATTCCTCTAGAATCATAGGGTCCATATAGGTCAGCATTATTTCTTGCTCTATATTCACTTTTCAAGTGTATTTCTGGCTATCTCAATTATACTTGCTAACTTTTTTCTTCATTGAGATCCTTCATTGAGATCTTTTCTTTTATGTACACTGAGAGCATATGCACCAAGACAAACTCTTTGTGTGTCCAATCACACTAGGCCAATAAAAAATTCTATTCTATTCTATTCTTAATTCAGATTCATTCACACCAGTGAAGATTCTTATGTAAAGCCATCCTGGCCTTGGATATCAAGACCTAAACTCCGATGTGACCGTGGGTATTTCACAAAACCCTGCAGGTAAAGCACAGTGAATCAAGTAATCAATATGGGAAAAGTTCCATAGCACGCAACAGCAGGTAATACGTTTTCAATATTACCCGCCTAAAGCACTGTAGAACTTTTTCCTCAGCCTGCTTTAATGACTTGCTCTCTACAATATCAGAGGGGAGGTATAATAATACTTTTGCAGAATAAAACTGCACCTGTCACCTGGAGGAAACTGACGCTCTAGCTCATATCTTTCTTCAATATCCTTGCTACAGCAACAGGTGATCTATGATCATGACTTGGCTTACTCTGAACAGTGTCATCTGTTACTCTAGAAATAAAAATGAAAGAATGACATTTTCCCATTTTATGTGCTTTTTAAACAATGTTGGTTTTACATCCAAATTATAGGCGCTCAATTTAATCACATTGTGAAATACTCTAAACCATTAGTGATGAAATAAAATATATCACCTGGCATCTCTTTGAAGGGCAGAAATCAAGTCACAAAGAAAAATAATAATAACAAATACATAATTCATAAATAAAAGAAATCTGACACAATCCTAAATTCAATTTTTTACTGATTTTGGCAATTCTTGATATGACACCCAGCCTCCCCCCCCCCCATTCTGCAGCATGCATGAGAAATGCAAACAGAAACCTTTCTACTTTCTGAATACTACTCAATTTATCATCAAGATTACTCCTGCCATTGTGAATTTTGCAGATATGCATTGCTTGAACTATTATGCATAATATAATCTAAATACAGAGAACATGAATACTTTTATGTCTTCCTTTCTCATTTTTTCAATGTCTTTTAAGTGTGTGTGAAAGAACAATATCAAGAATCACAGCAGTTTGCGAAATCCTTGTGATTAAAGCTATGCAAGATCTTATAGCATTTTTATTTTTATTTTATCTGAAATACCAAATTCTGGTCAACTATATACAAATTAAAACAGAGGCAGATATACAGGCTACTTGAAAAGCAATATGATAGTTTGGTGTAAATTAATGTACAGGTCTAATTACCATAATTTGAGATCTAGTTCCTCATAGAGAAGTGCTTTATTCTAAAACTAATTCACCCATTTAAAGTATCCTTATTTTCTATTTGAAATTGCTTGTGAAAATGCATCAAATCCTCACAGACTGTTACCTAGATTCCATACAGTAAATTGCAATAGAACAGAACAGAACAGAACAGAACAGAACAGAACAGAACAGAATAGAATCACAGAGTTGGAAGGGACCTTGGAGGTCTTCTAGTCCAACCCCTGCTCAGGCAGAAAACTCTATACCATTTCAGACAAATGGTTGTTCAATCTCTTCTTTAAAACTTCCAGTGTTGGAGAATTCATAACTTCTGGAGGCAAGTTGCTCCACTGGTTAATTGTTCTAACTGTCAGGAAATTGTTTGTTTGTTTGTTTGTTTGTTTGTTTACATGATTTATATCTCTGCATATCTCATACAATACAATGATACAATACATATCTAATACAATAGCTCTAGATGGCTCACAACAATCCATAAAAAATAGCTAAAACATACCCTTCTCCACAAGTACCAGACCAAACATCCTTAGATGGAAATTGCCTCATTCTAGGCAAGGGGTCTGCAACCTGTGGCTCTGGAGCTGCCTGTGGCTCTTTCACCCCTCTGCTGCAGCTCCCTGTCATTCAAAATATGTGTCACAGCTGCCAATGTGTGACACCCACCAGCACATTATTTATTGAGCTATTCAACCCCCAGTAGGCCAACCATGGATAAATCCAAGAAAAGAAAAGTTTCAGAAGAAAACATTTAATTCAACTACATATGCTAGTTTTGTGGCTGCTCAAGAATAGTCAGGCACAGGAAGGGTTTTGTGGCTCCTGGTGTTTTCTTTTCTGTGGGAAATGGGTCCAAATAGCTCTTTCAGTTTTTAAAGTTGCAGACCCCCGTTCTAGGCCAATGTCTGGGGGAAGATTTAGGTCTTCACAGCCTTCTCAAAAGCCTTCTCAAAAGGGTAGGGATCCCTTAAATCCCTGGTGGGAGGCTCCTCCAAGGGACTTGGGAGGCCACTGAGAAGATATGCTTCTGAGGTCCCATCAGATGGCAACAGGAATGATAGGAGGTGCCATAAATTATTTGGTCCTGTGCTACATAGGTGATAACCAACACCTTGTATTGTACTTGTAAAGCAACTGGAAATTAGTGCAGCTCACCCAACAGTCATGTTATTTAGGTGAACCATGAGCCACCCCAAATAGTCTGTGATGCTATATTCTGGACATGTTGCAGATTCTGAATGGACTTCAAGGGCAGCCACATAGAGCACACAGCAATAATCCAAATGGGAGGTGATTAAGACATGGGTGACTTAGGCTTCATAGTACAAAAATGGACACAATTGATTTACAAGATAGATTTGTGCCAAGACCCTCTCAGCCACGGTTTCTACCTGCTATTTCAGCAGGAGCCATGAGGACTCCCAAATTGTGCACCAGATATGTATGAGGGAATTTACCCTATGCAGATTCAGAAATGTCAATTCTCCTGGGCTTAACTAGGCAAAAATGACAACAACTCTGTCTTGTTAGGGTTGAGTTACAACTGGTTTCTCCTCATCCAGGTCCTTAACAACCACCAGGCCAGGGGTGGGTTCTACTTACCTTTACTAACGGTTCGCAATGGGGAACATTTTTCAAAAAGAATCATAACAGTTTAGCCTTCTTCACACAATCTACACATCAGCACAGTGTTAAAAAAAATTAACAATCTAAAAAGGAAGAAAAGTAGAAAAATAACTTTTAGCTGTCTTCATTTATCATCTGCTTACATTTTCTTGGGTCTGACAAAGTAAGCATATGTGAATTGCCCTAAAGTAATTTGAGCACTGCTGTGTTGCCATGTGTAAGTTATGTGTAGCAATAGAATTAAAATACAATGCTGAATAATGAAAAACTGAACGAGCCTTGTAAATGACTAATATTTCAATTGGATTCTTGATTAAGCAACAACAATATGTTTAAGTGAGTTTCCTGATATTCTTTTATAATTTACACTTTATAATCTGAGGTATAAATATGCATATGTTTAAACAGAAGTGGGATGAGGGATGTATCCCAGAATTTTCAGTTCTAGTGTAAATTGATATTTTAAGATTAATAATTTTTTCTTGAGTTGAACTGAAAGAAAGCTTTATTATTCTAGTTGCAATAAAGTTGTGGATTCAATAAAAGTGATCTTCAACTTGTTTTTCCAAGTCTAATGCTTTACAGCTTGAAGACATCCCAGTAGCAGGTGGTCCCAAGCCTGAAGGTATTGTATTTTTTGGAGTATAAGATGCTCCGGAGTATAAGACGCACATTAGTTTTTGGGGAGGAAAACAAGAAAAAAAATCTGCCTCTGCCTACAGCATCCATCTGGCTAGTGTCCTTGCAGCAAACAGCAAACAGCCTGGTCAGCTTCAGCACATTATCGTAGCCTGATTCAGCATGAACAGCTAATTGGCAGTTTGATTGGTCTCCCGGAATACCGCCAATCAGCTGTTCCAGGCTGCGGGGATAGCCATAGCCCATCACCACCTCGTGTCACGTTTTTGGCCTCTGCGTGTTGCATTTTTGGCCCATTCCAGACAGCGGCAATGTACTGTGGTGATCCCCACAGCCTAGAACAGGTCTAAAATGGAGTGTGCAGAAGCCAAAAACACAACGCACAGAGGCCGAAAATGGCCGAAGGGTGGGGGCCAGTGGGTGGGCGGGGCTTCAGCAACATTCTGAATAAGATGCACAGACATTTCCACCCACTTTTAGGTAGAGGGAAAATGCATCTTATACTCCAAAAAATACAGTAATCACTGCCAGTAACTTCATATTGTTGTTTAATATGTGAAAGCATTACATTATGACAAATAAATATGGACTTAAGTCAATTAAGTTCAAGTATCTTGAACATTGTAATAACTACATAGTACAGATAGCCCTGTATTTGCTTTTTACAAAATAAGAACAGCACCTTTAGAACATCATCTTATAAAAATTTTAAGCACTTCTACTAACATTTTATCAAGTCCTATGAAGATTTTTTTTATTAGCAATATTGTACTCTAACATAAGTGTAGCCAAATTGTTTGATCCATTTAAACCCAATGGAGTCAACTACTCTGACTGACACAGCTCTCCACAGCAAAGGTCTTTTTAGCCATTATCATAGTGATTTTTAACTGATCATGCCAGAAACTAAACTTGGAACTTTTGCTTATAAACTCTGTAAGGTGTTCTGCTTCAGAACTAAAGCCCCATCCATCTGCTATGGTTTCAAGTAACTAAAAAATAAGCAGACAGTACAGATTGGAAAACAATTCCCAGTTTTCTCCATCTAAATTTTATAAATCAGTGATTATTCTGGGGAAGGTTTCCCATCCTGCTGTAAATTTGAAATGATGTTTTATTGTAGGGTTGGGTTGTGGTAAATTAGATTATTTTTCACTAATAATATAATAGCAGTAATGACTATGAGTAGACTATATCTCTAGTAATTGTAATATATAGATAGTCTTTGCACTCTCCTCATTAAAAGCATTCATATAACAGAGTAATAAAATAGTAGAATTGGAAAGGACCTCAGAGGTCTTCTAGTCCAACACCCCGCTCAGACAGGAAAGCCTATACCATTTCAGACAAATGAATGTCCAATCTCTTCTTAAAAACTTCTGTGTTGGATTACTCACAATTTCTGGAGGCAAGTCATTCTACTGTTTAATTGTCCTAACTGTTAGGAAATGTCTCCTTAGTTCTAGGTTGCTTCTCTCCTTGATTAGTTTCCATCCATTGCTTCTTGTCTTGCCTTCAGATGCTTTGGACAATAGCTTGACCCCCGCTCCTTTGTGGCTGCCCTTAGGTTTTGCAACACTGCAAACATCCTGTCACCCCTAGTTCCTTTTTTCATTAAACTAGACATACCCAATTCCTGCAACCGTTCTTCATATGTTTTAGCCTTCAGTCCCCTAAACATCTTTGTTGCTCTTCTTTTTGCTTTTTCTAGAGTCTCAACATCATTTTTACATCATGGCGATCAAAACTGGATGCAGTATTCTGAGTGCAGTCTTACCAAAGCATTATAAAATGGCATTAACACTAAACACGATATGTTACATAAGAATTGAAGGTTCCAATTGGGCCAAGTTGACTTTCAAAGCAAGCAGCATTATGCAAAGCACGGAAAAGGTGAAATAAATAGCAAACCAAATAAATTAAGGCATGAGGTAGGGAAGGAAAATCAAGCTACAACTAACTTAATATCCTTCACTACCACTCTATCTTTTTGTCTTTACAAACCATCCTTGCTTTTCCCACATCCATACCATGCCTCACACTTTTTTCACACATCTCTTGGGATAAAAACTTCCTTGGAAATCAGTGCTACTGAAGTATTGTCAGTATTAGAGTCTGTGGCACACCATATGTCAGTTATGCCTTGCTGCTGTGCTTTTAAAAAAATGTTATGATATATACCATTACATTGTTCCTTGATGCATGCACGCTGAGTCAATAAAGACCATAAGATATTTTTTTTTGCAGAAACTACAAACCTTCCACACAAAGTTATCATTTCTATCACCAGATGGCTATTGTTTATGTTCACTCTCTTCACTGTGAGAAGAATACTAATAAATCAAAAATTTCAAGTAGAAAAAAAGCAGTGTTCTGACTGGATATTTTTTTCTTTTTAAAGAACTTCACTATCAAAATAGATAAAGCCATTATAAGCTTGCAACCTCAATCAAATATAAATTGTCATTTCTGGCATACAGAAGGTTAATGTTGTATTTCTTAGCCCTGGAGCAATGTATGAATATATACAATCAGAGATTTCAGTAAACCCATCTAAGCCAGGCATGTACATTTTTCACTTCAACAGCTACTCTGGTGGTAACTTGTAGATCAAATTTCATCTAGTCTGTGTTCCTGACAGCAGTCACATCAAATTACAAAGTCTTCTAGGTTTTGCTGGCACCTTCATCTCAATCTTTATATCAAATAATATGCCTGTTCCTTTCATCATGCAATCCTTAATTATCTGCAAATCAGCAGGCTGCAGCTTGTGCTAGCCAAGAAATGGGGAAAAAACAAGATTCTTCCCAATGCACATGAGTGGACACCCTTTAGAGAGATCTGATTTGATTGCCAGTAAAAATATTCTATTGGTACTTTTTAATCTCTCCGCCATTCCATTTAATCTCTCTCATTCCATTTAAGTCTTAAAACTCTTTTCCTAAAGAATTAGCTTATACGGGCATTTTTTAAAATAGCAAGATATTCATCCTTTGCCACAAAAATGCTGTGAATATTATTTCTCATTTTCAGATAGCTGATGCTTGGTGGATAAATACACTAACTCCCTCAGGTCAATGTACTATGCATAAAAAATAGGAAGAAAAGATGTTGCAAAGGGAATATTTTTTATTTAGCCTTCTGTCTGAAATGCCTGCCTTTAGAATACCCCTTTCTAAATGCAAGCGAAGGTGAATTAAATTTTCTGATTCAGATAGGATCAGGGTCAGTATAGGAAACTAACTAATCCATCAAGAACTCATTAGATTCTGCTTGCCTAGGACGAACTCTTTATGTAGCAAGTCTGTCTTTGAATTGTGGAACATTGCCTATCAATTTTCAGCTCCTGGTGTTGCTAAAATCTAACATCAACTCCACTTAGAGAATCACTACCTAGAAAGCTGTACTTGATCTAATTATTGCAACCCAGGGTCAGCATTTAAAATATATTACTCAGGACTAAGCTAAAGATGGTTAGCTTAAAAATGCTATAAAGGAATCAATCATGGAACTGTCATTAAATACTAACTTCTGTATAAAATAATTTTTAGTACTTGATCTTGCATTAATACAATAACCATCCTTCTTAGAGGGTAGAAATACAATATACAAAGGAAAAGATTTCAAGTATGCCTTTGTTTGAAATATTATATCATAATAGTAGTTACAAATGTTCAAGTTTCTTAACATTACATTTAAGATTTTTAGTTAACAAATATCAAAAATTATTTTCTTGCATCATAGAAACAATGAATACACATTTTAAATAAGCCATGTAAATCAATAAATTTTGAACAGGCTTCTCATAACTATAAATGATATGGCATAAAATCTCACAGGTTGTAGGAAAAGGAGTGTCAGAATCTGGAAGCTAAGTTAAAGGAGTGATCAGCCTAGAATCCTTATGTAGTACCCTGAACTAAATCTAACTTGCTTTGAATTCTGTTGAATCTTATCTAACTCCAGGGAAGTACTAAGCACTAACAATTAGCATTCTGTGTATAGGCATGATTAGCAATGAATCAGTTTAATTGCACCTTCATTTGTGGAGCTGATCTTTTTTTACCTGGCATATATGTACACAGATGATATGAAATAAGTTTGAATGGAAATTCCTTATTTATCTTATGTAAAGATATTGTTTGGGACTACAGGACATTTCAAATCATTAGAAACGATAAGAATCCAGTTCATCAGGCCATATATATTTAGAATTGGTATTATAAAATTATTAATTATTATTTTATTTATTTATTATTAAAAACAAGGTCCACTGCCAAAAATAATAGAAATTGTAGTACAGCTTAGATTACCTACTCCTACATTAGTGCTAAGTACTTATATTGATTGAGAAACTTCATCAAAGCTTATACATTCAACAGCATTACTACTATTATAGCCTATCCATAGAGCTATCTGTTTAAACTTGCAGAATCAAAAGTGCTTTCATCTACAGCAAGAAACTATATGATCTAATCCATATCTCTCATGAGAAACTCTACTGTTTTGATTTACTGGTATAACTTTATGGCTGTCAAATCATAATCTTAGCGTCCCAAGGGATACCACAGCCCCTGCCAAAGAAGCAATGACTAACTCATCAGTATGCAGTCCTTCCCCAGCTAGGCAACATAAAGGTATTATGTTGAGAGGACAAAGTGGTAAGCAGGATCACAACAAAAACTAAAAGTAGATTTAATGCAATTAAAATTGAACTGGGTTAAATATAATTAGCATGATCATTCCCATATATTTAATAGTTTTATTTAACAGTTGTAATACATATGCTACTTTGTCTGAAAGGATAGCACACAGTTGGAAATAAAACAATTTGGCATTAAAAAATACATACACGCGCACAAACATAATTAACCAACCTTAGCTTTCCTGGCTTATATTGTTACATAATCTCTTTTCCATGGACTGGAGGGGATGTGATTTCATGCGCTGCCTGCATAATGCATGTGCGGATGGGGCTGTGCTTGTTTGCATGGGCATGTGGCTGACCAATGCCAGTCTGTGGCCCAGGGGTTGGGGCCCAATCTAAATAAACGGAGGGGGGGGTGTTAGTATTTTTTAAATTCTCATTCCTTATGCTGTTTTTTGTTTTTTACATCTTTCTTAATCTTTCTTAACCTTTATATTATTTCTCTCAATTTTATTTTCAATTCATTGTTCCTCCAGAATTATTACTTCTTAGTTCTTGCATACCCTGAACCATCCCTATCTTCTCATCATATCTAGATGTAGTTTCCGTCATTTATTCTACAACGTTTCAATCTTCAATCTGTATCGTATATGAAATTAATCCCAGCAAACTGACAATTTACCATGCCTTAAGAAAACTGTATTGAAAACAATTTCTGTAGAAACAAATTATTCCATCCTATGCGGGACATATAAACAATTAGTGCTATGTTATTTCTACTACAGCTGAGATTCTATACAGGAATCAAAATACAAGAGGATGCCAATATGTTCAGAAAATGTGAAGAAATTAGAATATTACAATTGCCTTGATTCATAGTCTGGTATCTTTGCAGAAGAGTAAAGAGAGTCAAAAGAATTTCCATATCAAGAAGTGTGTATTTTTTAGAAATGGAGGGTTTTAAAATAAATGATGCATTAAGTCAAGCCTGAGATGTGATGCACTATAGTGTGAACTCTAAAAAGCATTCATTTGTTACATTTATATAGAGCCACGCGCTATATATTTCTTTTTTTGTTTGTTTATTGCCTCATACCACAAATATTCCCCTTCTCAGCCACATGCAGAAAAACATACTGGTTCTGCTACTTAAATAGGCTAATAAAAACAACATTCAGCCATTTGGAACTGAAATATTCATGAGCTACTCAGGGAACAATGAAACTCAACTACCTTAGCTGTCCTAAAGGAACAAAAGTCAGGGGAACAGAACAGTAAATACAGACCATTCTAATGCATCTTAAATTTTCCTTCTTTGTACACTCCTTTTAGCAGAACATTTTCAGTATAAACTCAGACAGGGGAATTAGTGTGCTTGAAGAAAACTGGATATGGCCTTCAACCAGATTTTCTGGTTGCTTTCCCCCTCTCCCCCCACCCCCTTTGACAGGACTGGTATGTTTCAAAATATCCAAATGAGGCAGCTATCCCACTATTTAGTTATCTCTCTCTCTTTTCCCTTGCATGATGGGACATCTCAGGAAAGCCATACCCAAACCCCCAAAAGCAGTCACTTCCAATAACAGTGTCACAAGTTTCTCCATCTCATTTTGTCTTCTAAAATCCATGAGGATCAATTAATAATCTCCAGAGAAAGTAATATATGCTTTAAACAGCTTTGTAGTTGGCTAATTAGTGTAGAGCCTGGAATCAGATGTTGTTTTTCAAACACAGAGCTGGTGAGGACACCAAAATGGTGAAGGAATAGGCTCATGCTTGCTCTAGGATCATCATTAGGTGTACAACAAAAGACAGCTTCTGAATAATTCAGGACACCATTCTGTCTTGCTTAAAATACTTGACTCCAGAAATCTTCAAATTATGATTTTTGAAACATGTAGGGGTGCATATGAAGAACCACTTTTTCCCAAGTTTACCCAAATTCTTTTCTTATATTTGAATTAGCATGGGCATGCAATGGCTGCCCCTCCCTCCCTCCCTCCCTCCCTCTCTCCCTCCCTCCCTCCCTCCCCCCCCCCTCTCTCTCCACTATGTGTAACAGAATGAAGAAGGCAAAAGTAGAATATGTCTATTCTAAACATACAGGCTATGGTAATAATGAGAAAAAGAATTCTGAAGAGTCTCTAAGCCTTCTTGTCTGCAATTGTATTCTTTCAATATAGATATAGTTTTCTATATGTACAAAGTTACTCTTGGGAAGGTCGACTTTGAAAGGGGCTAAGAACCTGCAAGATGTTAGCAGTTTTAGAATTTGAATAAATGCCTAGCAAATAAAGATGGAATTAGTTAATCTCAGGCTGCTTGGGAGATACAGGTTCCATGATGATCTAAGATTTAATTATCCAATATTTATGCAGTAAAGAAGAAGACATTATATGAGATTTATCTACCTGATGCAGGTATCAAGGAGGAAAAGAGAGTCCTTCAAACTATCAAAGTTGTGCAACTCATGAGAGTTTGCCATCTAAGAAATATATGAATCCCTTGATTTAGTCTGGGGAATATTGTAATACATATAAACCTAGCTATAGTTTAGGATAGACTAAGTACTTCGTTATATTAGCAGAAGCAATACTATTGAAGGCAAAAAGTTGGTTAACCTTAGACTGGTAGACCAATTAGATCATTGTTACTTCTATCTTCCTTTGAAGTCAGATGCTAGAAGAGAGTGGGAGGAGCTGAAGCTGTTTAACCACCTGCATAATTACCTGGCTAAGGAAGTCAGTCTAAGAGAAAAATTAATGTGTTTCGATCCTTAACTTGCTATGAATAAAGAAAATAATTGGACTAGTTCAGAGGAAGGACCTTGTATTATATCTTGCCTGAAAACTCATGATGCACCTTGTTAAAAATAAAATCAGAAGGCATTGTTCCTGTACAAACAGCTAATGACCATTCTTCATGTTAGTTAATAGGAAGTTAATATGTATGACAGAGGTTTCGCATGCAATATTTAGGCAATGTCACATCACAACAAAGGCTTAAGAATTTTTGCCTTTTTTCATGCAGAAAAATACACCTGCACAAATTCCGTAAAACTGGAAAAGAGGGTGAATATATAAACTGTAGTCAAAAGTTTTATTGGTTTACCAAGTTAAATTAAAGAAAGAAATATGAATTTCTGAAACTGCTTCTGTTTTAAATTTTAAATTTTTGCTTTTTATAAGTTCTTCTATTAACTCATCATTTTGGTATTAATAATAGTAATAGCATTTAGACTTAATTACTGCTTCACAGTGCTTTACAACCCTCTCAAAGCGGTTTACAGAGTCAGCATATTGCCCCCAATATCGGTTCTCATTTTACCCACCTTGGAAGGATGGAAGGCTGAGTCAATCTTGAGGCGGTGAGAATTGAATTGCCAAACTGCAGGCAGCCAGCAGCCAGCAGCCAGCAGCCAGCAGCCAGCAGCCAGCAGC
>WNWU01000007.1:14610723-14625954 GCA_012654045.1 Ptyas mucosa | reverse complement strand
GCAGCCAGCAGCCAGCAGCCAGCAGCCAGCAGCCAGCAGCCAGCAGCCAGCAGCCAGCAGCCAGCAGCCAGCAGAATTAGCCTGCAATACCACATTCTGACCACTACGTCACTACAGCTCATAGAATACAAACATTGTATTTCCCTAATACATGTTTTAGGCACTCCAAAGAACTGTGAGAAGATGCCTTAGTTCCATTTTTTATTTAATTCCACATTCACCTATAATATGACTAAAGTAAGAATTCAGTTTTCAATGATATATAGGTAAGAAGAAGGATAAAGAAATCAGTGGTTTAGAGGTCACATTAACTGGGCGTTTTTGGTTTTTTTTAAAGAAGCAACAATCAAGGCCACATTCTATGCATGAAAGGCTGCCAGCTAAAGCAATGAACGATAAAGGCTGCAACAGGAAGCATACTTTGAGTGATATATTTACTGAAAACATTTGGATTTTCTTCCAAGCAAGCATGAATTGAAAAATCTAATTATATTAGTTTCCTTTTTTATCCTGATGATATTTTTCTTACTTTTAAAAGATGCCTTGCTGTTCATTATTCAGCAGTTTCTTGATCATAAAAAAGTAGTTTTATGACTGATTTTTGAGTTTTGCCAGAGAATGATTCAGAATTACTGGTTCACAAAACAATGCTCTCAAGGTTAGTAAAATTTAAAATTATCCCTTGGCAATTTTTCAGCATTCTGGATGAATTCCAGAATGGATGTCAAGAAGCTTTTCGTGCAAAGAGATGCAAATATGAGATGTAAGATGGGTATGCTAAGTAAACACACATTTGTCCTATACCACATATCATTTGGATGATCTATCATATTCCATGATTCATGCTTCCCTATTGCAATAGGAATTTGTCTAATGTCTGACACCACACAAATCAGCATGGCTGACTGCCAAGGTCCCTACAATACTGAAATCACACTGTGCCAGTCCTGACAAATAAATTATTTCTCCCAATCTAAACACATTACAACTTTGCCATCTGGAAAGCATCTAATATGCAAGAATGTTTAAAAAAAAAATCTAACCAAGTTGATCCACATTGTCTCCAGGAATCGTTAAAGAAACTCTAAAGAAATGTAAAGAAGTTTGTTTACTACAGAAATCGAAACTCACTAACTCTTTATAGAATAAACACTCCAAAGACATCCCAGCTGCATAAACCATATAAACTATGCATGCATAAACCATATAAACTATGCATGCATAAATTCAAGACATGCTTACTAAAATAAAATATATTCAAATAAGTGTATCTTAATATGTTATCTGCTTTGCTGTGACCTCACATGTTGTAGATATTGTATCAGGATTGTTTTGGACATCTTGCAAAATGATCAAATGTTCTGTAAAGCACAGAGGGAGGAGGGGAGGAAGGTTGCATATATGGAAAACTTTTGGAAGATGATTAGGATGGTGAAAACTGTCAGCTTTATATGGATAATATTCAGGGATGTAGATAGATAATTAACCCAAAGTTTTACATTTCTTAATCCTTGTCTATATATGTCAGCAAGAATTATTCTCCTGGAAGAAATATATAACAGCAACTAAGAACAAAATATTGCACAAGTAGAAAGATGGATAATATTTTTAGGTAACCAGGTGAGTACTGTTTCATTGATGGAACATACTGTATTATATGCTAACCAGATTAAACTAGAACATTTTGCACTCAATTTCACTGAATTTTTCTAACTTTCATCTGAACACAAGTTTTCTGTCCTTATTGCTTTGGTTGTTTTTGCAATTTTCACAATTGCCCCAAAGTCAGGTTTGGTAAATTGAATAAGGACAAGGATTAAAACACAATACTGTTCTTTTTAAACTGACCTTTAAAGTAACAGCTAAAATATTTATGATAAATGTGCTCCTCAGCAGGAGGAGAAAATTATTTAATGACTTAATGTTAAGATAACTTATGAATCAGAAACAATTAATGTGAGACTTATCCAAGGGAGAACCAACAGCTTGAAAATGAAACATATATTTAAAAAGGGGGGGAATCCATCAAATATTCTGTAATATGATATTTTGGTGACCATACATAACAGCAATCTTGGAGATTGGAAGGTAAAGAAATTCACTTATAAATACTAAAATTGCAGTTATATAAAGTGTAAACAAGCTATTTAAAATATATATAAAATTATTCCATGGTTATCAGGCTATGACAAATTATAACATTGGAGTTAGATGGCACATTGGAAACTTTCTTTATTTGAGAGCAAAAATATTATCGGTAGATATAATAATGAGTTTGTATGAAGAGATGTATATTTTCCAGATATGCTAAAGTGGAGATCAGGAACTGATCTGTATTATGGATCTAGTTTTAATGATTTGTTTAATCAAACTGAATAGGTTTACTGCTATTCTGAAAAGAAGTTTACAAAACAGTAAGTCTCCCCATTTTCAAATGACTTCCAATCTCCCTGATTTACAGAAGTAATTATTCATTTTAGCAATACCCAAGTGCTCCGATGGAATTAAATTGGGTAATATAAAATGTAAAGTGACTTCGTAATTTTTATCCAAAATCTTTAACCTACGATACATATTTCTATTGAAGTTTCAATCAAATGTTTATAAGTAAGACTTATGAACTTTAAAGAAAGCCAGCCTAGGACTCTGTAAAGCATCTCCTTTTATAGTTTCACTTTAAGAAGTAGACACGTACCAGAATATCTATCTGGGTTTTTTTAATGCATAATCAGATGTGGCTCCTGGTTGATACTACCCACAGGCGTCCAGAAAAGAAAGTTTTTTGTGTGTTTGATGCCTTATTAACAATCCAAAATTTTTGATTAAGATGAATAGCCATGCAAAATAAATAAATAAATCAGCAGAAACACCACACTCCCTAAAAATTTATTCTTTGAAAAACATTACAAAGGGGAAGAATTTCATCAAATTAAATGAAAACTGATTTAATTAATTAGGAGTGGGTAATGTTCAGCAAAACAATAGCTGAGTTGCATCTTCCAAAAGTTCCAGGGAAGCATGGCCAGAATTTATGTTTGTCTGGAAATTCTGGAACAAGTCACATCTTGAATTCATGTTGGGAAGGGTTGGAATAATAAATTATAAAATCTACATATGTACACACACACACACACACACACACATACACATATACATGTACATATACATATGTACGTGGAAAAACCTGTACTAGGGAAGAATTCTGATTCTTGTTTCCAGCAAGGCAAAAAAATTATACCAAAATTAGGAGAGAAGGTATGGCAAAGCCCTATACTTGATTCACTGCTATTATAAAAACATTACATTAATATGTTATTTAAAATACAAAAAAATCACTCCATGTAGATTTTCTGGAATATATTACGGGATAAAACAATCCCCAAATCATTGTTATGGTAATTATTTTCAACAAGAACCATCTTCAGTTTAAAAAGTAATAATAAAAGCTTCTAAGTGGTACTGTAATTACACTTAACTGCTGTGATTAAAATATATGTAATTTTTCTGCTTTAGAAGTTGGATTGCTTCAAAGATTACATAACTAGCAAAGTATCAAAAAGTTCAATTATCTCCTACCAATTTATTCAATATGAGTTTCTGCAGCTAGGCATAATTCCCCCACCTGAATATAATTTATTACTTGAGATGGGATTAATAAAAAAAATAGCAAAAAGAATTAAGCAATGGAATAACATGCTATGATAACAAAAGATCTTAAATAAGAAAAAAAGACAATTTGGGATCAATTCTTTCCTACCACATGGCATTGTCTTATGCATACATTTGCCACATTACTTATTTAAATGGATATGGATATGTTTTGTTTTACTTAATATGAACAACCATATTTTGTAGTGCTCGATGATTATTCTTGGACATACTTTAATTTAGTGTTATCACATCCAGAAAAACATTATGAGGGACCAACAAGATGCAAAAAATTATCTTAGTTGCCATGTAGTAGTTTTTGTGTCTGTGTGTGTGTTGCAGCTTAAAAGGATTTATTTTAAAATACATTTGCATATTGTTTTAATAGAAGGTGAAAACTCTAGTGCAAATTTCAAAGATACAAGCAAACCAATAAATTGATGGATTTGATCTTGGTCAATCTAATTTGTCCTAAATTCTGGCAAATTTAACATGTCTCAATAAAATTAAGATTTTTGAATCATATTAATGGAAGAGAAAGCATGAATGCCTGATTTTTCTTCTGGGCTATTTTTAAATAGATAAATGTAAAAAGGCTTTGTAAACATTTTCCAGATGCAAGATAGGTATTGGAAAACAGTTATAAGTAATTCTTCAGAACTCTGTCCTGCCAGCAGTTGGATGCTGGAGCATCACCAATAGAGCATGTATTACCGTATATACTCAAATATAAGCCGAGTTTTTCAGCACGTTTTTCAGGCTGAAAAAAGCCCCCCTCGGCTTATATTCGAGTCACCCCAAAAAAAGGCCTTTTTTCCGGTAACTGTTTTGGCTCCCGGGATTGCAGGGAGGCTTCCTAAAGCCAAAATGGGGTGTGGGGGAGTGCGGCGCCCCTCCCCCGTGCCCCTTTTTGGCTTTAGGAGTTGCAGGGAGGCTTGCAGCTTTTTACAGCTTCTCCCGCGGCTGGCTGGCTGCTCGCTCGCTCGCAACTGAGCAGAGAGGCAACTGGTGCCTCTGCTCCTCTGCAAAGGGGTAGAGAACTGGCTCCGCTGGATACAAGGGGGTGGGGGAAGGATCGGGGCTTTCCTTCTCCCCAGCCCAGCAGACTGTCCAGGAGGAGAGAACCAGCTCAGCTGGATACAAGGGGGTGGGGGAAGGCTGCCCAGGGAAAGAGAACCCACTCTGCTGGATACAAGGGGGTGGGGGAAGGATCGGGGCTTCCCTTCTCCCCAGCCCAGCAGACTGCCCAGGGGGAGAGAACCAGCTCCGCTGGATACAAGGGGGTGGGGGAAGGATCGGGGCTTCCCTTCTCCCCAGCCCAGCAGGCTGCCCAGGGGGAGAGAACCAGCTCCGCTGAGTACAAGGGGGTGGGGGAAGGAATAATGAAGTCTGCTGGGCTGGGGAGAAGGGAAGCCCCGAAAGCAGATCCTTCCCCCACCCCCTTGTACTCAGTGGAGTAAACAGCCCTGCCTCGGAATAAGGAAGACAATGCCACCACCCCATTCTTAATTCGTTGTGGTGCAAGGGGGGGGAAAAACCCACAGAAAGTCCTGCTCCTGGTGCTGCCAGGGAAGAGGCACCGCAAGAACTTCTGTTGCCGGGTGCAAGGGGATAGTGGGAAGGATCTGCTGTCTGCGGCTTCCCTGTCTCTGCACCCGAGCAGGTTGTCCAGGGAAAGGGACTGAAGCCCCATCCTGTTGCTTCTGGCGCTGGCACCCCCTCGTCCCCAGCAACAGTGGTTCTTGAGGTGCCTCTTCCCTGGTAGCACCAGGAGCAGGACTTTCTGTGGGTTTTTTCCCCCTTCGCATCGTCTCCAGATGGTTTTATAAATATGAAGCAATACGGTACGATGGTATGCATTTGGTATCTAGCTGCTGCATTTCCCACCCTCGGCTTATACTCGAGTCAATAAGTTTTCCCAGTTTTGGGGGATAAAATTGGGGGGGTGGGCTTATATTCGGGTCGGCTTATACTCAAGTATATACGGTACTTAATAGGGCTTGCTCAGAAAGTATCTTCAACAGACAAGCCCCCCCCCGATATTCTAAGAAGATCATCTTACATAATGCTCACTTTTGCAAGATCTACTGTTCATTCTTTTGAGTTCTATATATTGAGTTCACAAGATCAGCTATAATTATGCCTACTTCTCAATTTCACTACAGGGCAGGGGTGGGTTTCAGCAGGTTCTCACCAGTTCTGGAGAACCGGTAGCGGACGTTTTAAGTAGTTCGGAGAATCGGTAAATACACCTCTGACTGGCCCTGCCCACATCTATTCTCTGCTTCCCGAGTCCCAGCTGATTGGGAGGAAATGTAGTATGTTGTAGTAACCTTACTCTGGAGTAGGGTGGGAATGGAGATTTCACAGTATCCTTCCCCTGCCACACCCACCAAGCGATGCCACACCCACCAAGCCACACCCACAGAACATGTAATAAAAAAATTTGAAACCCACCACTGGTACAGGCAATGTATTGGAGTATGTCTTTTGGATAAATGAAATTCAAACATAACCAGATTTTGATTAAGCATAAATTTAATGAATTAATATGGTCATGATAATTTCAGATGCCAATGACAAACATATCCAAAAGAAAAAACAGGCAAAGGAGAAAAAAATGGATTTTAAGCTTAAATTAATATTACTAATTTCATCCAAGTTCCATTATCTGTTTTCATATACAATTTCAGTGCAAGCAATCAATGCAATGTATTTGTCGAGTGTCAGACAATCCCTCAAGTGTATATATTTATCCAAAAGAAAAACTTGCTCCCATTCTTTGGATACTTTACCTTTAAAATGGGAGATTTTTCTGAATTTACTGACAAAAAGGAAGCAGATTATTTTCTTTTTCTATTTTCTATTCTGAATATCAGTACAAGGATATCAAGACAAATAGAGTTGAGATACAGCGATTCTTCTTGGTTTTCTAAGAATTTAACAATATATCAATCACGTAGTCAAACACAGATTAAGATAGAGGGTCCAAAGCTAAAGTATTACAGGAGTGAGTTGTTTCCTTATAAGGACCATTAGTTGTACCATTATAAATTTGTAATACTTTCATACCAAAATGTGATATCTTAATTCTGCATTAGCCAATCCCATTATAAGAGAGCATTATTGTCAGATTATACCATTCACATACAACAGTTAACCTGATGGACGTTTTATATGCAAAGTTAAATTAAAGTTACATTAGTTCTATACAAAGATGGTTTGATACTGCAATTTATTTATTTATTTTCAATAGTTTTTAAAAAATATATAAAATATTGTGTGTCCTAAACATAGATGTTATATGCTATTTAGCACATCAGTGATGAGGGAAAGATTGCTTTGAAGCAAGCGGAACAAATCATCTTCAACATGATACCAAAAATTGAATATTTTGTTTACTAAAAGAAGCTTCATTTTTTCCTTAGGGGAAAAAAACTGCATTTGATTCAAAGAGTTGCAGACATATGCTATGTCCATGTAAATTCTGCTTATTTCTGCTTATTTTGCCCTCTGATTTTTCACTGTGAAGCCTTAAATAGACAAGTGCAAGGAAGTATCTCTCCAATTGTTTTAAAAATATCTGTTATTCATTTACTGATTAGATAAGTGGAATTCCTCTGAGACACTCCAGTTTCATTATAAAAACATCATAAGTTGGCAATTGTCTTTGCTGCCAGTACTAGGAGGTAAATTCCACTTATTGTGGAGGATATACACCAATAACATTGGAGAATCTGTTTAAGCATGATGATGTCATGATTCATACAAAAACTAAATATGAAAATTAGAGATGGATTATGCCTGCAGCTACTCTATCATCTGATAACTAAGCACTCTTACATAAACATCTAAGAAAGCTTGGAAGCAGCTTCAATAGTTCACATCAAGTTAATTGGATTCAATCAATCAGAATAGAGCTAGAAGGAACCTTGAGGTCTTCTAATCCAACCCCTTGGTCAAGCAGGACACCCTATATCAGTGATGGCTAATCTTTCCCACACCGAGTGCCCAAAGCGTAAGCGTGCCCGAATCCCCAAAATGTAATCTGCACGTGGGCCCCGCACATGCCCCCTCCCACCCGCCCCCATGCATGCATGCTGTTTTGCCCCAGCTACAGACCCCAAAGAATTCAGCACACACAAAGTCTGTACAAACCTTAGTTAACTAAATTAAATCAGTCTTTTTTGAACAAAGGCTGTTAATTAACTTTCTTAACAGCCTACAAGAATCCAAAGAATAAATAAATCGTAATCTTACTATGGTTGGCAGAAAGCCCAGAATCAATTTGCAGAGAACTAAGATCAAGATGCGAAGGAGAGTGAACTAAGTTGTTCCCTGCAAATTGCCTCAGTCGGCGTCTTTCCTTAAATAGGCTAAGGGAGTGGCCAATTAGCCCCAAGCCTTACTCTCAAGGAGACCTCCTCCTGAGGAGCCACTTCTGCCTTTTGGCAGCTCTGCGCACCCGTGCTTCAAGAAAAGGGTCCTCCTCTTCTTTCTCTTCACCCATGGAAGCTTGATGGTCATGTGACGATTATTTAGGATTTAGCAGAGGTACTGGTCTACCAGGCTTTTAACTGCTTGCAGAGCTGTACCGATCTACCCATTTATTTTTTGCAGGCACTGGTCTTCCCATTTATTTTTGCAGGCACTGGTCTACCCATGTATTTTTGCAGGCACTGGTCTACCCATTTATTTTGGCAGGAACTGATCTACTCATGTATTTTTGCAGGCACTGGTCTACTCATTGTTTTCTTTTAACACTGATCAGCTGTAGGGCAACCCTTTGAAGCCCCGCGGCAAGAGTTTAAACAGTTTTTTTCCCTCTAGCCATCAGCTGGGACTCAGGAGGCAGCAATAGATTGGGGATGTGGCCAAATAAAAGGTAAGAATAATGTGGAGTGGGAGGGAGCACGGGGGGCGGGGGATGGCAGAACCAGTTCGGTGATGTCATATCGTCACCGCTACCGGCTCAGGAGAATGGGCAGAACAGGGAGGAACCCATCTTTGGAGAGACCCAATGACCAGCTAGCCAGTGGGAGGCACTTGCATGCACAGCAGAGCTAAACTGGGGTGACGGCTCCCTGCTATCATTTGGACATAGGTTGTCCATGGGTTGGACATCACGGCCCTATACTATTTCAGTTAGGTAGCTGTCCAGTCTTAAAAACCTCCAGTGATAAAGCATCTACACCTTCTGAAGGCAAGCTGTTCCACTGGTTAATTGTCTTCACTGTTAGGAAGTTTCTCCTTAATTCCAGGTTCTCTCCTTGATTAGTTTCCACCCATTGTTTCTTGTCTTGCCTTCTGGTGCTTTGGAAAATAAGATGACCTCTTCTTTGTGGCAGCCCCTCAAATACTGGAATACTACTATCATGTTCTTTTATCCCTAGTCGTTCTTTTGTCTAGACTGGCCCTCCCCAGTTCTTGCAATCATTCTTCATGTTTTTGTCTCCAGGACCTTAATAATCTTAGTTGCTCTTCTTAGTTGCTCTTCCTTCCATGTTTTCCAAAGTCTCAACATCTTGTTTGTAATATGTAATACAGTATTTCAGGCTTACTAAGACTTTATAAAGCGGTACTAATACTTCACATGATTTTAATTCTATGCCTCTGTTCATAAAACCAAGAATTGTATTAACTTTTTTGGCTGCTGCCACACACTGCTGGTTCATGTTTAAGTGACCATCTACTAGGGCTTCAAGGTCTCTCTCACTGTCTTTGAACCAGATCTGTACTTGTACCTTTGGTTTTTCCTGCCTAGGTATAAAACCTTGCTTTTCTCTACATTAAATTTCATGTTGTTGGATAGGGCCCATTGTTCAAGTCTGTTTAGATCTTCTGATCTTGCCTTTTGGGATGTTGGCTATTCCTGCCAGGTTAGTGTCATCTGCAAATTTGATGAGTTCCCCTTTCATTCTTTCCATCTAGGCCATTTATAAGAATATTGAAGAGTACTGGGCCTAAGACAGAACCTTGTGGTACCCCACTGCTTACTTCTTTCTATGTTGATGTAGTACCATTAAGGACTACTTGTTGAGTATGGTTTGTCCACCAGTTACAAATCCATCTGGTAGTGATGGTATCTATCCCACATTTTTCTAGTTTATCAAGAAGTAGGTTGTGGTCTACTTTATTGAATGCCTTGCTGAAGTCTAAGTATACTATGTCCACAGCATGTCGTTGGTCTACTAATTTAGACACTCTCTCAAAGATTTAAATAAGATTGGTTTGGTATGATCTGTTTTTAAAAAATCTATGCTGGCTACTAGTTATAAATATATTTGTTTCTAGATGTTCAGGGATATGTGGTTTTTTAAAATTATTTTTTCCAGTATCTTCTCAGGTTGATGTTAGGCTGTTTGGTCTGTAATTTCCTGGTTTTGTTTTGTTTTTCCTTTTTTGAAGATGGGAACCACATCAGCTTTTTTCCAATCCTTTAGTAGTTTCCTGCTGCTCCAGGATTTTTTTAAAGATATGGTACAATGGTTCTGAGATAACATCTATCAGCTGCTTCAGAATTCTAGGATGTAATCCATCAGGTCCAAATGATTTATATTCATCAAGATCAGACAGGTGTTCTCTTACCATTTTCTTGCTTATTTTAATTTTTATTTATAGTCTGACTTTTACAGTTATATGCTTGGTAGGTTGGACTACAGTTTCTTTTTGTGTGAAGACTGATGCAAAGAATGAGTTAAGCAGCTCTACTTTCTCTCTATTGCCTGTTGCTTACTTGCCAGCTTCCCTCTTTAGTGGACTGATTGTTTCCTTAAGTTTCTTTCTTGTTATTTATAGTTGAAAGAAACTTTTTTTATTATCTTTGACTTTTGTTGCAAGTCTTTGTTCATACTGAAGCTTTGCTTATCTGATTTCATCTTTGCAGATTCGGGCTATCTGCTGATATTCTGCCTTAGTTATGTGTCTCTCCTTTTTTTTTTAACTTATTCTTTTTGTCTTTCTGTTTATCAGAAATATCTTTGTGCAGCCATGCTGGTTTCTTCTTGGATTTCTTGTTTTTCTTTTTCAGTGATATTGTGTTGGACTGGGCTTTTATGATAATATTTTTCAGAATTTCCCATGCTTCTCATTTTCCCCTTTAGGATTTTTATCCATGGAATTTTTCTTAGGCTCTCTCTGAGTTTGCTAAAATCAGCTCCTAAATTAGTTTAGGACACTAGTTGGATTATATTCTATTGCTTGTGCTTGCATTATGTTGAATTCCAATATGATGTGGCCCCTCTCATTCAAGATTCCAGCAACTTCAATTTCCTCTTCTTCTTCTCTATTAGTAAGAATCAGGTCCAGCATAGCTTTTCCTCTAGTTCCCTCGTCTACCTTTTGGATGACAAAGTTGTCAGCTAGGTGGGCTAGGAATGTGTTTAATCTCTCATTTACTGCAGGATTTGTCTCCCAGTTGATATCAGGATAGTTAAGTCTCCCATTACTACAGCTGTATGTTTCCTACAAACATTTGTCTATTTCTTCTGCTTCATTGGGTGGCTTGTAGATGAGAAATCAAAATTTTGACTACATATATACATGCATACATACATATATACATTCATACATACACATTATTAAAAAGTTAAAGGAGAAATAATGTAATTGATTTTTGTTACATTTAGTACAATTCAGAATTATTATGTCATAATCATAGGTTACGAAGAAGTACCTTAGGATTCCTCCTTCAAAACTTTTGAAACTCTAAGCCATTTCAATAATTTTAATAATTGCACTCTCCAGAATAGCAAACATCAGAAGGTCTTCAATCTAAACAAATACAGTAAAGCAGAAATGAATAGTTTTGGCTTGTTAAAAAAGTGAAAAAAAAACCTGGGAAAAGTAAACTTGTAATTCTATAGCCCTGCTTCTAAAGTCATACAATATATCTAGTTTTATGTGTTTAACGCTAGCCATTTCTCTTGAACACTTTTATTCTGGAGATCTAAGGACAATGCTGTGTTGACGTGGATAGGAACTCTAACAGAAATACATGATATATCACAGGATATATATTTTAGATCAGACTAAATGAACTTTTAGTTTCAGATAGGAGATTAAAAGAGAGCAAGATATGATTTAAAAACAAAAATATTTAATGGCAAACTTATTTGACTTGAACTTGAAATCTAATTTTTTAAAAAGAATCATTAATAAGTAATAAACTGTTCACTAGTTCTTTTAGCTCTACCTACACCATCTTTTTGACAGTATAGGACAGTGATGGCTAATCTTTTTGCTGTCATGTGCCAAAAGCAGGGGGACCATGGGGGGGTTCACACGTGCGTGTGCCCACAACCATAATTTAATCAACCCTGCACCCCAACTCCTGCACATACATGCACAATCCTTGTGCTCCCCTTGCTTCTGGCACATGATGGTCCGGTGGGCCCGGTAGGCCCGTCTTTCACCCTTGTCAGGCTCCAGAGAGGCTTTCTAGGAGTCTGGGGAGGCGAAAATGGCCTTCCCAATCCCCCTGGAGGCCCTGCAGAGGCTAGAAACAGTCTGTTTCCCAACTTCCAGTGGGCCCAGAAGACTCATTTTTCATTCTCCCCAGGTTCCAGAGGCTTTCTAGGAGTCTGGGGAAGTGAAAACAGCCTTTCCCCCCCAGCCCCCCCCAGAGGCCAGAAACAGCTTGTTTCCCGATTTCCAGTGGGCCCAGAAGGCCCAAAAATCAGCTGTCTGGGGCCTGCATGCACACTGGAACTGAGCTAAGGCAAGGCTTGCATGCCCAAAGATATGGCTCTGCATACCACCTGTGGCACACGTGCCATAGGTTCGCCATCACGGGTATAGGATGATAATAAATACACAAGTAGAAGATCATTTAGTGTGTAGTTTCTTCTGGATATATTCAAGAATTACACTTCAGTACATTATTAGACTATGCTCCATAACCAAGAGATAAAGAACATACAGTATAAAGCCTATAAGTTGCCAGAGAATGTTCTGTTGAATCATGGAGGAAGTGTCTTAGCCTCAATTTAAAAACAATGCTTTCCAACTTCCTCTTATTTTTGCTTTTCTAGATGCAAGATTTAGCATCTAGATTGAATAATGACCATTAACGTGCCCTTAATGGAATTGTGTATAAGCATTGCCTCTAATATCTGGATTTTGTAGTAAAATTGGCATATCTAATTGGCAAGCTTGGAGCCACTTGGGAAATATTCCTGTCATCACTTACAGAACTTGGTTATATCAGAAATGTAGCTTGCCAATACCTGAAAATTAATTATCAGAGGCAGCACAAGGAAGCGATCACAATAACGTGTAATACCACACAAATGGGCAGGCTACAGATAAATTATCTAGCAAAGAATGAACGACATTCATAGCCATTTATTACCACTCTCCAACCTTAAAAACAATAATTATTTATTCCATTGTCTATAAATGTTTTCTGGCATCCATTTATTCACTGTCAATAAAATTAAATGCACATCAATTGGCAGAATATGAATGATGTTTTTGTTTCAAAGATGGTGGCTTGTTAAGAAGGAAGCAGAGCTTTCTATGGAGGCAATCTTTTTAATGTTTTTCTTTTGTTATCCTGTTTCTGGTTGTGATAATTTGGTATTCTAGACAACAGTTTAGAATTTAAGGCCGAAGAATAAGTCTATCGATTAAGAACAACTTGAACTCTTAAACAAGTTAAACTGGTAGCTGGCCACTTCAAAGTTTCTGAAGCTGAGAAAATAAATTAATAAATAAATAAATAAATAAATTAAGCCTAAAGCAATGTTAGCCTTGTCACCCCAAAAAAGGTTTGAAAGGCAGAATTTAAATTAGCTTATATATACTTATATCACTGTCAAATAGCTTACTACAAAACTGTAACTACTGACCAGAATCCCACACAAATGTAAATTAAATTGCAATAGTGTATATTACCTGGAATGACCCCATAAGCAGCAGAAAAGATATATAGTAGAATTTGTGAAGTACTTCAAAGCTATTTGGTTTTATTTGCTATTTTGAAACAGTTTCTTATTGATTTGCAAATCTGTTTTTGATATAATGATTTTATTAATGGTTTATCAAATTAAACATTCCTTTAAAGATTTGCACAGTTGTAATATTGCTGGGAACACTATTTTTATTCCTTAAATGTGACTTTAAGTGTTAATATAATTAAGATTACATGTTTCTTCATTAAAAATCTACATAGTATAACACAATATCATTATGACCATATACGATTCAAGTCAGGGTTTATATAACTGAAATGTCTCAATAGATTTTAAATTGTATTCTGATAAATGGTATATCAAAAGGAAGTTTCCCACAATTTACTGAACTATATTTCCATAAAAGTGGGTGTGGCTTGCTGCTTGAGGATTGTATATCTAAATCTCAAAAAAATTATATCCAATAGATTTAAATGAAAATCTTACTTTGTTTCCAATGAAACTACCATTGCTATTTTAAGAACTGGTTCATGTCTTGCTTCCCCCCCCAAAATTAATAAATGATTGAGAGATTAAAAATTATAACTATACATGATAAATGAAGTAAGTTATTACTAATTATTCTAAAAGTCAAACAATCAGAAAATGATCTCTTCAGGTGCTAATTTTAATACTTGAATGAAATTAATAAGGCTCTTGATAAAACAGCAGGATATCCTTAGATTACATGAGTAATCAGGAAGAAAATTTATTGTGGCTTTGTGAAGCATGAAATGTTTGTGGAATGTATGCAAAAGTGGTACTTTATTCTCTGCAGTGAACAATTCCAAGTCCTCATAATAGAAAATATTTAATAGTTTGAAAACTCTTGAGGCATAGTTTTTAAAGTTGTTCAAGTGCGGTTAATTTGACTCAGTATAAATGAACACTGAAAGAAGCATTGCCTTATATAAAAGTACTTTAGGGCCTCATTGATTAAAATAATTATATAAGGTAATACTAAAAACATTAAGATAGTGAGAAAGTAAAGTCAATGTCTAGAGAGTTAACATATGAAGGAATAACATTTGCAGATGGGATTTTGAATAGCAGACTCATTTGAAATTTTTAAAAAACAACACTTTCTACATCAAGAAAAATCCCCAAAGCTTCGTCCAGGCAAGTAGTAAATTTAACTTCTAAAAGTAAAATGCATTAAAATGTATCTTTAGTTTAATGCATTTGTTCATTTGTATTTTTTTAGAAAGTCATGTTTTTCATGTTTTAGTTGAATTAAGTTTGTTTTAATATTTGTTGACAGGTATATCAAGATAGATAGATAGAGACCAGTGGTGAAATCCAAATTTTTTTACTACAGGTTCTGTGGGTGTGGCTTGGTGGGCATGGTGTGGTGTGGCCTGGTAAGCATGGCAGAGGAAGTATACTACAAAATCTCCATTCCCACCCCACTCCAGGGGAAGGATACTGCAAAATCCCTATTCTCTCCCCACTCCTGGGGGAAGGATATTGCAAAAACTCCATTCCTGGGGCCAGCCAGAGGTGGTATTTGCCAGTTCTCCGAACTATTCAAAATTTCCACTACCAGTTCTCCAAAACCTGTCAGAACGGATACGGATACGGATACGGATACGGATACGGATACGGATACGGATACGGATACGGATACGGA
>WNWU01000007.1:14586880-14610713 GCA_012654045.1 Ptyas mucosa | reverse complement strand
ACGGATACGGATACGGATACGGATACGGATACGGATACGGATACGGACACGGACACGGACACGGATACGGATACAGATAGATATATCTGTCAACAAATATTAAAACAAACATTGCACTCAAAAAGAGGACTGAGAAGATATCTGCAGATCCTTTACATCCTGGACATAAACTGTTTCAACTCCTCCTGGAATGGCACTACAGGGCATTGCAAGCCAAACAACTAGACACAGGCACAGTTTTTTCCCTCAGGCCATCAATCTGCTAAACACCTAATTCTCATAGTAATGTCTAATGTCTATGTGTACTTACTCAAGTAGTATGCTGTAGCATTATTCTTATTATTCTTATTATCCTTCTTAGTTCCCCTTGCCATTAGTAGTATGATGATGATGATGATTATCATTATTCTGTTGCTTTGTGTGTATACTGAGAGCCTCTGTACTGGAAACAAATTCCTTGTGTGTCTAATCAGTGATTTCTTCTCAACAAAACAGAATATGTGTAACTCCAGTCATGGAAAATATAAATACCAGTGTTGTGTGACAGATATTGGGGTGTACTGCTTCAACTTTAAAGTAAAATGAGGAAGCATAGATTTAGATCCATTCTCAGCTATGGAATTTCAGCAGTGAATTTTGATAGTCCTTCTCTTTTAGTTTATCCTAGCTCATAGGATTTTTATTGTGGGGTTAAATGTTGCGAGACCCTTTAACTCATATGAGGAAAGTGAAATATAAAGGAGGAAGAAAAGGCAAAAGGAGAAACAGCTCAACATGGAAATAAGCACATCAGTCTACCCCTATACCAGGTGTTAGCAACCTGTGTTCCAGAGCCACATGTGGCTCTTTGGGTCCTTTGCTATGGCTCCCTGTCGGGTGAGCCCACCACTAGCTGTCCCCACCCCTCGACCTCCCCTCCCAGTCCCTCCTCGCCTGGCCTGAGAAGGTAAGGGTGATGGTGGGGGATGGAGAAGTGGCCAGGGCAGAGACAGAGAGATACAGAGAGAGGGAAGGAGGCAGGGAGAGAGAGAGAGATGTCAAAAGTGTTTTGTAGATCCCGGTGTTTTCTTTTCTGTGGAAAATGGATCCAAATGGCTCTTTGAGTGTTTAAGGTTGCAGACTCCTGCCCTATACTGATAGAGATGGGGTGAGGCAAAATCATAGCCATGTTTCTATGCATGGATATGTGTGTGTGTGTTTTCCTTCAATGAAGAACTCATCAAACCAAGCAGCTTGTTCCACTGCTTGACATCCCTTGTAGTCAAGAGGTTCTTCCTAAAATTTAGCTTCCTTTTTAAAAATCATTTTAGCTATCTGCATTGGTCTTGACATTTGGAACATTAAAGAATAAGAGGAGTCTTTGTTCTTTATGGTAAGCCTTCAAATATTTGATATTTGGTTTCTATAATATCACGTCCTAGTCATCATCTCTATTGGTTCATCATACCCTAATCCTTTGATACTTCCTCATAAGGCTTATTTTCCAAATGTCCCACTACCTAGGTCACTGGTGTCAAATTCACCGTGTCACATTGCCGTCATGTGACCTTTCACGACATTTTTCCCATTTGCAGACCTGGGGTGGACATAGCCTGCATGTGACCTATCCCTCCCATGGGTCACCAGTTTGACACCCCTGATTCTAGGTAATCATCTTCCAAGGTTGTTCATGACACGCCCATGAACACATGGCAAGACCTCAAACTCGGAGCCAAACCAAACCATCTGCTCAGGACATTACATCAAAAAACTCAGGATATCACAACACTAGAACTCAGGATGTTAACACACAGCCCATTATCCAGGTCGTTAAAACACAAAAGACTAATGGGCACACATCAAGGACCTCACCCACACAGGATGTTACAAAACAGCTGACTAATCTGCAAACATCAACTCCATCAGCTGTGGAGGTGAGGGTTATCTCAGTGGCTGGCAAACCACGCTGTGTAAACAAGCACCTACACAAAGCTTTAATCTCATGAGGAATGTAAAGACAGGATGTCTGGTGGAGACCCTATCTCAAGTATGCAAAACCAGGCACGTAGCATTGTGTGACACAGGAAGAGCATGAGAGAGAAACGAGGTGTTCACGTGAAAATCATGAGCCTTCTGTAACCAATCAGTACAAGTAAACGATGATTAATGTTTTGCCATGGTAGCTGTAAAATGACAATAAAAGGGAGCCTTTTGGATGGAGTCAGGGTGCCTTCCCCAAGGTGCCTTCCCACCGAAGTGCCTTCCCCAAGGTGCCTTCCCACCGAAGGGCCTTCCCGTGAATCATCATCCTGCCTACGCGTCTTTCTTCATCGAAACAACAATCAGCTAATCAGGATGTGGCAACAGAGGCAACCAATCCGCTCACAGCAACAAAGCCAGAACCCCACGCCTCCCCACCAGTATTTACAGAGAGACGGCAGCTCTGATCACGCTTTCCTCACACAATATAATATATAGATATAGATCTTACTAGTCCCTATTTCCTTGATCTTTTCAAAGTGAGCACCTACAATATCCCCACTGGAACAGATGGTTATGATCATAATCAGTTTCAATTTGCCTCTGGAAGGCTGTTAAGAACAAGATAGGTACTATATTAACCTTTCAAACTTGTTTGTCTACTCAATAGACGGGCAGCTGTGTTCTCTACCAGCTGCTACTTCTGGGTCATTTTCAAGAGTAGTTCCTTATAAAGTGACAGTCTCATTAGGACAAGAAAAGGGTACAAGTCAGTGTCTTCCATATTTCCTGATCAAAGGAAAGGAACTGGCAGACCAATCAAAGCATCTCTGGGTGATGTCTTCAGCTGATGCTCTAAAAGAAGTTGTTGTGCAGTTGCTTACCTGTTCCTTCATGTGAAGGACCATCTCAACAATAATATGGCATAGAACATTCATGGAACTAGAACCTTTTGCACCAAAATCAACTCCATCTTGCTGGGATTCAGTATATATCTGTTGCAGCCCATCTAATGCCTCTTAGGCCCCCAGAACCAGGTCAAGTATAGTCTAAATTTTCAGGTGGTTTTCATTTTAAAATACATAGCTCACCAAGTAGCTGGAGAAAAACTGAAATAATGTAAATATGATTGGACTTAGTGATATATGAAACATTACACAGTAGATTTTTGGTGTTTTTCATCAATAGCAACATTCAGAAACACAGCTAGCATGTTTGTTCTGTCTTCCAATTACATGTAAAAGAATGGAAGGTATTTAGAAATATAAAGCACCATGGAAAGAAGCCAGCATTCTAGATAAAAGTACTTAAGATTAATTTAACATGCACAGGATTTCCCAATTAAAAGTTTCACATTAGCACTGCATTTTAAACAGTTAATCTCCTAATGAGACATCCCCAGCAATGAAAAGTGAATTGCAGGATTCAATATGGCCTTGAGGCCTGTTTGTGCATCTGGAAATAGCTGTGGCTTTTGTAAAAGCTGAATTTATGTGAGCTTGCAAACAATGGCTATAACAGAAGAACTGCACTGCCATCTACTGATGCTGAATTCTTTCTCATGTTACATACATCTGGCTTAATTCATTAAAGACTCTTGTTTGATTTTACATAAAAAACTAGAAGCTTTAGGTTGGTCTTATTATAAGGGAGAAATACTTTATTCCCTAATGGCAATATCTATCAGGGAAAAAAATACTCTGATCATTATCTTTTTCAGTTTTGAAATTATTTTCAATGAAGCTGATTGGATTTAACATAGAGCCCATAAATATTGTATACCTGCCAGTCTGAGACAGTGCTCAAACTATGAACTTAATTGAAAAAAAGTGATTTAGCAAGTCTCACTATATTTCTATGCTTTAGAAATTCATGCTTGGCTTCAAAAATGTTGTACATTGATGACAACATATCTTTCCCATATGTGTTTTCCTGAACTCATAAAATATGCTCACAATTAGAAGATAGAATCAATTAATGAAAGGGCAATTATAATACATTCATCTTTGCTCTATATAACCAGGATAAGGATATTTTGTTGTATTATTTTGCTTCTTGTTTTTTTAAAAAGTGGCAATGCTAGAAATAATTAACCCTATAAATTATCCACCAAATCTTTTTCATAGCCCCTCTTTTCTGATTCACATGCATATACTCATCAATCCAACCTAAGTCGTGGTACAAATAACAGTTACTATTATAAATTTAGAAGACTATCATTTAAAAAGTGTGAAGTCTTTTCAATACTAATCGAATAATATCGTTGTATCATATCTCGTGTATCATTGGAGATTCACTGGCATGTTTTAAAAGAACACCAATGATCTTTGCTAGATAGTGGGCATCAATGAAAAAAACCATAAAATATGCATTTACAGAATAAAGATCTATGTTTCCACAGGGACTGATGATGTTTTATTTTCTCTCAGTTCTGCTCTGGTAGTGAAAAATAAAGTTAAAAGAGAGCTTTCAGAATAAAAAAAAACTGATGAGATATCTGCTGTCACTTACAAGATATGAAAAACCTTGGTGCATGTACCTGTCATTTTGACAATAAAAAACTCCAAGCTGAAGGTGAAATGCAAAGTCATATACTGATGAAGTAACCTACCCTTCAACCTTGAGTGCAAAATGTGCTCAATGCTTTCCTGAGATAAGAACAGACAAATACATATAGGCTCAAGAGAGGGTAGGATGAACATTTATAAAATCTGAGCATGGGTGCTGTAGAAATTTAATATTTTCTTCTCAAAAGATGCATTTACTATTGAATAATAGTTGAATTTTCCTGTGTTTAAAATTTATAATAGGGAACTGAAATGATAGGCATACTGTGCAAATCCTGTCCCTTTTTGTAAGTCTTTATATCAAAGCTAGTTTACTTCAGAATATAGTTGTAAACAAAGCCATAAACTATTTAAATAAAAAAGTGGATTTGATGCATAGGATACACAAACACAAACACACACGTATGTATGTATGTATGTATGTATGTATGTATGTATGTATACATGCACATCATACACACAAACACAGGGTAGATTAGAGAGAGGGGGGGGAGAGAGATGGGGAGAGGGAAAAAGATAATTATACAAATATAATTAGGAGAATGGTTACTGGACTTGGAATGAAAAAAAGTACTAGGGGTGACATGATAGCAATGTTCTGATATCTCAGGGGCTGCCACAAGAGGATATAGTATTCTCCAAAACACCTAAAGGTAGGAAAAGAAGCAATGGATGGAAACTAATCAAGGAGAAAAGCAACTGAGAACAAAGAAGAATTTCCTGACAGAACAATTAATCATGGAAAAACTTGCCTTCAGAAGTTTTGAATGCTTCATCAATGGAAGTTTTTAAGAAGAGAACCATTTGTCTGAAATTGTTTTGGGTTTCCTGCCTGAGTAGGGACTAGAAGACCAAGGCTCCTTCCAACTCTGTTATTCTGTTAGTATATATCTATGTAAATGAAGTGTAATACTGTTGACCACCTCTGCAGCTGTATCCTTGATACTGAGTAGAGTATGACCATATGGCTCTTTTTAAAATCTACGATGATCTCCTTTGTTTTATTAACATATAGAACCAGGTTACTTTTATTGCACCAGTCCACCAGCGCCTTCACCTCTTCCCTATAAGCATCTTCATTGTCATCCCAGAAAAGACTCACCACTATGAATATTATTATGAAGAGAATTTCCTATTTATAACTTTATGTAAAATGGCCTTATTTGTATCAAACATAAAACTGCACAATCATCTATCCCAGTGATGTCATACATAATGACTACTAAAAGGCATCATTGTCAATATGCAGCATGGCCAGTGATATCCTCTATTTCACATGTTATCTGAATTCAACAGGATGTATTTGAATATCTATATGATCATTGTACAAGTAGTCCTCAATTTACAACAGTTCATTTGCAGAAGTTGTGAATGCCCCCAAACTGGAAATTTTTAAGAAGATGTTGGATAACCATTTGTCTGAAGTGGTGTAGGGTTTCCTGCCTGGGCAGGGGGTTGGACTAGAAGACTTCCAAGGTCCCTTCCAACTCTGTTATTCTATTCTATTCTATTTAGTGATGGTTTGAAGATACAACAGCACTGAAAAAAGTGACTTATCAGTTTTTACACACTTACAATGGGTTGTAGGTTATATCTATAACCTATGCACAAGGTTTTAATTGGAATGTGCCTTGTCCACACAATGCAAAGAAACACTTACATGTTAACTTTACATACTCACAACATGAGTGTATTGGTAATCATGAAATGGATGTACTATACTACAAACTGCTAATGGTAAACTCTTACTTAATCTGTACCTAACTGAAAATAAAAAATAAAATCTGTTTTGACTTCAGTTGAATTTCATGAAAATGTATTTTTTTGTGATTAATAGAGTGGAACTGGCTTGTCATTTATGGGCTTCTTTTGGGATTTCTTTATGGGTTTTATTTCCTTATCAAGTCTACCCCCTGGTGATCTACCATTCAAATACTAGACAGTTCTGACATTCTTTAGCTTATTGAAATCAGTCACAGTCAGCTAGATGGATATAAGTAGCCCTAAAACAGGCTTGAGATCTCATTCAGATGCCTATCACATTAAAAAACAACAACACTTGCTTCCAAATTGTTTGTACACTATAAAAAATTTATATATTTCTAAATGCTTCTTTATGGAGTCATACTACACTCCTGAGTGCACCAATGAACTTCCATGTGCATGGAGTGGAATTGTATGAGATTAATTTAGAATTACGTATTTCAATTACTTGGGATTTTTCTTCCTATTGATTTATTCTACATCTATCCTTCCTTTTCAAAAGGTAACATATTCAAAGCAAATACTAACATTCCTCACTCTGTAATGTAGTTCTACTCTCAGGCTGAACTCCTGCTGCTGTTGTAATTCAAACAATAAATAATAACAGTAAAAAATGCAGGAAAGGAAATAAAGTACACTTATTAAATCAACCACAATGTTATGTACTATACTATACATTGCATTATACTATTCTTAAACAGGGTCTATGCTCTGTATAGGCTTGTTCCTTCACTGTAACAAATGTATTCATGATCCATCCTTTTGAATTACCTAGTACTAAAAATCAATCACAGTAATGCTACCCTTCATTTCTCTCCAACAAGGAGATAATACCTATGGTAGGTAATGCTATTTTATATGAATTTTGACAAACCTGAAATAATTTAATGAGGCAATAAGACTACATTGTTGTGCAGCCAGAACAAATAAGTCACCTTGAGGTATTGTTTTACTAAAAAGACTGAGCAAGGACTGCTAAGGCAATTCGGCTTGTATTTCGACAGCTATGCTTCACTGTTTTCATTCTTAACTATTGGGAATTCTATGAGATGTCCCTAGTACTTCTTAATGCTTCACAATGATCTATGGCTAGATGAATGATGAATGCCCTCATAAGGAACTATATATACTATTCACACATTTTGAGGGGAGGAAAACAATGAAGGGAACATGAGCTCATCAATGGTTTAAACCAGTGATGGCTAACCTTTTCGCCATAACGTGCCAGGAGCAGGGGAAACACAGGGATCGCACGTGCCCACACCAATCATTCTATGTGCCCCGCCCTGCACTTGCATGCACGACCCCCCCCCCACAACCCTGCTTCTGGTACGCGATGGCCCGGTGGGCCCTGTAGGCCCGTTTTTCTCTCTCCCCCAGGCTCCAGAGCCTTTCTAGGAGTCTGGCAAGGGTGAAAACGGCCTTCCCCAACGCCCCCCCCCAGGAAGCCCTCCAGAGGCTGGAAACCGCCCGTTTGCCAACTTCCAGTGGGAACCGGACGTTTCCCTCCCCAGGTTCCTAGAAAGGCTCTGGAGCCTGGGGAGAGCAAAAAAAGGGCCTTCTGGTCCCACCGGAAGTCGGCAAGTGGGCTGTTTCCAGCTTCCGGGGGGCTTCCGGGGGGGTTGGGGAGGCCAATTTCATCCTCCCCAGACTCCTAGAAAGGCTCTGGAGCCTGGGGAGAGAGAAAAATGGGCCTTCCCCATCACCCACTGAGGCAGGAAACAGCCTGTTTCCCTACTTCTGATGGGCCCAGAAGGCTCGAAAATGCATGTGCAAGAGCTGAGTTTGCATGCCCACCGATATGGCTACGCATGCCACCTGTGGCACGTGTGCCATAGGTTCACCATCACGGGTTTAAACTATGCAAGAGGACTATTACTAATATTTCAAGAAAATATATGAAATAACCCTTTATTGATTCCATTTCTTTACAATACTAGAACAATAGAAACAATAGAGATGAAAATTAGGTGTAAATTGATGGCTGCTTGCTAAACTTTTTTAATGTCTGTAGAATCATTTGATGCTAAACATAATTTAAGATTAGAATAGTGGACATGAGCTTTTCAAGACATTGCTAACATATGATTATCCTTTCTACTTTTAAGACAAAAATACTTAGAAATATTGTTTGTCATGTCATGATGTCATGTAAATGATATATCTTTTTTTAAATGCATAGAAGAGAATAAAAGAGAAATTGAAATATGATCAATGAACATATGTAAAATTGACACAGACTAGAATTAGAGTACATTGATAATATTTTATTTCTTATCACATAAGGATTTTCTTTTTCTGATATTATTTTTAAAAGCAGTTAAAATTATTTTTAAAAAATTCTTATCACATGCATAATTTTACATGTGAGAATGGGATAATGGCATAAGCCATATTCCGGCAATACTTTCCTATGGTGAATTTAGTCCATATAAAATAGGGAACAATCAAGTTGCCCTGGAAATATAGTATCTAGGACCTACCTCCATATGTATAGAGAAAGTAGCAGAGAGTTTTCATATATCCATGAACATGTCTATCTGAGCTGAATAAAAAAAACTATTCAGTTGTTATGGCATTTGTCATACTCAGTGCTACCATGCACACAGTATTTGTTAACAGCAAATGAAAAGATCAACAGGCAATCCCACTTTTTACCATAATCTGGATTGTGCATATCTCTACCAGTCTACAGCTTAGTAATAAGCAAAAGCAATAAATTTTCAAATGTTCACACTGAGAATATAGATGCCTCCAGCAGCCTTTAAATGATATATTCTGTGTCAGGGATAAAAGTGTTTAAACTCTAGCTTTAGCTCTTGACTCTTTAACTTTAAAGATACAGTAGCTTTAGAAGGATAAAAATTTCTGCAAATCACACTTCGTTCCTGAGGGCTACATGGAAACATTCACATTGCTTTCTTGGCAAAGTAAATTGAAGTGATTGCCATTGCTTTCTTCTGTGATGTTTTCCCAACTTTCCAATCTAGCCATTGCCCTTAGCTGGTGGTTTCCCATCTAGTTTCTAACCCTGTATAGTTTTCTAGATCAGTCAAGGTTGGTTATCTAATCCAAAATGCTTGATTGTGGCTAAATGCATTTGCTAAACTGAGAAGCTCAGATATGTCTCAGATCAGTAGTTCTTTGGGGGGGGGGGCTAATTATCCAGAGGCAGTAATTGGGCATATCCTGGGGATCGTGGAGAACTTTGTAATTGCTTGATGAGTTGTAGATCTACTATGTGATTGCCACTATCAAGACACTTGTGCAAAACAACAGAGCTGGGGTTTTGAATAGCGGTAATGACTATTTGTGGATAGGAAAGGAGATAACTTGGTCAAACAGTTTAAGAACCACTGTCCTAATACTGCATTTTGTTTACAAAAATGTTTGATGTCCTTTTTCTACCGTAATAAATAGTACATAATTTACTATCTCTAAAGTAAGCATTTCTGAGTTTGCTACCTCTGACTCATGGAAGAACATATATAAAACTGAATATTACAAATTAAATAAAATACTATATTTAATTAATTATTGCAAATAAATTAATCCTACTACCACTGAATTAGGCTATTTATAATTTACAAAAAATTAATTCCTGTTTATGGCAGACAGGTGAGCATGTTACTCAATTTAAGTTAGTCCATGTTACTCAATTTTTCACAGAATACAATTGTATTCTTTTTACATGTAACTATATCTTTGAAATTCTTATTTTAGACAGTTTCCTCCTCCCAGTCAGAGCAGAAAGACTCTCTGTTGGAAAAGAATCACAACACTACAGCTGTGCTCTGAAATCCTTTTGTAAGAGGCTATGCTATTCATCACATGTTGTTTGCTTTTGTCCTTTCTAATTATTCAGGTGCCCCTGAATAAAACCTATATGCTGAATGCAGTTGGTCTCAAGGCTCCTTTTTGCTAATTATGTGAGATGAATCTTATCCACAATTTCAGATCGAAACCATTTATGAATTTAGCTAACAGTCTTAGAACTGGGATGGAATAGAGGATTAGAATAATTTTGGTTTGAAGATATCACCCATTGAAGTAAGGCGTCAATACAATATGAATTCCGTGAAACTTATATATCACTACTGCATTCTGTAAAGGTTCAGTGGCATTTTTTACAACGTTTTAAAATAGTGGCCAGAATTGTATATGGTATTTTCAAAATATACTTCAAATATTTATTTCAAATATAATTATATCATAACTTGGATTGATATTATACATTTTAATGTCCTTCCACTGTCCAAAAAATGTGTATCTTACAATTTACTTTTAGGTATTTTAATAGTTTAATCACTATGAATATTATTTTTTTTTGTTTCAACAAATATTTTTCCATTTATAGCAATGTCCACTTAAAATATAAAACAATTTTATTTTGAGTGTGAGATACATTATTTGTTACTCACAAACAGAGTGGCTCTGGGATTAGAGCTCCCAGTGCATAATGTGGGAAAATCTTCCTGGATTTGCAGCTCTTGCTCAAAGATAGCCATGGGTAGAAGAGCTTTTGCACAACTTTGGTTTGTGCAACAATTGCATGTTATTAAAAGTAAAAAACTGACATGATGGACAACCTGGGTATAAGAATCTTCTCTACCTCAGGTAGGGCCTCAGGTCGAGCAGCAGAGCTATGTTTTTAGGCTACTCTGGAATGCCAATATTGTGAGGGCAGATCTTATTTTTGTGCAAGAATATTCCAGAGAGCAGGGACTATACCAGAAAAGGCTCTTCTCCTGGACCCTGCCTACCAAAATTCTTTGGCTGATGGAATCCAAAATAGGCTTTTTCTACTCAAGTGTGCGGTGTGGGTTAATTCCATTGAGGTAAAGTGGTTCCTCAGATATACTTGAACCCATGCAATAAAGTCTTTAAAAGTGATGATCAATACCTTGAATTGAACCTGGAAGCAAAGTAACGTTCAGTGCAGTTCATATACCAGCAATGTCATATATGCCATCCAAATAGCTTTCAGAACTGTCCATGCCACTGTGTTCTGTACCAGTTGTAGTTTCTGAATACTCTTCAAAGGTAGCCCCATGTATGGCATGTTAGAGTAATCCAACGGGGAGATGACTAAGAAATGAGTGACTGTGTTCAGGCCTCACAACCCAATAAAGGGTGCAACTGACACATAACACAAAGGTTCCCCTAGCCATGACTTCCATCTTCTCTTAGAGTAGGAATTACAAGTCTAGGAAAACTCCCAAATTGCACACTGGGTGTGTCCTTCCAAAATTAAGGATGATAAACTTGCAGATCCTAAGGCCCCTTTAACCCATAGGTGTATTACAAGAATCTGTCAGGGATCATCTACAAGCGCAGCCAGTGCTTTTTCTGTCCTATAACCAGATTTGAAACCCAACTGAAAAGGGTTCAGTTAATCCTTTTCATCCACGATATCTGAAGCTGAAGCACAACTTTTTTTACCACCTTCCCTGAAAAAAGGAGGTGAAAAACTAGATGGAAATTGTCCAGACAAGTAGATCCTGTAAAGTTTTCTTAAGGAGGGGACAGATCAAGGCTTCCTTAAATGGTCCCAGAATTACCGTCTCCTGCAGCCATGGATGCAGCTGCAAATCACCCTCCTGGAGGCTTTTACCAAGGACGCACAAGTATCTAATAAACAAGTAGTTACACTAATGGCCCTGAGTACCCTGTTTTCTTCATCAGGTCCAACAGGCTCAAGCTACTTCCAGATAACTAGGTAAGTACACTCCCTGGGAATCTCCAATGGACCTACTTCACACTTGGAATCCAACTGAGAATAAATTCAAATGATTTTATCTATCAGGTACCGGACAAATTTTTTCAAATGGTCCTGTAAATATTAACCTGAGTCCTCCTTCCCAAAGAGAGACTGGGTCGCCTTAAACAGGGCCATTGGACAGCCCTCTGCAGATGCAATAAGTATGGAGAATTGGTTAGATAACAATAGGTTACCATTGAAGAATGCTGCAGTTGGTTAAAAAAAAAGTGGACAAAAGTCAGGATGTTTTAGGGATCACCTTTTCCAATTGTCTCTACCTGTACCATCAGGTTTAGCAGGAGGGGCATAAAGAGTACTTTGCTAGTGTCACCTTTTTGGATCCAGGAAGCAAAGTTTTCTTCTTTATTTTATTATTTATTTATTTATTTAGTTTGTGAAACATGTATAAGATAACAAATATAAGTATAAACATGATTATGAATACAGGAAATGGATTCAAATAAATGGGGACAGTAGGACAGGGACGGTAGCAGTGGTGGGATTCAGCCAGTTCGCACCACTTTGGGAGAACCAGTTGTTAACTTTCTGAACAGTTTGGTGAACTGGTTGTTGGCAGAAATCATTAGGGCAGAGAACCGGTTGTTAAATTACTTGAATCCCACCACTGGACGGTAGGCATGTTGGTGTGCTTATGGGGTTTGGGGATGTAACCACAGAGTCAGGTAGTGCATTCCAGGCATTGACCTCTCTGTTGCTGAAGTCGTATTTTCTGCAATTGAGTCTGGAGCGGTTTACCTTAGGTTTGTATCTATTGTTATGCTCATGTATTATTGTGGTTGAAGCTGAAGTAGTCATTGACAGGTAGGACATTGTAGCAGATAATTTTGTGTACTACGCTTAGGTCAGACCGAAGGCGGCATAGTTCTAAGTTGTCTAAGCCCAAAATTTCAAACCTGGTGGCATAAGGTATTCCGGTGTGAGCAGAGGAGTGAAATACTCTTTTCGTGAAATACCTCTGGACTCGCTCAATTATATTAATGTCTGATATACAGTGTGGATTCCAGGCAGATTCCATTTCTTTCAAAAAAAAAAATCCTTAAAATCTGGCTGCTCTCCCAGGTACAGGATTAAAAATTACACGAGCCTGGAAATTATTTTTAATAGTACTGAAAGACTTGAAGTTTTATTTATTTTATTTTTGCTAGTTATATTATTTATTATTGTCTTTCAATTTTTTAAAAGAGTTATTTGTGAAAATATGCAGCCATATAAATTAATAAATTAATTCAGCCCAAGTATTCCCACCATCAAATAGCTGTCAATGTAATTCAATAAAATTCTATTAATCATAACAATTAATTAATGCCAGCATACAATGTTTTTAAAAGTTGCAAATTTGTTAAAAGTGTTTTAAAGTGAGAATCAAAGTGATGGGAATATCAAGGTACACATTTTCTATCATTAACTGGATACAAAACTGCTGTATATCTTAAATATTCAGTAAAGAGACTGTGAGTCAATCAAGAAGAAAAATATATTAAAAATTCTCAAAATGGATTTATATATGCACATTTAAAAACGTAGCTTAGATAAACAAGTAAGCATATCCTTTTTCAGTGTGCTTTTTTAACTCTTACCTGGGATTATTTATTAAAAATATAGAATTGAAAATTCATGAATTATAAAACTTATAATTTTAAAGTATTATTATCACCCATTATGATTAGATTTACTTTAATTAATCCCAGCTTAAACAATGCCTTTCATCTTTATGCCTAGTTACTTATGTCTTAATAGCAACGGTATTAACTTTTATAATTGCAAAAGTAAAAGCTAACACAAACTAGAAAAAGACGGAAGAATAAAAAGAAAAAGTAGAAAGTGCAGAAAAGAAAGAAAAAAGAAATTGGGGAAAAAAGAAATGTAAAAATATGGTAAAGAAAAGAAAAATATATAAAGAAGTGACTTGTCATGCTTATCATTACAAATATAAACAAGTCAGATGTTGCTGTTGACATTGTAAGTATAAACATTGTAAGTATAAACTTTTGACTCCATTTTTCAAAAGTGTATTTCAATATTCCTGTTTTACAATATTTTGTTTTATTCTGTGATTGTAAATTTATGTGTTCATATCCTTTAATTATTATATTTATATTTTTCTATATCTATCATTTATCTATTTTTTTTAAATTTATGTGCTACCTCACTCACTATCCACTATCTGCACCAACTTAAATGGTGCCCTCAATGTCTAATTTTTAAAATGTTATTTTAATATTTTGTTTTTCTTTAAATCAAATCTAAAGAATTCTCCTATGGGACAAATTTTTTATCATTAATTCCAAAATCATATTTCAAACTTATATGAATCCTTGTCTCTTTGTAATTTATAAAATCAAAGTTTTAATCACTCTTTTTCTATTTATTTTCACATACATATTTCTTTAAGTTCCTAAACTTGTAGTTAAACCTTCAATTTGCTAAGGATTCGCACAGTGCTGTAAAACTTGTTGATTCCAGGTTATTAATAGCTTTTAATTTTATAAATTTATGATTAGAAAAGCAAGTATGCAAACTTAGTGTCTTTTCAAAGATGCTGACCATGGTTTCTCTCTACAAAACCACCTTCAGTACCCCATTTCTTTCAAAGAAGTCCTAATGCTAATTATGTTTTTGAAACATCTGGTCCTATAAGACTTCAGTGAATTTCACTCTACTGTCTTCCTGTATAATTTTGATTCTTGGAGCATATCAGAGAAATCTGTCGAGAATGGTTTCTCTTGTACATGTCTGGTGAGTTCCATGATATATGTAATTTATTTCTGAGCTGTCTTCCCATGAACAAGGTATTTATTAACTCTTGGGAGAATGAGAATGAGTGACTTCACTCTCTCACAAATATATTCTATGCACTCATTCTTGATTCAAGGTTGCCATTAATTTGCAAAGAAAGAACAATGACAGGACATCAGAATTATCTGTGGAGAAGTAACTATTAAAAAAAAAGGTTGATTGTCATTCTGTGAAAGCTGCTGTAGCCATATCTTCCACTTAAGCACAACTCTCATTTGTTATTCTCTTTATGCTTCATGGCTTATCATCAAAATTGACTGACTTTTATATTTCAGAAGTTTTAAATGTTTAAAGCTATAAACATTTTCCAAAGATTTAAAGAAGCTCAATTTTTCTATTCTTAATTAGATTCATATAAAATACGATCACATAAAAAATACTTTGCAATATTAGATAATATATATGATTTTCTACTTTTCTTTGGCTTTAAAATTTGCCAAGCTCTGAACAATAAAGATTTCAAACATAATTCTACCATATTTATCTTGAAATCCTATTAAGAACAATAGGATTTTCCCATAATTAACTAATTTTTCTTACATCTAAATATTCTAAATATGTTTTTTTAAGAGCAAAATTAGGGAAGACAACTTTGCTTCTGGTCAATCAGCGACTATAAGAATTTTTATATAGCATTAGAACATTGAAAATACATTTCAGCATATATTATTATTAGGATGGAGATACACAGAGAGAGAGAGAGATAAATGTAGAAAGTAAAGGCTATGAGCAATGTTTACACATGTTATTTATTTATTTATTTATTAAATTTTTATACTGCCCTTCTCCTGTGGGATTCAGGGCGGTGCACAGCCAAGATAAAACATAACATATAAAATTTTAAAACAATTTAAAAACATTAAACAATTTTGGCCCAGCAATTTAAAACAACCCAATTAAAACCAAATTCAGTTAAAACTGAGAGGATGGGATCAGGCCAGCCCAGCTAGATGGAATAAGTGCGTTTTTAGGGCCCGACAAAAAGTCTGGAGGTCTGATATCATGCGTATCTCAGGGGGTAGGTCGTTCCAGAGGGCAGGCGCTGCCACAGAGAAGGCTCTCCCCCTGGGGGATGCCAGCCGGCATTGTCTGGCCGACGGCACCCTGAGAAGGCCCTCTCTGTGCGAGCAAACCGGCCGGTGGGATGCTATTGGCGGCAGAAGGCGGTCTCGCAAATACCTTGGCCCTAAGCCATGGAGAGCTTTAAAGTCTCCATGGTCACCAACACCTTGAAGCGCACCTGAAAGACCACAGGAAGCCATGTTCATATATAGATGCAACTTTTCATTTACAAAATTAGGACATTTTGCATACTATAGTACAGTATGTAGTACAGGTGGTTCTTGACTTATGGCCACAAATGAGCCCAAAATTTCTGTTACTAATTGAGACATTTGTTAAGTGAGTTTTGCCCGTTTTATGACTTTTCTTGCCACAGTTGTTTAGTGAATCTCTCCAATTGTTAAGTTAGTAACACATTTGCTATGAGAATCTGGCTTCTTCATTAACCTTGCTTGTCAGAAAGTCACAAAAGATGATCTCATGGACCCGGGAGACTGCAATTGTCATAAATATGAGTCAGTTGCCAAGCATCTGAATTTTGACCACATGAACATGAGGATGCTGCAATTGTTATAAGTGTGAAAACTGGTCATAAGTCACTTTTTTCAGTGCCGTTGTAACTTTGAACCATCACTAAATGAACTGTTCTAAGTCAAGAATTACCTCTATGGGCAAGATAAATTATATATTGTACAAAACTAGTTTAAGAACATTATTAAATGCTATAAACATTATTTTACAACAAATAAATAGATAAATCATTTCTTACTAACCCTAAGTTTGCACCAGCAGAATGAAGCAGTAATGAGGAAAACAGAAAATTCATTAACTAAGGAATGGGAATGGTGTGAAAGATATTTAAGGAGGTACATCATTTCAGTTACAAATTGTGAGACATAGCAGAAGAGAAAAAATGTTGCAAGGGGGAAAAAAAGAAATTGAACTCTGCATACACATTACTTCAAAGTATAGTTATCACATAGGTCCAAGTAGATAGACTACCCAGAGATTCAGCTTCATTAATATTGGCATGTGCAGACAAGTGGAAATTCTTTTGTACACTCCTTATGGCAAGCAACAAGTTTCCCAGTGTGGTTAGGCAATCTCACTGAATAGATATGAACCAAACGCAACAATAGATGTTTCACCGGGTACAAAACTTTATCAGATTATTCAGGGCACCAATGCTATCCAGGCATAGAAGGTGATGATATATTTCATGCCCAAATAATCTTTACACTTGAAGTATGTTAGACAAAGAGTAAGGAAGAAAGACAGAAACTACAAAGGATAGTTAATTCTTCCTCTTGGACCCTCCAATTACTGTCTTTCATGTGGCAATTATATATATATATTTTTAAAAAACCTCAATTAATAGCAAATGAGATTTGCTCAAAGCTTAATTGCTGTGCAAGAAGATAATTATAAGGGATATCTCAATATGGGGGAAGGGATGCATATTCCTTAACATCCCCATCAGAGATCTATTGAAACGTTCTTCCCACCCTATGAAGCAAGGAGGCTTTCTAAACACTTCTATATTCACATCAGTGCAATATGTCTAAAAGCTTAATTTTGGAGAGAGGAAAGATTTTGTAGGCCTGCTCTGGAAGTCAGTAGTTTCAAGCATGCTACCTTTTAAAATTTGTGCCAAACAATACTTGAGTTGCATGACTGCAATAAATGTTTAGAACAGAATGGGATTCATTTTTTTCCTGATAATCAAAATCCCTATGGGAATTTCCATCTGAGGATACTGTTTGACAAATGAGGGAAGCATCAAGTTGTGGGTGCTAGAAATATCATGAGCTGGTATTAATTTTATTATAAATTCTAGACATGGTAACTGCAGTCTCACTAGTCATTTCTCTCAATTTCTGTCTATCATGCTCTCTGAATTGAAACAGGTGATTTCATCTGTATACATAAGACAATCGCTAGGTATTATTCCAAGTTCTATAAAGTTGAAGTCTAAGTATGGACTTACATACTAACACATGCTAACACTGGGCACTTTTAGTGAAATCCATATTGTCAATCCAGAAAGTTAAAGTAAGAATTTTCAGCTAGTGACCAGACAATATACTCCAAAGGGAGCATTCTGGCTCTTCATTGCTATGTCTTCATAGAATGAAGTATATGTCCAGAAAGATATTTACAACTACGATAATGGAATTAATTTCCACACTGCTGAATTTTAGTTTGCCACGATATGATATAATCCTTAAAAATTGTCAATCCTTGAATGTTTTGTCAGCCTTCAAAGACTTCTGCTACCTGAATTATGACAGAGAGAAAAGAAAAAGCAATTCTTGTGCTCTTTTTACTTTATTCCACATCATATTTTAAAGCTTTGATAAATTGCAAATACAAGAGAAATGCATTTAGACAGTAATTAAGACCACATCTTTAGAAAACAGTTGATAAAAAGGGGTCCATATTAAGCAGATTTAATTCATTCTGACTAGTTTAATTAGGCTAAATTTCATTTGACTAAAGGTTTTTTTGTTTGTTTTATTTTTTATATTATTGCTGACAGTCTGGTTTCTAAAATATTCCCAGTATAAGCAATAGAAAATTGTATGTTAACAGATCATTTTCCTAGTCAATATACACAGTAAAGTACTTTGAATGAAATGGAATTAAAATGGCACATTAATTAGACAAACTGTAATTATTATTTTTTTAAAAATTTATAAAATTTATTAAAACACATATAAAACATCTATAAAAAACATTAACATTTACACAACAAACAACATGTAAATACGTTAAACTTTTGAAGCATTTGTTTTGTGTTGGTCTTTCAGTTAATACAGTTATACTCATTCCCCTTAATCTTAAACTAATAGTTTCCTTTTTCTATTTCCCCTCCCCTCTCTAGTAATTCCCTAAGAATAAATTACAAAGCTGCAAATAGAGAAAAAACCAGAAACCTTTCTGCTAGGAATCTTTGTAAAAACATATCCTAAAGAAATAAAATATTTGTTGATACATATTCTAACAGCAGCGCGGATAACATATGCTAAAAACTGGAAGCAGGAGAGAATCCCAACGAAAGAAGAAATAATAGATAAAATCACTCAATGCGCCGAAATTGATAGGCAAACAAAAGAGTTAAAGGAAAAAGAAGAGACAGAGTACTATAAAGTATGGGATAAATGGTACCAATGGTATAACATTATTATTGAAGAAATACAAGTAGAAGGATAGAAATGTAAATATGTATATAAATAATCTCCTATGGGCAGATAAATCTGTAATGGGAAACCCAAAAATAGAAGTATAAACTTATTTCTATTACGAAGGGGGGAACTCTTAGGGAATTACTATGTAATTATTAAATTTAACTGTGCAATTTATAAACTCTTTTTCTCTAAGTAAGGATTTAGAACTTCTTTACTTCCTCTTTTACCACTTTTGGTGTCAAGGGAGATACAAAATTCTGGGTCTTGCTCTTCTGGCAGGCTCTATCATTGTTAGTTGATGTTGTTATAGTGTGTCTTTGATGTTGACTCTCCATCTTCTTCTGGGCCTGCTTCAGGTTCTTTGACCTTCTCCTCTTTTTGAATATGCTTTGTATGGTATGGAACTTCCAGGTGAGCAAAGCATTTTATTTGCTGTTTTTGTATGTGATTGAAGATTAGTTCTATTCCAATTCTTTCTTTTATGGTCTCATTTCTGATTTTATGTCTTCTGGTCACTCTAGCAGCTTTTCTCAAATATCTCATTTCCGTGGTGACTAACGTATGTTCTCTAGCTTATGTTCTCTTGAAAATATCCATGTTTGGCACTGGTAATATAGAGTGGGGATGAATATGCTTTGGATGAGATGCTTCTTTGTGCTGATTGGTACTGCCTTATGTTGTAAGAGTGGAGCAAGCTGTCCCAATACTTAAACTATAAACTCATTTCCTGTAAACAAGGATTTAGAACAAAACTACAATATTTTACAGAATCTGTAAAGGAGGAGTAACTTGTTTTCTTTCCCCCACAAAAACCAGATTTCATGGACTATATTTCCATTTTAGATTAAATTAAGGGTCATATTCATAGCCATCTGCTCCTAACCACGATATATGTTGTAATGTTATAAAATAACCTCTGCCTTATAATACTAGTGCTGCAATGCTGCTTTCAAGATCATAAAGAGTAGGGTTTGCATTACAAATTTAAATGTTTCATCATTTGCTATTATCTTCCCTAATGCCTATGGCTATTCCCTCTTGAGTTCAGATATGAAAAATCTCTTCTTTCCAGGGCCATCAATTATTACTTTCTTCTTCCCCATATCTACAAAACTAGACATGTGGCAAAATATGTTCCTATCTACTATACTATATAACAGTGTTGGCGAACCTTTTCAGCACATGCATGTGCTGGAAACCGGAAGAGCATTTGCCTGATGTGCATGCACATGCTGGGAAGACGATCTTCCAGTTTCTGGCATGCGCGTGCACACCAGTCACCTAGTCTTCCTGTTTCTGGCATGCATGCACACACAAAGACCAGTTGACTGGGGCGCATGTGCACACCAGAAACCGAAAGAGCAGCTGCCCGGTGTGCATGTGCACACCTGGAAGATAATCTTTTGATTTATGGTGTGTGCATGCGCACACCAGCCACCTGGTCTTCTGATTTCTGGCACTCATGCATGCGTGAAGACCAGCTGGCCACATGCGCATGTGCACTGGGCAGCAGCTCTTCCAGTTTCCAGTGCTCCCACGCATGTGAAAACTAGCTGGCTGGCATGCCGGAACCTGGAAGAGCAAAGGGGAAAGGCTCGCATGCCCAGAGAGATGGCTCTGTGTGCCACTTCCGGCATGCGTGCCCTAGGTTCGCCTTCACGGCTATGTAAGATAGTCAATAATCAAAATGTATCCAAACACCTCACCAATTTGCTGGAAGTGTAATACACATAAAGGAACATATTATGGTGGTCATGTCAAAAGGCGAAACAATATTGGTACGAAATAAGGAAAATGATAGACGAAATTACAAACCAGAAGTTGGAAATGAAGCCGGAAACCTTTCTACTCGGAATAATCACAGCACAGTATGAAAAAGAGATAAAATACTTAATTATCCACATCCTAACTGCAGCTCGCATACTCTTTGCCCAAAATTGGAAACAGGAACACATACCGACAGAAAACAAGATAATCACTAAAATCACAGAATGCGCAGAAATGGATAAATTTACAAAAGAACTACAGGAGAAAGATGACACAGAGTACTACTTAGCATGGCAAAAATGGTATAACTGGTTGAAGAAAAAGTTAGCAATACATTCATAGGGGCACTAAAGAATAAGATCAATCTTAAGACAAAACTTTGGGTACCAATTAAGGAATGTAATAATTTTAAAGATGGAAGGTATATTAATGGTTTACATGTAAATATGTAAATATATAGATATATAGATAAACACAGAAAAATAGTCTACCGATGTGACAACTTTAAGAGTAAGTCGTAAGACTTGATTGATGTTTGTTTGTTTTGTATGTTGTATCGTTGTATTTATGTTTGTTTGTATTTTTTAACTAATAAAATATTTTTTTAAAAAAGATAGTCAATAATCCATATGGTTCACAATATTTGAACTACAGATTCCATTAACCCCAGCTATCATGGTCAAAAGTAATACAATTTTTGCTATTTTTCACTTTCAGCACTGGCCTCCAGGTAAGGATTTATGCTGAATTAGATGTTTCTGCAAGCAGCTCTGTGAGTGGCAATCAGAGGCCAGGAATCAGATTTCGGGTGACAAAAATCTTTCTAGAGGAAGGAGAGATTGGGGGATTGCCCATTTACACTCTGGATAGCCATTCCTCACAAGAACATCACAGGATCTGAGTTCAGCAGCTTGGGAGCCAAAGGAATACCCTAAACCATTGTGCAATCCTTATGGACACTTTTGCAATTAAGAAAAGGAGGGGAAATCCTATTTTAAATGATTTAATTTAATTTAAACAAGATTTTGATTCAAGAAAGTTTTAAATGGATAAAGAACACTTTAAGAAACAAGTAGAATTTAGTTTTGGGGGGAGTTATGAAGGAGGTGCCTTTTAAAATGGTAAAATTAACAGATTTTTAACAAACAAACAGATTGGACCTTTGCAAAAAAAAAGTTGATTGTTTATTATTACGGGAAGTAGATAATTGGTGGATTTTACAGATAAGAAAATAAGGGTATTATGAGACAGACTGTGTGATTATAATTACAGACAGATAACTGAACTAAAGTGCTAAAATAAATAAAAGCAAAACATAAAAAAGGAGAAACCTGCCTTTTACTTTCAGCCTAGTAATGGACACATTTTCACTTTTTCATAATAGCAACTGTAAGAAAATTCACAGTACAAAGAGAAAGAAAGAGAGGCTCATTAGAACATTAGAACAACTTACTGATAAGGGCATTTCATCAGATTTATTGCAGAAAATATTTGAATAAGAAAATATTTGCCAAGAAAAACGATGGAACAATTGCCAATAGTTTGGATTCTTTTAAAAAGGAAATGGAATAAGGATTTGCAGGAATAAAAAAAGGATGTGGAAGAATTTTCTCTTTCTAAACTGAAATGTCAATCAAACTATTTTTGTTTTTAACTTTTCAATCATAATACCTGCAAAATTATCCAACACAACAGAGAAAAAATGAAAATTTCCATGAGAATTACTGAAAAAAATAAAATAATGAAGATTGAAACAGAAATAAAAAGCTCAAGGAAAAGCAAAGCTGATAATTTTGTTCAAGATCCTAGCAACTGATATTCTTCAAAATTCTTCAGAATCAAACTTGATAAAATAAAATAAAATTAGGCGTTCTTTCCAATATATAATGTTTATAATTTAACATTTATTTATTTATTTATTGTTTATTTAAGTTTGCAAATTAAATATGTTCTACTGCTTGTGATACAATTGTATTCTGTTTTAAGATTAAGATTTATTATAGACGTTTGCAAAAGAATAAAAACATAATTAATTTATCACAGAAATTCCTCTCTTGGTTTTTGTTCATTTTCTCTTTCCTCAGCACATTTGGGTTTTTCTCCTTCTGTTTATTTTCATCCACAAATTATAAAACAATGCACTCTAAACTCCATTGGGGAAAAACACATTGGGTAAAACAATACAGTCTATGAAGATGCCATACTCTGTTATCTTTATACTGCAGAATGAAAGACAAATTGGAGGAAAGAATGCTGTGCAAGTCTTTTTATTGCTTTTATGATAATCAGAAGAGGTTCCTATTTGTTTTGATTGCATGGTACATATTCATTGTCCAGCGACAAATTATTGATTTAGCTGAAAGCCAGTAGTTGCTTGATTTAACACTTACAGGTGTTTCCTTCTGATAGTTTTCATTTGCAATTTAAATTGAAGTTACAAAGCTTAAATGACTAATCTCCAACTACTAAACATATTCCTTTGGGAAGCTATATCAATCTAATGTCAAGTATCTGTTAGCTAAATATATTGGAATTTAAATTGTGAGGGGGAGTTTGCAAAGTAGAGAGATAATTGCCAAGTTTTGATTAAGAAACAAGGAGTTTGTGCAAGGGGGAAAAAGCAGGCTATATATAAGTTAAGGGTGGTACAGTCTAAAGATACATAGCCTACTCTAAATATCTTTATCTTAGGGTTTTATTTATTTATTTATAAAATTTATTGGCCATAAGGTAACTCTGGATAGCTTACAGTCCAAGATAAACACACATCTTTAACTTATATATAGTCTGCTTTTTTTCTGCACAAACTCCTTGTTTCTTAATCAAAACTTGGAAATTATCCCCCCACTTTGCAACTTGCCCCTCACAATTTAAATTCTAATATATGTATGTATATATTCCTGTATATGTATATGTATATGTATATGTATATGTATATGTATATGTAT
>WNWU01000007.1:14468998-14586870 GCA_012654045.1 Ptyas mucosa | reverse complement strand
TGTATATGTATATGTATATGTATATGTATATGTATATGTATATGTATATGTATATGTATATGTATATGTATATGTGAAGGGATGGGTGGCTCAGTGGCTAAGATGCTGAGCTTGTCAATTGAAAGGTCGGCAATTCAGCAGTTTGAATCCTTAATGCAGTTTGAATCCTTAGTGAGTTCCCATTATTTGTCCCAGCTTCTGCCAATCTAGCAGTTCAAAAACATGTAAAAATATAGGGTAGAAAAATAGGGACCACCTTTGGTGGGAAGGAAACAGCATTACATGCACCTTTAGTGTTTAGTCATGCCAGCCACATGACCATTGAGACGTCTTCAGAAAACGCTGGCTCTTCGGCTTTGAAATGGAAATAAGCATCGCCCCCTAGAGTTGGGAACAACTAGCACATATATGTGAGGGGAACCTTTACCTTTATATGTATATGTACATATCATATACATTTACATCTACATCTACATCGTATACACACACACACACAAATGAATTAAAAGCAAGAATTAAAAACCAAGGATATGTGGAGAGGGCAGGGGCAGAATGTTACTCAATTAACCACCTCCATTGTGCCAGGCCAACTGGCAGAACCAGAAGTTTAAGCCCTTATGAAAGGATAGGAGGAGTGGAGCCAATATCACATTGGGAGCAAGTTGTTTTGGAGGGCAGAACAGCAGAAAAGGCTGTTCTCCTGCACCCCACCAGCAAAATAATCGAGCTGATGTGACCCGCAGCATGCCTCCTCTGCTGGCACAAGTGGCCAAGCTAAACCCAGTAGAGTGAGATAAAGGATCAGTCTATCTAAGTAACATCATGCCGGTATTATAGTTACATAGGGTGATTTTTCTAAGACTTCATAGGGATAACTGAAGATCATAGGAACACAACTGAAATGCAGCAACAAATGTTTTTACAATACTTAATATTCTATTTGCTATATATAGAACACTACATATACAACACAATTTTCTAGAAAAATAGTGAAGGGGCTTATACACATATGCCTTAAGGCTGTAACAGCTATTAATTTGCAGGACCAGAATCAGAAATCAGAAGAGGTCCCCTGGATAGTGGCCCATAACCCAAGTCCAGAGAATTCCTGCAATCATAATCCATTATTATAGCCCATTACTCATAGGAAAATTACAAAACTGGATATCCTTTTTCAGCTCCATTAAATTCTTCAGCTGTGGAGGATGGAGCCCAAACAACTATTCCAGAATATCAAAAGAGTAAAAGCTAAGCACCAGCTGACTGATATAATATTTTTTGGCAATATGCATCATTTCCATTTCAAAGTACGGTTAGTTTTCTACTTATGACCATAATTGAGCCCAACATTTCCATTGCTAAGCAAGACAGTTGTTAAGTAAGTTTTGCCCCATTTTATGACCTTTCTTGCTACAGTTGTTAAATGGATCGCTGCATTTGTTTAATGAATAACACAGTTATTAAGTGAATCTGACTTACACCGTTCACTTTGCTTGTCAGAAGATCACAAAAGGTGATCAGATGATCCCAGGATACTGCAGCTATCATAAATACACACCAGTTGCTCAGAATTCAAATTTTGATCACATGACCATGGGGGTGTAAAAATGTGAAAAACAGTCATAAATCACTTTTTTCCGTGCGATTGTAATTTCAAAACTCACTAAACAAATGATTGTAAATCAAGGACCACCTTTAGTAATCAGGAAGAAGAAATTTTATTTTAAGAATGGACTTTGAGTGTTGCAAAAACAATGGGCTTATTGGGATAACTAAAAAAAAACCTTTGTTGCTGTTTAAAGCTGCAACAGGCCTAGGTATCAGCTTCTGGTTTCAGCATCCTTTACAGCACTTCCTGCTGCATAGCACTTTACTTTCTAACAGTAGGGGTGTCAAACTGGCGGCCCACAGGCCAGATGTGTCACATGCAGGCCACACCCACTCTAATTCCTTGAAGGAGAAAAAACATTGTGAAACATCACGACTGCAACATGATGCCATGAGTTTGACACCCATGTTCTAACAGTCTTGCTGAAATGCTGGACAGCTCCAGATATGAAATACTGGACAGCTACAGTTGGCCTGTGCTCCCACTTCACTGGAAGAAAGGGAACAGAATTAAGCTACAATTTTGACCATCAAGAACAGCAGCATAATTGTGTGCACATGTCTACTTTTGATAAAGGCTTAATACTAAATTGCAATTGTTTAAAAAAAAGAAGCCTTGCATTTTTTCTGAAATTATTTTATTTTCCTGCATTTCCCTTACGTCTGATCATTTGATCATTAGAAATTGCATTTCTGAAACCATACAGATCCTGCCTGATGTGTGGAAGTGATAAATCATGATAGTTCAATGGAGGGATTGAAATGATGACCTTATAAATTCAAATGTTCTGGATAAATTTCACCTAAACTTCCTAAGCCTTCCAGATCTATTGGTTCAAGACTCTTCTCTTCCTCAGATGCATACGGATCTTCCCCAATGTGAAATAGTTTTTTTCTTTGTATTTACTTTTTTTTCTCTACCAATATCTTCTAGGTACAATTACACTGTGAACCTTTGTATTTTAATACTGATCTATGATCTATGGTTTCCTATTTTTATTTTCCAAAATGTTATTTCAGTTTTAATTATCATCTTATGTTTACTCAAACTGTAACTATATTTATCTCATTTTCTTCTATCTTCTCTGTGACCTTTTCTTACAATTAATCAGTGTGTTTGATGTAGCCCTTAAGCCATAAAGGTTGCTGAAAGGACATAATCAGCAATAAACCATGGAAAAATATAGTTCAGAGGGGCATGCAACTGTCTCCTTAAGTTTTTTCTATATGAAGTCAGTGTTGACTGCCTGTATCCTGCTTAGTGTAACTAGGTTTTATCACTTTATCCAACAACAATTTAACTACTTCCATCATGACAATGGGACTTAAAGAAAACTGGAGTTTATACTGTATACTGCAACTTGGGTGTCCTCCTGGACACACGGCTGTCTCTAGAAGAGCACATGACGGCCGTGGCCAGGAGGGCTTTTTATCAGGTTTGCCTGATACGCCAGTTGTGCCCCTTTCTGGATCGGGACTCCTTATGCACGGTCACTCATGCCCTCATTACATCTCGCCTGGACTACTGCAACGCTCTCTACATGGGGCTCCCCTTGAGGAGCACCCGGAGGCTCCAACTGGTTCAGAATGCGGCCGCGCGGGTGATTATGGGAGCAACAGGGCGCTCCCATGTAACGCCTCTCCTGCGCGAGCTGCATTGGCTCCCGTTGGTCTTCCGGGTGCGCTTTAAGGTATTGGTTCTCACCTTTAAAGCGCTCCATGGCTTAGGGCCAGGGTACTTATGAGACCGCCTGCTGCTACCGATAACTTCCCACCGGCCAATACACTCTCACAGAGAGGGCCTCTTCAGGGTGCCGTCAGTCAAGCAATGTTGGCTGGCGGCCCCCAGGGGGAGAGCCTTCTTTGTGGGGGCACCCGCCCTATGGAATGAGCTACCTCCTGGAATACGACTGATCCCGGACCTTCGTACCTTCCACAAAGCCTTGAAGACTTACTTATTCCAGCAAGCCGGCCTAGCTTAAATGGTTTTAAATTGGGATTTTGAATTTTATAGACTTGGGGTTTTAAATTGGGAGGCCGATCAATTTAATATCTTTTAATTTATCTTAATTTTTGTATTGTATGTATTTTAATTCTGGCTGTCCACCACCCTGAGTCCCTTCTGGGAGAAGGGTGGGATACAAATTAAATTATTATTATTATTATTATTATTATTATTATTATTATTATTATTATTGTGTTCATCTGATTCCATACAAGCCTAAATAGGATAGATCTAAAAATGAAGAATAACCAGTATCCAGAATCCAAGGAAACTCAGAAAAATATTACGAGAGAGCCAGTCAGATGAACAAATATCATTAGTTTAAAATAGATCACAGACTTCTGTGAAATCTATTCCTACTGAGGCACTCAATGACTTTCCAGTGGTGCTGATAGCTAAATCATATCAAAGGGAAGGCGAGTGCAAAGGTGAAGAGCTATAAAAGCAGGCTATGTCAGGAAGTATTCATTTGAGGTTACTGCAATTTAAGAGTGTGTTCTATACATATGCCATTCATTTTTAGTAGCCTATTAATATTTCAGAAGTACTCCTTTTCATCATTTTTTATGATTTCTGCATTTTGCTCTCAGCAATTTTAGCACTCTCTTAGAATCTCCAGTGCTGCTATATGTTTATTAATTCACATATGATTTATTTATTGTTTCCATGTAACATCATCCCTACATCATTATTAGAATGACAAAAAGAAAGGACTTTGCTTTGGAAGTGCCAAATATCCCCTAGATACTCTGGAATTTAATGTATATTTTAAAAATCCCATTAGCCATTAGCATGAATGTATTTCCATGGAATTTGGTAATAAACTGAAAGGGGGGGAAGTAGACAGACAATATGATCTTCTCTCATCTACAGTTCTCTCATCTACAGTTGCAGTTTTCAATTCAGCTTCTGATATATTGCTATGTCATAAATCTGTCTTCCAATTTTTGGAATGTTTTCTTCTGCTGCAAAAGAGTTGCTTTTATTTTATTTCTATTTTGCAAAAAAACCCTCATCCCTCTCTTTTGCCTCCTCCTTTCCTTTCTGACATGATTTTGATATTATTTTATCTCAGCTGGGTGTTAAAGCAGGAAACCTAGGAGGCCACAGGCTGCTGGAGATAAAATTATAAAACGAGAAACTGTACACTCATGCAAATCTCTCAGTAATCTCATCGTAGTATGGAGAAAAATTATACATTCCTCCTCCCCAATTTCTTTAAAATGTTCTTTTTCCTTAAAAAAAATAATGCCTTCTTTATTAAGCTGAATGAAAATGGATAATTGGAATTTGAAGCCTATATAGAATCAATCACTCCTTTTACTTTATTTTTAAAAATTGATGCTTTCCATTTTGACCAGCAGTTTTCACAGTGAAGTGATAAGTAGACACTGATATACTTTGTAAGAAATCTGTAACAAAAATAAAAGCCCCACAATCACTATGACGCCTTTTAAACTTTTGAGCTCTTTATAATCTTATTTGTATCTATTCTTTTTACAAAGCCCTGCTGCCATGTTAACTTCACTCCTTTGAATAATTAAAAGCAGTTTAAAGCAAAATTGAATACTTACCAGGACAAGTTCTGATTATGTTAATTTAAATTATAAATGCTTTTTCTTCAATGTGATCATGTGGGTTTTTTTTTTTTAGACAATTGTGCTTCAAGCACACTCGGGATGGGGATATGTACCGATAACTTTCATATGGTAATACTTTTTACATCTCATGTTAATCTTTAAAAAAATAATAAACCCAGAGGCATTTATCTTTAATTCATTGTATAATCCTATTTGCATATGAGGGTATAAGCACTGATATTTTTAACCTTTTGATTGCTTTGGAATCTCATGTAGAACAATGTTTTACTTTTTTTTACATTCATATTAAGATTTCATGGCATCCTAAATTACTGTGCTAATAGTCTCTGGTAGTCCAAGTCAAATTTGCTACGGAGCCCAATGCAGCCTCAAGATGATTATGGAAGAGCTGCCAGGAAGATATACTTTGTGCTTTGTGCTTGTGGAAGTTTACATTTTTATATTTGTTGAAAGTTCAGGGAGATTTCAGATATCACTGAACAGCCATGAGAAAGCAGCATAAAATGAAAAGAACTAAATTGATCTATTAGGAAGATGTTGCTTACTTTTCCTGGAAGCCAAGAAGAGAGTAGAAACTGGTGGCTTAACATTTTGAGAGTTGCACACCAAAAGTGGATGGCATACTAGAAAAGTTACAGTATACTAAAACTTTTTATAGGTACATTTTCTCTAGCAAGGAAACAGGCAGGACAGATAGCTTATATATTTTAATACCCTGTGGCAGAAAATTAAAAAAAAAAACAAATGAGTAATGGGATAGAATAAAAATGTCTAGGTAGGTATGCATATATTAAGGATGTAAGTTACGTCCTTACACACTGAATTTTTCCTCATCAGATAGTTGCCAGTAGTATATCTTCTAAATCATAAAAATGGAACTACATGAAAGTTATTACTGTAAACTGACACAGCTGGTAGTAAGCTCAATGGAGTTCCATAGTGTCTGCTTCTTTAGAGACGCAGAATGGGTGTAATACTTTTGTGTTCATTAACAAATACATATGCTATTTAATTAAAGAGTACCCCTAAGAGGCATTGTTGAAATAATACATATATTTATTCCCCACAACAAGGCCAATCATGTCATGGTGATAATTATATGGCAGTTATCATTAGAGAAGGTCTTGGCCCGAAGGAGGCACTGTTCCTCAGACGGTCGGATGTGAGTCCCTCCTTGTGAAGTGGGGTCATGGGGTACAGATGGGCTTGCTAGTTACGTACCTGGCTCCCTGCTACGTGGTGGCAGCCCTGCCTGAGCTACTCAACGTTATAGCCGCGGTGGCGGTTGATATCCCTAGACTTATAGTCATGGGAGATTTCAACCTGCCATCCATCGGTGAGGGGTCTGAGGTGGCTCAGGAGTTCATGGCTTCCATGACGGCCATGGACCTGACCCAGTTAGTTCATGGCCCTACTCACACTGAGGGAAACACGCTGGACCTGGTTTTTGTCTCTGGTCAGTGGTTGAGTGATCTTGAGATAGGGGATATAGTGATTGAGCCCTTGTCATGGTCGGATCACTCCCTCCTTCACTTTGACCTTCGAACCACCACACCCCGCCACAGGGAGGCGGAACCGATAAGGTGGTTCCGCCCCAAGCGCCTGATGGACCCAGATAGGTTCCAGAAGGAGCTTGGGCCATTTCCTGAGGCTCTGGCACATGGCTCGATCGAAGACCTGGTGGCCACCTGGGATAGGGAGGCTGCCGGAGCCTTGAATCGAGTCGTGCCTTTGCGGCCTCTGACTCGACGCCGATCTCGCCTGGCTCCTTGGTACACTGAGGAGCTGAGGGAGATGAAGCGTCGGAAAAGACGCCTGGAGAGCAGTTGGAGAGCCAGCCGATCTGAATCTGACCGAACACTGGTAAGATCTCATATTAAGACTTACCTAGTGGCGATAAAAGCGGCAAAACATAACTATTTTTCCGCTCTTATTGCATCATCAGATAACCGCCCGGCCGCCTTGTTTAGGGTGACCCACTCCCTGCTCCTTCAGGAAGCGCGGGAAGACCCCTTGGAGGGTAGAGCCGAGGATTTTGTTCAATATCTGTATGATAAAATCGCTCAGATTCGGGAACACCTGGACTCTGACATAGTAGATTCAGAGGAAAGGATGGAGGCAGGTCTTGAGAATACCACCTGGAAAGAGTTTGATTCTGTGACTCCCGAATATGTGGACAGGATACTGGGGAGGCTGAATGCTACCACATGTTTATTGGACCCGTGTCCCTCCTGGTTGGTGCTGGCCTCTCGGGAGGTTACACGAGGCTGGCTCCAGGGGATTATAAATGCTTCTCTGAGTGAGGGTGTCTTTCCTGCTGCCTTGAAAGAGGCAGTGGTGAGACCTCTCCTCAAGAGGCCTTCCCTGGACCCGGCAATATTGGCTAATTACCGTCCAGTCTCCAACCTTCGCTTCGTTGCGAAGGTTGTTGAGAGTGTGGTAGCACAACAGCTTCCTCAGTACCTGGATGAATCATCTTATCTGGATCCGTTCCAGTCGGGCTTCAGGCCTGGACACAGCCCGGAAACGGCATTGGTTGCATTGGTTGATGATCTCTGGAGGTCTCGGGACAAGGGTTGTTCCTCTGCCCTGGTCCTATTAGATCTCTCAGCGGCTTGTGATACCATCGACCATGGTATCATGCTGCACCGGCTGGAAGAGTTGGGAGTGAGGGGCACCGTGTTGCGATGGTTCTCCTCCTTTCTCTCTGACCGGTGGCAGTCTGTGTTGGCAGGGGGGCAGAGATCGACCCCGAGGCCCCTTATATGTGGGGTACCACAGGGATCGGTTCTCTCGCCCCTTCTGTTCAACATTTATGTGAAGCCACTGGGTGAGATCATCCGTGGTTTCGGGGTGAAGTACCACCAGTACGCTGATGACACCCAGCTGTACATCTCCACCCCAGACCACCCCAATGATGCCCTTGAAGTGATGTCCCGGTGCCTGGAGGCTGTACGGATCTGGATGGGGAGGAACAGACTCAGGCTCAACCCATCCAAGACCGAGTGGCTGTGGTTTCCGACATCCCGATATAGTCAGTTGGTGCCAATGCTGACTATTGGGGGCGAGTCATTAGCCCCCACGGAGAGGGCTCGAAACTTAGGCGTCCTTCTGGACTCACAGCTATCTTTAGAAGAACACCTGACGGCTGTGGCCAGAAGGGCTTTTTATCAGGTTCGCCTGATACGCCAGTTGCGCCCCTTTCTAAATCGGGACTCATTAAACACGGTCACTCATGCCCTCGTCACTTCCCGCCTGGACTACTGCAATGCTCTCTACATGGGGCTCCCCTTGAAGAGCACCCGGAGGCTCCAGTTGGTCCAGAATGCAGCCGCGCGGGTAGTTATGGGAGCAATGTGGCGCTCCCATGTGACACCCCTCCTGCGCGAGCTGCACTGGCTTCCTGTGTTCTTCCGGGTGCACTTCAAGGTTTTGGTTACCACCTTTAGAACGCTCCATGGCTTAGGACCGGGCTATCTTCGAGACCACCTTCTGCCACCAGTACCCTCTCACCGACCAGTACGCTCCCATAGAGAGGGGCTTCTCAGGGTGCCGTCGGTCAAACAGTGTCGACTGACGGCCCCCAGGGGGAGAGCCTTCTCTGTGGGGGCACCCACCATGTGGAACAAGCTCCCCCCGGAGATACGGACAATCCCAGATCTCCGCGCTTTCCGCCGTGCCCTCAAGACGTTTCTATTCCAGCAGGCTGGCCTGGACTAACCTCTTCTAAAATTGCTCTTATATTTTTAAATCTTAATCTCATAAATTTAGAGTTTTAATTTTAGGTTTAAGACCAAATTATTTAATTGTATTTTAATCAATTCTTTAAAATATTTGTATTATATGTATTTTATCATTTGTCTGTACACCGCCCTGAGTCCCCCGGGAGTAGAGCGGTATATAAATATAATAATAATAATAATATAATAATATCAAACATTGACATTAGCACCTGTTTTTTTATCTATTTGTCAATATTCTTCAATGATATAATCCAAAGGGCTAATTCTTGGCAAACTAGTCACTGAAGTATCAATTAATGCAACTGAAGTAAAATTGTTCACAGGAAAAACAGGTAGCGAAAGGGGATAAATAATTAAATAGAAAAAATAATCAAATGGTAGGACACTATATGAGACTGGGAAGGACAAGGAGTGGCAGACCCTGGGAATGGAGTCAAAAGAGAAATCAGCCTAGAGTCTCTACATTGCCACAAAGAGACCAAGTCCATCCCTTTTGAATTCTGTTAAACCTTATATAGTGCCAAAATAGTGCTAACGGTTAGTTGACTAGATTTTTGTGCTTTGGCTGTCATCATCATCACCATTCAGTCATGTCTGACTCTTGGCCACTCTATGGATCAGTACTCTATATGCCCTTCTGTCTCACAGTGCCTCCTTCAGATCCACAAAGGTTATCCCAGTGTCATCTTTTATAGTGTCCAGCCAGTGGGTACTTGAGTGCTCCTTCTCCTTTTTTCTGATGATCACTCTCAGCATGATTGACTTTTTGAATGAGTCCACTCTCATGAGATAACCAAAGTATGTTTGGCAATCTTGGCTTCAAGTGATAATTTTGCTGCGGTTCAGTCTAGGACCATGATGGCGAACCTATGGCATGCGTGCCACAGGTGGCACGCGGAGCCATATAGATGGGCATGCGAGTATTGCCTTAGCTCAGCTCCAGCGCACACGTGCACACTGGCCAACTGATTTTTGGACCTTCTGAGCCCACCAGAAGTCAGGAAATGGGCCGTTTGCAGCCTCCGGGGGAGCGGGGAAGGCTGTTTTCACCTTCCCCAGGCTTCTAGAAAGCCTCTGGAGCCTGGGGAGGGCAAAAAATGGGCCCACCGTGCCATTGCATGCCAAAAGCGGGAGAGCACGGGGCGGCAGCGTGCATTGAATTATGGGTATGGGCACGCCCGTGTGCGACCCCCTCCCTCACGCTCCCCCCGCTTTTGTCACACAACGGCAGAAAGGTTAGCCATCGCTGGTCTAGGACAAGGGTATCAAACTCAATTTAATTGAGGGCCGCATCAGGGCTGTGGTTGACCTTGGGAAGATGGGTGGGTGTAGCCAGCTTGATGCCACTCCCCAAACTGCTGGCATGTTTTGCATTGGGTAGACCGGGCCAAATTCATGCTGGCCTGATCTTTCTTCTTCGCATTGGGTAGACAGGGCCGAAGCTACACTGGCCTGATCTTTCCTCTTTGCATTGGGTAGACCAGGCCGAAGCTACGATGACCTGATTTTTCCTCTTCACACTGGGTAAACTGGGCCAAAGCCACATTGGCCCGATCTTTCCTCTTCACATTCGGTAGACCAGGACGGCCCCACATGCCAGATGTGGCCTGCAGGCCTTGAGTTTGACACCTCTGGTCTAGGACTTCTTTGTTTATTATTTTTAGAATGCATAACAGTCCACAGTTGCCTCTAGCACCACAGTTCCAAGGCATCCACCTTCCCCTATCTGCCTTTTTGAGAGTCCAAGTTTCGCAGCCATAATTAGTAATTGGAAATATTATTGTGTTAACTAATCTGCATTTCGTTGTGATGTCCTTACTCTTCCAGATGTTATTCATGCCAGACATTGCTGTTCTTCCAAGTGCTATACGATTTCTGATCTCAGAGCTGAAGTCACTACATCAGTCAATTTTAGAACCCAGGAAGATGAATTCCTTTACTGTTTCGATTGTCACATTGTCAATCTGCAATCTGATCTGTATGTTCTCAATAGTTGTCATTAACTTTCATTAACCTACCACTGACTTTATGACTGAATGACCCCAATGGTACATTCCTCCAAATGTGAATTTCTCATATCTCTTTCTGTGTACATGTCGAATAGGATATGTGACAGGATGCAACCTTGCTGAGTGCCTTTTTTCAAATCTGAATTATCAAAATCAAAATGAGACTTAGGCCCTGTAGTTTTGATTAATGTAAAGACCAAAAAAAAAAAAGTCCTTCTCATGGAAATAGATTACAAGATGCCAATGACTACAAATAGTTGTCATTCTGGAAACATGACATTCTTTAATACGTAAAATCCTATAACCTGAAAGTGGTTTAATAAACTTGAAGAGAAATACAAGTCATCTGATTATTTTCCTCTCTGATATCTTTTAGAAACAGAGAAGAAATGGCACCATTATGTCCTATTTCATTTTAGCTTTTAATAATCCATTTGTCATATGCTATAACTAATAATTGTCAAGAAAACAAAAGGCATTTCCTAGCCAAAAGTAAACTCACTTAGAGTAATTGAATTCCATTCCCATTCAATCTCAGTAGCATGTACCCTCAGCATAATTTATGAGCGTTTTATTTTAAAATATTTATTACAATTTTAAAAAGTAAATTGGTGGAGATCAGTGTAGCTGTTCGGATAACTTCTCTAATGTCTAGGCTTTAATTGAGTTTATCCATCAATGTCTTATATTCTTCTGAGAATGGATGCTGGAACTGGAACTTTTTACTACTATCTATTGAAAGGGCTGTAATTTAATTAACAGTAGTATCTTGGTCAAAAAGTTTAAAGGTTATATCCTTACTACTTTAATCAATCAGATTCTAATGTTTTATTCTGATGGCATATGGGAAGTAGGGCTTCAGCTCTGTAGGTTTTATACTGAAAAAGAGATACCACAATAGTTTATGCTGTATGTACTAAAATACAATTTTAAATATTTGGGCATTTCTAATTACAGCAAGGATGAAAGAATTGCAACTAGCCAGAATAAATATTAAACAAGAGTATTATATTATGAGAGTATTAAACAAATTATCTGATAAAGTTGCTTCAATTATTTTTTATTATTTTTATTCATGGCTGCCTTTCAATAAAAATATTCCCAGGGCAAAATCAAAGAATACTAAAAAGTCTGGCAGGGCAATCCTGGTGCTCTCAGACTGCTCTGAAGTCAGACCATCCTGCAGCTGCAAGATGCCTATAGAGCTGCAGAGATTGACATTCTTTCCTGTTCATTCTCTCCCATTTCTGTAATGGAGAAGAAATTATTTCTCCACCTACACAACAGTTGTTGCCTGAAAGAGGATACTGGTTTGGACCAGTGGTGAAATGCAGCCGGTTCTATCCAGTTTGGGCAAACCAGTAGCACCAGCAGCAGGAGGCTCCGCCCACCCACCCAGATGTCATCACATAACATTTTTTATGCTCTGCACATGCACAGAAGGCCCTGTGCATGTGTAGAGGTGTTGCGTGCGCGCAAGTGAAGCACACCATAGAACTTCAGCGAAGCAAACCCACTTGAGAACCAGTAGCGAAGGTAAGTGGATTTTACCCCTGATTTGGACACTATTTCTTTTGGAGCTTTTGGATTTTGAGCACCATGATATTGAAAAGAGACCCTGTCACTACTGTCTTTGAAAATGAGGAGGACTTTGAACCTGTTTGATAGCCCATGAAGTGCTATCCATCCTAAAACCCATCAGTGATAAAATTAGCATTAATAAAAACAAGTATTGCTTAAAACTTAAATGTTACCTTCTAAAAAGAGATGATCAGATCAGTAAGCTATAGATATAAAATATTTCAGGATCAGTCTCATATAAAAGCATCTCAGCTGTCCAAAAGAAACCCTTAGATTTTGGGTGGACACTGGTGGATAGGAAATAACATAGGAGAATGGACCAATGAAAATAGCATTTGAATTGTTTTATGAGGATCAGAATCATAGTCCTCAAGTGTGCATGACATTAAAGGACTGTATAATGTAGGTTCATATTCCAGACCTGGTATTTTTTAATTTATCTTAACTGTAATTTAAGCTTCTGTTTTTATTTCTAATAATTATCCTTGTTACTTATTTAACAACGTTTAGGAAAAAATTATCTGAAAAAATAATGAAGATGATCTTACCAGAATTAGTTCTTCAATGGGCTTGTTATGACTTATTAGATTAAATTGGTATTTTTTAAAAAAATATTCTTAGAATTATGAGATATATTCACCTTCCAAGTGGCTACACATCAAAAAGCACTATTTTCATATCATGTTGAATGTGACTATTGTTTTCATTGCATTGAAGTATTATCCAATTATAATTTCCAATTATAATTTATAATTTCCTTATTTATTTTCTAAACTATGTTGAAGTAGTGGTGTAAACAGCATTTCCTAATAAACTTATACATTTTAGACAAATAGGATTTAATAGTAGAGTTTTTATTATCATCTCGGGAAGATTTTTATTACAAATGTAAATCTCCAATAACCGGTAAGAATAAGTGAAAGCCAAAATATATCAAAACTTTCCTGTCCTTAAATTTAGCCGGGATTGCTGTATGTGGCATGTGGCACAAGTATGACTTAGGTTCATAATCTAATCTGTTCTTTCTCTATCTTGCCAATTTTAAAATATGAATATAAATATAAATACAATTAATCGCTATTCAAAGCATGATATAAAAAAGAAAATACTTGAAAATCTTTCCATTGTAGGACACTTAGGTTCTACTGTTTCTGCTTTGTTCTAACTTTATTTAAATTATTGTTCTATTTTATGTGTTTGTTTTTCAATATTATATCTTATTATTGCTCCTTTGAACATAAACTGCTTTGGAAGGTTATTTTAAGAACAAAACTAAACAAATAAATCAAATGGGGCATCAAACCACTGTGTAATTTCTAATGCATTTTTGTGTGAAGTGCACCTGTAATAGAGCTATATGTAATGTAAAGTGCTATTTGTTATAAACAGAAAAACTGAAACAGTGTGTCTTTGTGTACCACAGCTAAGTAAGTAGAACTGGAATTTTAATAAAGCATTTCTTTAATGCATCAGTCCTGAACACAGCTGATTTATTATTTAAGTCACAAATACTCTTTCTTTGAAAAAAATAAATAAAGGTTAATTCTTTTGGGTACCCTGCTGATTATTGAATATAATAATGAAGGTAAATGAATATAGTTTTGAAAATATCCAAGCATGTCCAATGACGTATATCAAAATGTGCTGGTGGGTGATAAAACATTTCTTTCTACATATGGCTTTGGCTATCTATTGGTTTATGTATGGGAAAGTGTTTTCTATGTAAATGAATTCTTAAGTTGTCAAATATATGAAGTGGATAGAAACTTGCCAATAACAGCATATTATCTCACAAACCCAACCTTCATTAGGAACAATGCAGACGTAAATTTCAAAGTCTGAAGATTACATTTTAAATGATTTTTTAAAAACAATGTAATAGAAATGTTATGTTTATAACAAGTAATGGTTAAGTAACAGAAAGAACAAGAAAGAGCATATGAAATTGCTTCTGAATTGTCCCATTGATATATTGTTCTGCCCTAATCCTGGCAAGTAGGGAAAAAAATGGCCAGCTTTCCTTCATTACAGAATATCTCAGAATAACCATATGCCCAAGAGATATTGTCCTTGTCCACCATAATCTTAAACTGGATGTTTAGGACACATACTTTTAAAGATAGCTTAAAAGTGTTCTTAAATCAATTAATTTTAACACTTTCAGCAATTAATTTAAGTGTTATTAATCAAGATTCCTAATTAGAATAATTTTATTCACTCATTTAATGTATATATGAAAAAAAATCATCATATGAGTTGATAAAAACATACACATTTAAATGATAACCTCAGTGATTGAAACACTCACTCAATGGCTAACAAAATTATGTCATTACAAATCTGATTTACAACTAGTGCTGAGAAAAGTATACTTACTTTCTGCATAGTTATACCTAAGCTATCAGGACCCAAAATCCTGGTAGTCAGAATACTGACATCTTGAAGTCTCCAAATGGGGGGGAAAAAGGATACTTTAGTTATTTTACTGAATAACATACCACTTTTCTTTTTTCCTCTGTACCATTAACTTTTATTTTTGTGTAGGTCATTAATTTTGTCTTGTGATGAGAGCACCATTTTGATGATGGGAAAGATTACAATTCTTGAATGGGAAAAGAATTTCAATTTCTATCTGTAGGAACTCTGTACAAATGTGAAAAGATGGCAATGCACAGTATCCATGCAATACTCAGATTTGAGTGAAAGAAAAACTATGGAATGTTTATAATCCAAGATTTCATCGTGATAATTCTCATGAACTTGGAAGAGATAATGAATGGGTTGAAATAATGGTCATCTGCAAACTTAATTAGGGTGGTTTTTGTATAGGAGCCTAAACCTACTATCAAGAAAGTCTTGTAGAGCTTTGAATTTAGATTTTTGTCTTACCAACTTTTTCAAATCAAATGACACTACTTGTCCTGATATTCTTACTCTTGCAATCTAAAATATGGAGACCAGCATCAATTATTGATAATGTAAACAAAGAACAATTTGAAGCCACTGTTCTAAATTAAGATTGTACAAATTCCAAGAGTCATTTGGAAGAACAAATAAAAAGGTAAAAAATATACGGTATATACTGCTATATAAGCTGCCTTTTTTTTTTCTTGTCAGATATTTCATTCTTTTAACAACTTCATACAAAATTTCCATCTGAAGCTATCCTGCTCTCACTAAATATTTTTGATTTTTCAAGTGAGAATAATAAATAGAGGCTTCTTTTTAGAACTGTTGCAAATTTTACTGGAATAAGAAGAAGGAAAAAGTAAGCCTATACCTTGCATATATTCCTTATTGTTCTTGCTAGAAATGGAAAGTAAATATGAATATTTCATTGTTTAAGTATATATATTCAGTATACAACAACAGACCACCTGGGAAATGAGTCTATATTTTCAATAAACATCCCAGTTATAATGCATTTTAGTATCTGCTACAGTTTCAAGCAGTTTTTAAAAAGCCTATAACCATAGTAGTGATTCTTTCTCCCATTGAGTATGCAATTGAATGCAATTATGGAACTGATACTGAAGTATGAGACATAAAAGGAAAAATCCATTAGTTTAACTGTGTATCCTGTTTCTAATTCAAATATAGACATTTTCTTATACACTGATACACATCAGATGCATGTTATTATTTGCAGCTCTTTAATTGTGCATCAATACATACATTTCCACTTCCTAATCATGAATTTGATTAACAGTAAAACTAAATAATAATCAACTTAACCATAATTAGACATAATTAATCTCTGGTCTTTTCTATACATAGTAGCATTTTTTCAAAAAAAATTTCAAGCAATATATGGTATTAAAATATTAAACTTTCAGCAATGATTAATTATGGCAGCAATGTTTGTTTCATATGCATTGCTTGATTTCCAGTTCTCATATATTTACTATGTGGTGTATGAGAAATCTCAGGTTGGCTGCTGAGATAAAGACATGGGAAGGAATTCTCATCAGGTCATCCAACTCGCCTTGTGAACTGGGTTAGACACTGGGAAATGTCCACATTTTAGTATGCTATGATAACAAACTTACAACTTAAATTGAGTAGGACATATTCAATCTATCCAACTAATGAATAAAAGAATCTGTTGGGTGCAGTTAAACCCTGTTTTACCCTTCCTGCAGATGTCCCTTTTTCTAACGTTACACTCCTTGGGACCACAAAGGTGGCATCAATTACATTCAGAAGAGCTGTAGACTTTATAGTAAGGCTGGGAATGAACAAAGCATCTTTATTGCTCCAATATACATTCCTCTTTTTCTATTGCATTAAATTACAGGCAGCTTCAAAGAACACCAGACACATTTTAAAAGACAATACAAATCTCCCCCCAAAAACAGCACAAACTGGTATGCACTGGAACAACTGTATAAAGTTTTTTAAAGGTAATTGTGATCCACCAAACAAACTATTAAAATTCAAAATATTGTCTGTCTGACAAATAATGGGAATTATATTTTTCACAGCAATACCAGTAAACCAAGCAATTATCCAAAAACAGTAACTGAAGAGGTTTTTCTTTTTACTTCCCCACAGACCTTGAAAGCGACAATCCTATTCCATATCAAGAGGCAGGTCTATACTAGACTTTGAAAATATAATAGAAAAGAAGTTGTTCTTTTCACTGAGAAGAAGGAAGAAGTATGGGGTTGTCTCCAAGAAGGTTTGAGTTTGTCTCCCTGATATCCATACTCCAGAGATAAAACCAATCTCATGCTTTTTCTAAGAATCTCATCATTGGATGGGTAGATTCCACCCGGGCAAACCATCTTAAAGCCATTTCTAACAAGCAGCATCATAAATTGCACCCAACCCAATTGGCAGCTAGTGCATTTCCTCACTTAGAAATGTCTTATGGCAGAAAGTTTATTTTCCTTTGGTACCTTTGCCAATTCCAGTATGAACCATTCCTATACCAGTCTTATGAAAGTGAACAATCATGTTTAGCATTTCAAGAGATATTATGTTTGTTTCAAATTAGTTATGAATTGCCACATATAATCTGAAACAGTTCTTGAATTTAATTTTGTCTGTGGCTGACAGTGCATTGATACTTTACAGCACACTAAAATGTCAAGTTAAGATTTGGTTCACTAGGGCTGCATTCCTTTGCCATGCAAACATTCTGATTAAATACATGTTTCAGATAAACAGCTGACGATAGAATTTCAACCTCCAGGATTTAAAAATGTAATGATGCTTCCTGGAAAAGGTGCATGTCATGTAATTGTCAGCATTCAGACATTGTTAAAGAAAGTAAAAGTATTTTGTATTTTTTGGTGCTTTTTAAACAGTTTAAGTTAATGTAATATAAGACATGTAAAAGAGTCTTCAAACAACCAGGAAACAATAAACATTTCTAGTGAAGTGTTTCACCCTGAGTATTTTAATCACTAAAAGCTTTATATCTATTAAATAATTTATATATTGTTTCTGTCGTTCTGGATTTCTTAAATCAAAGATATGGGAAAGTATTGTTGCTTGTAGTAAATATTGGATAGGGACTAAAAGGATCCAGACATAGCAAAAAATATCTACTGGATAAAATATATTGTCTTTATGAGAAAAGGGCCATCTTACTGGGGTATCTGTCAAACATTCAAATCTACTGAGAGTTTCAGAGTAATATCATTCTTGCTTTAATTTGCAAAGAATTGAGACATTTTAATGGATTACACTACCTCAGCAAATTGCAGAATAAAATGAACTAAATCCACACAGGATTGCAATGGCAATAATTATTCTAGCATTGTATGGTGTTTTCAGTGTCTCCAAACATTCCACAAATCCATATATCATCACAACGATCCATACATCAGTAGTTGTCACCAGGATTGGAAAACTTTGCCCTAGGAACTTTCATTATGCTTATATCCCCAGCTGTAAAGAATTCTTATAATCTGATGTACTTCTAGCTACCATGTTTTTCTTTGGGTCTTGTGCAAAAAAAAAAAAAAATCAAAATCTTGCCTTGTAAGGGGATAAAAATGCAAGAAAAATAAAAGCATTATATATTTATATGAAATAACAAAAGAAACATGGTAGCAGTTGCATTGGAATGAGGAATGACAGCTGAGGTGGCACAGTGGTTAGGATGCAGTACTGCAGCTACTTCAGCTGATTGCTAGTTCAGCAGATCAGCGGATCAAAACTCACCGGCTCAAGGTTGACTCAGCCTTCCATCCTTCTGAGGTGGGTAAAATGAGGACCCAGATTGTTGGGGGCTATATTTAGTATACTGTCTTTGGTGTAAGCCGCCCAGAGTCGTCGGAGAGTGGGCAGCATAGAAATATGAATAATAAAAAATAATAAATAGAAATAGAAATAACCTAATCACCTTGATAGGAAGATAGCTTCGTGATAATTTTATGATATTAAACTTAGAATGAAGGTTTAGGTTAAGAAGACATTGTATACAATTTATATTTTTAGATTTTTTTTAATCTTTCCTTCATTATTTTTATAAACAACCCAGACGCTAAACACATCTAACACTCTTTCCTCCTATTTTTCACATAACAACCTGTGAGTGAATTGGGCTGACAGAGAATGACTGACCCAAAGACACCCAGGTGGTTTTCATGCCTAAAGCAGGATTAGAAATCCGAATCCCTTGATTTCTAGCCTGGTGCCCTAACCACTAAGGAGATACCATTAAGTTTCAGCATTCTTCATTTCAACCTTTTCTGAAAGACACTCACCCCTCAAATCACAATTCAGGACCATTTAGACTGACAGAAATAAAACCTGGCAAGCATCATAGGAAAGATAAAAGTACAACATGGCAAAAATTATGGGGAACTGCCACATTGCTCTCTCCAACTTGCAAATGTGACCTTTTGTTCAGATTTAATAGCAACTCTACTTATCAGAACAAAACATTCATTTTGAGAAGATTGAATAAGCACATGGGCATTGTTTGACAGATTGACTGGATTACAAATTTCATTAGTGCTGATCCCTTGAATGCAAGAAGGAGATTGCAAATATTTAAAACAAGCAAAAGTGGGAAACCTTTTGTGAACTTGCAGTGGGAAAGGAGATAGTTAGGGAGCTTCTTCAAATAATGTACATTGAGCACAAACAGGTTAAATCTCCTGATTACCTTCCGTTTAGGAAATGAAGAAAAATAACATTTGAACCTCTCTTTTCAATATTAACTCAAATCACCAAGAAGAGGTATGGAACTTGGCAGGCAGCTTTGACGTCACCCCTCCTCTCATCTAACCTATCCTAGAAATTTATGTCAGCCATCTGAAACTGAATTTGAGCCCAAGTATTCCATGAACAAAGCAGGGACCTGATAGGGTACTCTACATGCAATTACAAGCTCTAAGAATATGTTATCTCCTTAGAGCTCAGAAGCACAGCTTCCTTGGGTCTTTGAAGCAGCACATGATACATCCTAGCCAGATTGGTCTGATCAACTAGATCTGAGCAGATAAATATGGAACATATTAGCATCTACTAGGACAGTGATGGTGAACCTTGTAGATACTGAGTGTCCAAACTGCATGCATGCGCATGCCCAAACTGAAAGGTGTGCATGTGCACAAATGCCCCATGTGCATACATGCACATACATGGACATATGCAAATGTGCACATGCAGAGAGAGGGCTCTGCATGCCACCTCTGGCATGTATGCCATAGGTTCGCCATCACGGTACTAGGAGATCTGTAGTTCTGAGAAGCTTAAGAGTTCCATGAACTGACCAAATACTAAATAACAGTTACTAACAGAGATACACAGTGATGGGATTCAGCCGGTTCGCACTGGTTCAAAAGAACCAGTAGCTACCTTTCTGAGCAGTTTGGTGAGTAGTTTCAGAAGAAATCTCCTTCCAACAGCCTTTTGTTTTCCCACCTTATAGGATTATCCTGTCCGAAGGAGGCATTCTGGTGTGGCTCTGTGTGTTGTTTCTAGCCTAATCCTGTTTATCTGTATTACCTGCTTAAGTGTTTTTAGAAACTGCTTCTGTGGTTAAGCCTTGTTACATTGTAACAGCTGTTAATGGTTCTTGGCAGTACGCCCAGATTTACACTCTGAGTGGCTTCTCTGGAGTTTTTTCCTTTGCTGGTACTTTTATTCTGGGGTTTGACTTTCTTAAAAGGCAAGGGTTTTTTAAAGCTTTTTACACTGCTTTAGTGATTCCTGGCACTGCCCTTTTAAGGTGTACTTCCAACATGGCTGAATCCCCTTCCTCCTTGCCTCCTCCATCCCCAGTTATGAGTGGGAGGAGGTGATTGCGGGCCTCTTTCTTCCCTGGATCCATAAACTTCTCTAAATGGAGTGATCTGGCTAGTCTTTGGCTTCTTTGTTTGTTTGTTACAAAAAGAGGAGCTTCGGGAGGTCTTCCCATTCCCCCACTGATGGGAGACTGCCTCACGCCTTTACTGCCTTTCTGGGGGCATGTGATCTTTCCTTAAATCTGGATGATTTCCTTAGGATATCTTGTGAGGTGAGTGAGACCAGCCAGTATCTTTAAGTGGTGCAAATGGATCTAAGCATTGCTTCTCCTTGATGGAAAAGGGTGCTTTGTCAGTTCACTGAGCACTGGAGTCTCTTGTCTATGGGGATTCTTCAGTCACCCAGGTCATGATTGTCCCAAAGGTGCTTTTTTCAAGAAAGTTCTTGTTTCCAGAAAGTCCAGTTCTTCTTGAAAAAGTTCCTTTTGGACAGGAGTCTTTGCATTGCATTGCTTCAGAGTGGCCAAGGCACATGATTGCTCACTGATTGTAAGATTACAATCTTACAATATATGGGTATAGATCCTCCCTCCAATTCATTTTAGTTTTCTGTCATGATGATAAGACTTAGTACAATGGCATCAGGCTTGGAATTTATTTAGATATCTATGGCATGTACTAATTTTATTGTGATCCTGACAAGCTTGGGAGGGCAGAGACTTGAACCTGAGTCCCTTATATGCTTTGTTAATTTGTCTCTTTAGCTTGACATTTTGTAGCCCACCCACTTCCCGGAGAGCTTAAATGACCTCTCTGCTAAAGGATTTCACTTTATGAACAAGAGTTGGCTGCTGATAGTTACCAGTAAGAAGATTTTTTCTGAATAAAATTTCATTATATACTGGCCTGATTCATATAACATGGTTTGTTTAACCATGGTTTATTGAATCAATGAAAATTGAATGGGATACATAGCTCTCTGACAAAAACACCATGTTTTGTGATGTGTAAACCCATCAACTGTCAGCCTAATTAGATCAGGACTGACGGTCTAACTTTTTGGTCCTTTGTAAGGACTTAATAAGAATTGACAAGTCTAGCCAAGAAGTGTAATTCCCAGGGAAGGACTTGAGGCCTTTTGTTTAGAAGTATTTTGGTATATAACTCAGTAATGATGCTTAGCATAACAAATCAAATATAATTATACATATCCAGAAAACATAATTCCTTTAATAGAAACTTAATAAAGTTTAGTGAGGTTATTTTAGAGAAAAATGTGATGAAAAATTAACGTGACTTTTGCTCACATTTTGTTTCAGCCAGACTTGTCTTTGGAGAAGATTGTCAACCATGCACCCAGTTCTGCTGAATTGCTTGTTTAAGGTAAATATAAATTTTCCAAATGATAATATGCTTCAAAATATGACTTTTCAACAGATCCTACTGACATGCGATTTCAATTTTCTAAATTCCCCAATTTTCTCACTTTTTCAGAAACAAAGCTAATAAATGTCTGTCATTTCTAAAAATTTTCTGCCTGAACAAAAACATTGCAATGATTTGACATGTTTTGGGAAAGGATGAAGGATACAAACCTTACTCTAAAATATGCTGAAATGGGAGTATATTGTAGAGATAAAGCACAAATCAGCCTATAACAGAAACCATTTTCTGCCTGTTAAAACCATACCTTGACTAGTGTGAATGAAATCTCCTACTAGAGAGTTGCACACATGAGACAGAATAAAAAGAAGCCAAAAAGGAAGATGAAAAGTTTAGGGCAGTGGAAGAGGGAAATTATACCAAAATTCAGATGAGGTAAAAACTCATATCTGATGTTCCCTCCTTTTGTATGGGTTGTATTTCTAGCCACCTGATATAACAATAATCCAAATATCTTCTGGATAAGCCCAGGTCCAGTTACAATTCAGTTATATAAAATTTACCTGTGAGATCCACTGATATGAACAAGACTTATCTCTAAATAAAAGGTGCAGAACAGCATTCAGCATTTTACAACTTAATATTCCAATTAAAAAAATACACACAAACTCCAGACTTTTATCATTTTATCAGATTTTAAATAAAGGATGCTGAAATATATAACAGTGGCCCATGCAACAAAATGAGAGGGGAAGGGGGAATTTGAATCAGGCATTTGTGAGCCAAATCCACCATTTCATACAACTCCTGTATCAAAACTGAGCTTTGTAGTGCTAATAAAATTCTTTTCAGCATACAAAATCAACAATATGAAGAGGGATGGAAGAGAGGGAAAAATGCCTGTCATGCAACTGCTAAGTTCAGAGGGAATTTTTTTTAAATAAACCACTTAAAAATTCACTTCAAATTTCACTTCAGTAGAAATGTGATGAATATCCATTTTATTATTAATTTACATAGATTTCACAAATGAGCTCTGGCATTTTATCACAAATTCCAGCTCTTGGGAACCCTTACTCAAATTGTACCCATTTTTGTCTTTGCTAAAGATGTAATTTAATGAACATTTATCCTGCAAGGCTTTACTGGAAACAAAATAGATTTTAGACTGCAGCAGAACTAGATGACACCGAGTTTCTCAATGCTGTGTGCCTGGACTGCATCAAATCAACAGTTCACTAACTTTAGGAAAAGCTTCCACCAAGAAAAGATGTTATTTTAATTTATTTTTATCACAGAGATTCCAGGTGCAAGAAATCCAAAAGAGCTTTTAACAGCCCAAGAACAATGTAAAGGCAAGGGTGAAAATATTTAAAGAGGATTTCAAATCCATTTACAGCTGCAGCTGTGGTGACAGTTTATTAAGCTTGCAAGGAAAGGGATATTTTTAAAAGTGAAATATTTACTCTAAGCCAAATAGAATTGTCACAATGTCTTGACTTACTGCCATATAAAGCTGAGCATTAACATTTCAAAATGAGAACATTATCTGATTGATTCTTTAAGTGAACGAGGCAGAAATTTGATCAAATTTAAAATATGTAGAAAAAGTACCAATGTAGAGAAAAATGTAGGTTAGAAATACAGTAAGGCATGTACAGCAAAGGCAAGGAGAACAATGTGATACTTTATTCACCATCAGGCATTTTGTTGTTATATCTGGAAGCATTATTTATTGACTCATATATGAATTTAACAAATGACTGGATTGTACCGTTGTACTAAAGATCTTACAAAAATCATTAGCAGCATTATTTAGATTCCAGCGGTTCTGTTTTATTTGAGCCATAGTTTTTTATCAGTTGTTTGTTTCTGCTAAAGGAAGAAGAAGAGCCTTGGTAGTACAGTGGTTTAAAGCACCCTGTTATTAATACCAGCTGCCTGCAATTATTGCAGGTTCAAATCTCACCAGGCTCAAGGTTGACTCAGCCTTCCATCCTTTCTAAGGTAGGTGAAATGAGGACCCAGATTGTGGGGGCAATAAGCTGACTTTGTATAAATATACAAAAGTATGAAGGCTATTGCTTAGCGCATTGTAAGCCGCCCTGAGTCTCCGGAGAAGGGCAGCATATAAATCAAATTTTAAAAAAATAAATAAATTTTTAAAAAAGAAGAACATGATTTTGCAGGTTCCTTTGCAAGTTCTTATTCTCTTCTGAAAACTACATTCAAATGTAGAGGGGAAACTGGACAATCCTCTTTGCTTATATCAGAAGCATGTACAAGATCATCTACCTTCAACAGATGTGGTAAGGACAGTAAACAAACTTTTCTTCTCTGCTCCCACTGTATCTTCTCAGTGTCATACAGCAGAACTTTTCCACCTGGTGGAATTTTGGACAAAAGAAAGGTTTATTAACCTTTGGTGGCATGCTGTGAGAAATTTGCAGAACACTTTGAGGATACAGTTCTTTCCATTTTCCACAAATTGATTTCCAGAGTTAATATAATTCAAGAATTAGAAATATCTAGAACACTATCTTTCTCTGTTTTATTGGATGAGTTTATCTCCAATGGTTTTAGCATCTACATGCTAAATGAAACCACTGAGTTAGGATATTTTGGAATAGGGTTGAGATGTTATTAATATGCAGATTATAGCTCAGTCTACCTCTCTTTGTCATCTAACATGGATGAGTATCAGGTCCAAGTCAAGAACAATATAAAATAATCCAACTAAAGCTTAGGTTTTTTATTTGCTTATGCCCGATAGACAGAATCTTGCCAGATTAAACATTTACTACTCTCATCCTAATGGACATACTCTGGAAGATTCTCAAGAACAGCTATCCTAACTCTCTGTCTTTTATCCAGCTCTAGGCTGTGGGCCTCTTGCCTCAATCCCCACTCTGTGCTCACTCCTACCTGGAAAAATGTCACTTTAGTCCAGGGGTGTCAAACTCGCGTCATCATGGCAGCGTCACGTGACATATCAGGACTTGTTTTCCCTTCGCTAGAGTGGGTGGGGTGGGGCCAGCACATGGCACATCCAGCCTGTGGTCCGCAAGTTTGACACCCCTGCTGTAGTTCATCACAGTGATGTAGTTGGCATCCTGAATCAATGCCTGAATCAATCAGGTAACAGACTATATGAGGATCAATAAATGAAGATTCAATCCAGAAAAAAAATGAATGTATTGTTTATGAGTGTCCTGCTGGTCCTAGGAGGGTTCTCATTTACCAGAAGAGCACATGTTCATGCTTGGGGATATTCCTAAATCCAACATTGACACTAGAGGGCTGACTGTTTGGTAATGTGATATACTTTTCATCAGCTTCAATAAACCTTCTTTGAAGAATCAGAGGTCCTGTCTCATCTTTATAAGGAGCACATGTAGAGCACACTAGTATGCCATACTATATTTCCTGATTCATATCTTATATTGCAAGCTAAAGCCATATATTATTATGGCTTCTACTTCATAGTTCCCATATTGGTCTCTTATTTTACAATATTGTTGGATCAGGTGATATTTCATTGCAATAAATCACAAAAAATCAGGAGGATTATATTTATCTGAACTGAAGTAATAGAGACTGCATACAAATGGAATGCTTTGAATATGTATATGTGCATTTTGCATATTTTTAATATTTAAATCTCATGGAATTGCTGGATAATAAACTCAGTGCAGTGTTTCTAATTAAAATTATCTGCATGTAATCACATTAATAGATTCAGTCTCTTAAGCATCTGTGATTCTGATAGTTGTCAAAAGAAACCAGTAAAATGCCAGGAACGCAATCTAAAACCATAGATACCAAAAGTTGATGTGTTTAGCATATTACTTTTAACAATACAGAAACAGCACATTTTGCTGGACCTATAGTGCAGAAAACTTGTTTAAAATGGACAGTCATGAAAATTGGAGAGAATAAGGAAGTAGCATAATTACATAATTATTTCAAGATTCAAATCAAGCTAATGATTTTGAAAATTGTATCTGTCCAACAGAAGCATCTGCACTTTGTTTCCCTTAATCAACTAAACTGTTAGTACTCTGCAAAGAGCACAACTTTGCTTTCCAGAGCTCCCTCACTGGGCAATTTATTCAAGATAGGGAGGAAACTGAAACCACTTTTGGCATATCCAATCAAGGCATTAAGAAAGGCCATTTCTGCTAATTACTCAGACCTGAAGTGTAATAAGTGCTTTAAATCTCCAGTAGATATTTGATGACATGCTGTAGCATTGGAAAACATATGTCGGCGAAAAACAGACTAGGACTCAAAATTGTATTAAAGAAGGTTTTTCACAGAAGAATTGAGTTTTATCTTATATGGAAATTTTTCTTCATTTTTCTTTCTTATTTTATTTATCAAATTTACATGGCTGCCCATTTCACACCAGTGATTCTAGGTGACATGCAGTGATGATATATTACTTAAGAGTACCCCTACAAATCTCACAATCTGACTTTTTGTGAATTTTGTACATTTGTCCAGTGCTAAAACCAGTTGAGGGTTGAAAAAAATAAATGTAGAAAAATGAATAATTGATTGATTATAGTTCAGCCACTGAAAACTAGGACAACAAAAACCAGGACAATAAAGTGTGCATCTGTATATATCATTGATCTTATCTAGCCTATAAAAATATACACATCTGAAAAAGTATCATACCAAAAGAAAAATATAGTCAAAGTTGATGAGTCATTTGGTCTGACTAAATTTTCTAAAGATACTTTTGAAACTCAGAATGGGAATGGATAAACAGAAATATATAATAGAAATAAACTCTTCTTAATTTTTCCACATAAAAGAAGCTTTTCCCATACATGCTGATAGAATATTCATATTGCTGTAAAACTTAGATTTTAATGTGATAAACCACAGCTGCAGATGTTTATAACATAAATTTACTTTAGGTTTCTTCTGTGTTTTGTCGAAAGAGACTAGGATCTAAATCATTTCTTTCAAAAGTCCTCATTGTAGAATCATCCTGAACTGTAGAACCTGAATAGTTTTAGTGAGATTTTAATTACCTTTATTGCTACAATCTATGAAAGTCAATCTGGGAGAATAGTTACAATGCTAGGAATTCTCATTATAGTCCCATACAAATAGCCAATGTGAACTTTTTCTTTTTTTAACACTACTGAACTACACAGCTGTTCCATTCATCACTGTTGCAATGAGCATGGGAAATAGGATTGTGTCCATTGTCATGATTATTCTTAGTATACACTTAGCATTTAACTTCTAAAAGAAGCAGTTTGTGTATGCAAATAGATACAGATAGAACTTTTGCAAAGTTTCCAGATGTAAGTTCAAAATGTCTGTGATATATCCCTTAATTATTTACAGAAACATGCTGATGTATAAATATAAAGGCTAGACAATTCATTCCAGCAAACACAACCCAATTCCGCATTATGTAGAACTGGGCAAAGTATTCAGATTCTCTTTCCTGGCCTGAAGTTGCCAGTTAAATGAAGAGATGGCATGGAAACTTCCTGAAGTAGTTGCAGTAAACTTTGAAGAAATCATAGTTGTTTCAGATGTTTGCTATCCTTGCATACTGTTACACAGCACCATTTGAATGTACTACCCAGGTCTAGTATTCAGCTGAAACCAAACACAACTCTTTGCATGGATTTTACACAGATTGCTTTTAAGACAATGCCCAAACAACAGGAAGTTCAACAAGTTTTATGTCTTTAATTGACCAATATGATTCTCAACAAGAGAGCAACATGACTTTTTTTCTTCATGACCAGACCTATAAAAATATTCTTCCAATAAACCCACACTTTCCAAATTACAAATTCTTAATAAATACATGCATAGACATAGATCTTGATACTATTCTGTTAAATGCCTATTTGGATTTATTAATTACGGTTCTTTTAAATATTATTTCCAAGCTTCAGCATTCAATTTATAATTATTTCTGCCTTATCTGGAATCCTTGATAAAACCAGAGTTAATTTTGTAATAAAAGTTTGGATTACAGAGTGCATTTTTAATAGTTTGTTCAACTTGTAATGTGCTTTGCGTTTGTCGTAGTCTGAAAGGAAAACATGTAAAATATGAGATAAGTGAATACATAATATATGGCATTAAATTTATTTCAGTGTTTGTAATAACTTCATCTTAACTATGTGATAATTTATTTTTCTTACTGAAAATCTTCATCGTGGATTCCTTATTAGCAGAGCAAAGACTTCCTCTTGCATTCTTATCTTTAACATTATCACCTGTCTATACAATGCTTCAACAATCAGTTGAAGAAGAAGAAAAGGAAGAAGAAAAGGAAGAAGATCAAACCATATATGCTTTGGTCAGAAGAAGAAAAGGAAGAAGAAGAAGAAAAGGAAGATCAAACCATATATGCTTTTTTTAAAGTTTTGCTATCACCTGTGGAACTTATTTTTAATGGGTCCTGATCCGAATAATAATGACCAAATCCTCTACACTGACCAAATCCTGCCTCTGATATTTTAACATCGAATGGTAAAAATAATTGAAAATTCTAAGTGGGAAAAAAAGTCACTACAGCGACTTCATTGTTCCTATCTCTAAATGCCAATCTATGTTTATTATACTCATTCATGGAGTGGGGGGGGGGAGTTAAGCAAAATTATTATTAATAGAAAAACTAATTCAATTTTATGTATAAAGTATCAGATTGAATATTTTAGGCCTTTCGTCTTTTCTGTTATTTATCAAATAGCTGTCTGCTTGAAAGTGGTAACGATGAGAGAGTTCAGTAACTGGTTAATTTAAGTATTTTTAACAGATAGGCCAAGCAGGCATTCCTACTGTTGTCACTTCCTAAAAGTGCCCTTTGTAGTGATGATGAATTTGGGAATTGGCATTATAACCACTACCTCCCAAAAAGTAAACTAATGTTTCATTTTAAAGGCAACATTTTCTGTGTCTGATCTCTGGCTACTAAATAGCTACTCTGTTAATCTCTCAAGTGACACAGAAGACCAGTCAAGTGGAAAAGCTTTAATTGAAATCATTAAATAAACTGCTCCAAATAGAATTCAATGTGAGAATATGTGGGAATATCATTTAATTGAAATGAAGTCCAACTTACTAGAAACTATCAAATACTAATACTTTCTAAAAAATAAGTCGTGAGATCAGGAGCAGTTCTGATATTGTAAGCAGGGTAGTTTTGAAGTATTTAAACTTCAAATTCTTTCCACTCTTTATTCCACTGTTTATAAAGAAATATATGAATTGTTCTAACTTCTTTTGGGAAAAATACCCTAAGTAAATTTGAATCATTGATTTTGAAAAATCTGTCATGTTTTGGGCATTTCTTGCTTCTTAACATTGCATTACTAGGGTAATGAATTATAATAAAATCTATTATCTGTTATTCATTTTAATTAAGTAACTTTAAGTACGTGTTTTATTAATGAACAATGTCTATAAAATAGACGTTGTGGGTTTTCTGTCATTTTAAAACCTCTTTTTTTTAAAAAAATTATTTATATGCCGCCCTTCTCCAGAGACTCAGGGCGGCTTACAATGCGTTAAGCAATAGCCTTCATACTTTTGTATATTTTATATAAAGTCAGCTTATTGCCCCCACAACCGGGTCCTCATTTTACCCACCTTAGAAAGGATGGAAGGCTGAGTCAACCTTGAACCTGGTGAGAATTGAACTCGCAGTAATTGCAGGCAGCTGGATGTTAAATGCTGTTTTAGTAGGAGGCATTAGCCTCCTACGCCACTCAGGCTCCTTAAAGGTTATTGATTAAAGGTTAATGATTAAATATTACTAATGTCATTGTCTTTGTTTCTTTTGTTCTTGTTTTAAAAAAGACTCATGGATAGAGACTGTACAGGCTTTCTTTAATAAAAGAACCTACCAAAAGTGAATCATGCAAATTCCATACTTGGCGCAGGGACAAATTACAAAAAATGATGGTCATTGCATATTCTTCAAAATCAAGGGCAAATATTGTCTAAATGCTGCAAATATTGTCTAAATATGAACCAAGTTTACATGTATGCATAAAATTACCCCATACCCCATAAGCTTTTTTAAATTAATTTTTATGTAATAATACATCTCATAATCATGAAGAGTGCATCTTACTTGCACGTATAGCTGCAGTTTTGGAAAGTTGTATCAATATATTTTTAAAAACTCATGTTAAAATGAAATATTAGAGCTAAGATAAGTACCAAGCATGGCTACTTTATCAATGAAAGAATATGCTGAAATATTGAATTATATTGAATATTGAATTTATGTGTTTTAATAATATAAACATCATTGTTTAATAATTTCATTATTTACAGCTGCTTCCTTTCGCTTTTAGAATACTTCTGTGTCATTTTTTAAATGGATACCTGCAATTTTATTTAGATAATTTTATTTCTAGGTTGGTTGATTGATTGTGGCACCTCAATTTGGTATTAACCGAATAGTGAACATAGACAGATTTTTTTCCCAAGATGATCTGTACCTAATCTGATCCTTCAAATTTCCCAAAAGTGCACCCATCACTACTATAACTGCATTCATCCACCTTGATGCTAGTTGTCATCTCATTCTTTCCACCTTGACCAAAGTTCAAAGTTCAAAGCCTTTATTGTCATTGTACATCATGTATACAACCAAATTGGTTTAGCCTCTACTGGTGCAGTCCAGATAAGAATACACGACAACATGAATAATATAAAGAATAATCCTTATACAAGTAGTTAGGGAAAAAACCTAGTCATACATTTCCATATGTATGTCTTATTCTGTGCAACATTTATATTACTCTAGTGTATGATCTTATATCATGGTATATACATATTACACACTACACTGGCACCAGTGAAATTCATCATAAATCTGTTTGTGTTTAGGAGTCTGACAGCCCATGGGTAGAAGGTGTTTTAAAACCTGTTTGTCTGGCTGGCTATACTTCTGCGTCTTCGGCCTGATGGTAAAAGTGATAAAAGACACTGGCCGGAGTGTGAATCATCCCTAAGTATCTTCCTTACTCTGCTGAAACAGCGAGATCTGGAGATGTCATCCTGTGGTGTTACGGGACAACCAATGGTTAGGACCAGCACTAGAATCTTCCATAAACAGATAGGTCTTCACATATGTCCTAAATATAATTTAAGCCTTGTCATTTGTGCTTCAAGTGATAATTCTGGGTTGATTTGTGGGATTTTGTTGTTTTGTTTTGTTTTGGGGTTTGCAATGGTATCCTCAAGTTACCTTTCTTCCAAACATTCAAGATATTTTACATGGGATTTGTTTTCATGTTATTTTCAAGACTGAAAGAATATCTTGGGCTGTGAATTTCTATGACATGATATTTTAGCCTAGATTTCTTAGTCCCATATCTTTATTCCTACATAATCCTAAAGTGCAGATCTGAATTTACCTATTGCCTTGTGATCAGAACTACCCTATATGTCTATTGATCTTTGTCTAGTCTTTCCAATAATCCCCATATTTGGTTTTATCTCCCACTTTCAAAGTACAATTTTTTTAATGTTCACAATTCATAAAGTTTTTGAATTGTCTATAGTTTTTTTAGCTATCTTTTCATGACCCTGTAATTGCACCTCTGCCTCTGTCTGCTGTCGGTGCCGCCGCACAAAGATGAGCCTCCCATAGCCACCTGCCACTCTGGCCCACTGACTCTTAACTTTCCCACAGTCCTGACCTGGCTCCCCCCCACACCTCTGCCTCCATCTGTTGCTTGGACATGTAATCAATTCACCTCTGCTATGCAGAATTCAGCTGCTACCAGACACTGTTGGCCCATATGCGCTTGCCACCTCCTGTGCTATTTACTAGGGATTATTTTTGGGATAGGGTTTATATTAGCCACACACTTAAAAATCAGGCTAGGGATTATTTTTGGAGTAGGTCCTATTTTTGGAGAAACACAGTATGTATTTTTTTAAAAAAGAATATTTTTCATACACACACACACCGTGTGGTTGGTGTGTGTGTGTGTGTGTGTGTGTATTCATTTAGAGTTTTAATAGCAATAGTAAGAACTAATAGAAACTAAAGTAGAATGAGAAAGAAAAAAGAGTAAGGAAAAAATAAAATAAAAAGTAAGGGTAAAGAAGAAAAATAGAAAGAAGAGGATATTTAAAAAGACATAAAGATGTGACTATTAGATTATCTTGTCTATTCATTAAATTCATAATCACAAATTCATTTTAGGCCCAAAAATATCATAAGGGATTTTCAGTCATTGATACATATAGATGTTGTCTTTTCTCTACTCAAAAAAGTCATTTTCACCAGCCATTCCTCCATGTGGTATTGCCAAATCCATCTGTGTGCATACAATAATCTCACTGCAGTTATTATAAAAGAGTATCCCATGGCTCATTTCTACATGTTTTCAATTTCCATTTCTAGAAAGAAAAGTTCTGGTTTCAATTGAAAATTGATCTTTAAACTCATCTGAATCATTGTATGAATTTGAACCCAACCTTTGCTATGTCCAACAGGCATGATAAAATGACCGTCCTTGTTGTTCACATTTCCAACATAAATTTGAAGTCGCAGATAGATTATTTCAAGGTTTACTATGGAATCCAAGTCAAACAACAGCTGTATGGAGGAAAAAAATGAAGGACGTACAGTGATTGAGGAATTTAAGCATATTCTTCCTTCTTTTGGTTTTTTCCCTTATAAATACTCCTGAATGTCTTTTTAGAGTAAGAAATAATAAAACACCTTCTTTTCCTTCAGTAATTTCTTTTCTACAAATAGCTGCATCTGTTTTTAATAATGATGCCTTCTGTTGACTATAATGGAGAGGCAATCTCTAATGTGTGCATTCAAGGTTAGAGTTTCAGACTTCTCATTAAAAAATCTAGTGTTGCACCAAGATGATTCATGCTACAATGCTTTTACTAATTAAATTAATAGTTACACTTGCTTACTAAAGAGATTAACTTCTGTATCACCTTCACTAGATGGGTTAGTTGCTAGGCAGCCCACACTAGGGGTTTATTCCATGCTTCCTATCTCTAGGGATAAAAGCTGTAATACATCTTTCATGAACAAAATAAATGCTATTCTGCCCTCACTAGGAATATCCATCTTTACATCTTAATTGCCTTGTTTTAATCATTTTAATCATTTTTTCTATTGTATCTTTGCTTTTGTTGTTTGATATTGTCTACAATATATCTTAATGTATAACAATATAGAGAATTCATATTTAAAATATTTCCTTTTCTTTACACCCTAGTTTTTAGAGTTATTTATTTATTTATTTATTTATTTAGATTTATATACCACCCTTCTCCCCAAGGGGACTCAGGGTGGTGAACAGCCAAAAATAAAAAACATACATACAAAATTTAAAAGCCAAATTAAACCAAATTAAACAATGGCCCCAATTATTTAAAATCCCAATTATAAAATATTAAAACCCCAAATATTAAAATATTTACAATTTAAAATTTTTTAAATTATTTTTACAAAAGAAGGGAAAAGGGGAAGAATTAGGCCAGGCCCGCCTGGTGGAACAGGAAAGTTTTTAGCTCACGGCGGAAGGCACGAAGATCCGGGATCCTCCGTAACTCCGGGGGGAGCTCGTTCCAGATAGTGGGTGCCCACACAGAGAAGGCTCTCCCCCTGGGGGCCGCCAGTCGACATTGTTTGGCTGATGGCACCTGGAGGAGCCCCACTCTATGGGAGCGTACCGGTTGGTGGGAGGCTATTGGTGGTAGTAGGCAGTCCTGCAAGTACCCGGGTCCTAAGCCATGGAGCGCTTTAAAGATGGTAACCAACACCTTGAAGCGCACCCAGAAGACCACCGGGAGCCAGTGCAGCTCGCACAGGAGAGGAGTAACATGGGAGCGCCACGTCGCTCCCATCACCACCCGCGCAGCCGCACTCTGCACCAGTTGGAGCCTCCAGGTGCTCCTCAAGGGGAGCCCCATGTAGAGAGCATTACAATAGTCCAGGCGAGAGGTGACGAGGACGTCAGTGACCGTGTGTAAAGAGTCCCGATCCAGAAAGGGATGCAACTGGTGAATCAGGCAAACCTGATGAAAAATCCTCCCGGTCACGGCCGTCAAATGCTCTTCTAAAGACAGCTGTGAATCCAGAAGGATGCCCAAGTTGTGCGCCCTCTCTGCGGGGGCCAATGATTCGCCCCCGATAGTCAGCGATGGCACCAGCTGACTATATCAGGACGTCGGAAATCACAGCCACTTGGTCTTGGATGGATCGAGTCTGAGCCTGTTCCTCCCCATCCAGATCCGCATGGCCTCCAGGCACAGGGACATCACTTCAAGGGCATCGTTGGGGTGGTCTGGGGTGAAGATGTACAGCTGGGTGTCGTCAGCGTACTGATGATATCTCACCCCAAAACCACGGATGATCTCGCCCAGTGGCTTCACATAAATGTTGAACAGGAGGGGCGAGAGGACCAACCCTTGTGGCACCCCGCATATAAGGGGCCTCGGAGTCGACCTCTGCCCCCCTGTCAACACCAACTGCGACCGGTCGGAGAGAAAGGAGGAGAACCACTGCAACACAGTGCCTCCCACCCCTAACTCTTCCAACCGGTGCAGCATGATACCATGGTCGATGGTATCAAAAGCCGCTGAGAGATCTAACAGGACCAGGACAGAGGAGCACCCCCTGTCCCGAGCCCTCCATCATCAACCAATGCAACCAATGCCGTTTCTGTGCTGTACCCAGGTCTGAAACACGACTGGAACGGATCCAGATACGTCGTTTCATCCAGGTGCTGGGGAAGCTGTTGCGCAACCACACTCTCAACAACCTTCGCTAGAAAGTGAAGGTTGGAGACCGGACGATAATTTACCAACATTGCCAGGTCCAGGGAAGGCTTCTTGAGGAGGGGCCTCACCACCGCCTCTTTCAAATTCCCCTTTATTATTTTTAAAATTCCCCTTTATTATTTTCATACTACGTAACACTACTTCCTCCTCCTATTTTCTCCATAGCAACAACCCTTTAAGTTTGGGCTGAGACACATTTATTGTCTCTAAGACACCTCACCCATTTTATGTCAAGATGGCCTAGAACTCACAATCTCCTGGTTTCTAGTCTTTTGCCTTAACCACTAGACTAAACTAGGTTTTTTACCCCTCCATTGTGTCTTTGTTTTCTTCATTTACTATAACATTTATGTCAGCTCCTTCAAAATACTTTTACATTATCAGAACAAGGATTGCTAATGTTTTAAAACTTGGGTACAAAGATATAGGATTATTTTTTTAAAAAAAATGCAATAAGGGGAATTTTGTAAGACTAGCAGATCTCTCATAATTTTCATAATAACGGACATATGATCTCATGCAACAGCACTGATATCTTGCATAATATGATGTAAAACTCTAAGATCTCAGATTTAGGATATTCACTTAAAATAAAATTTAACAGCATCTTTAATTAAAAATCATTATAGTCAGTGTTTATATTCCATGGAAGTCATCCATATCATGTCTTGCTGATCCCTGTGATAGCAACTTGTATTCATTACCTCTGCCTGACATAAGAAAACCTACATGCTTTTTAAAATTCATTTCTATGAGTTTCACTCTTTTCTAATAATAAGGTATTGTATTTCTAGGCACTATATTCTTTCACATAATGGATGCATTCCACCAAAGTTAACTATTTGTTCAATTTATTTAATTGGAAAAATTTAGACAAAAATTAGAGACCTAATTATGCCTTGATTGCATCTGCATAAATCAAAAGATCTCATAATCCAATTTTTGCCTCAGTTCTGAAGTTGCAAACTTTTACAAATATAAATATGTATATATAGATTGAATTTGTAGCCATAAATATCTGGATTTTATATTCTTTTGCCATATATTTATATTATGTATTAAAGATTGTAACTTCTGGATTTTATTAGTCTCTGACCTAAAATTGGTTTTTTTATAAATATGATTATTTACTTATTTAATACTGGACTCAGTTGACAACGCTTCTGAAGTAACATAGATAGAATTGCCATGTATAGTGCTATGAAATTAATGGTGCCAGTCAGATTCACATTGTTCCAAAGGAGCTTGGCGGGAATCAGTTTGTTGGGGATCTGCTGATCATCTCAGGCTGTTCATATAGGCTTAAAATGTGGATTAATTATAATTAACTGAGAGCAGACCAAAAAGAAAACCATATACACATTTTTAAAAAGAACATAGGGACGAATAATTAATTCAATTTATTTTTATTTTATTTTTATTTTCTGAATATTTTGGGTATTTAGTTAGATAAGAATCATTCATTTTTTGCAGTCATGTAATGGGACTGTTGCAGTATAAAATTGTTCTTAAATTGCTTCCACTCCCAAATAAAATTTCTGCTTATGAATAAATACAGAAGAACTGAAGTCTAAATACTTATTTATCTGCTCCCTCTCTTCTCTCCAAGTTGCTGAATGGATATAATGACTTTAAGATGCTAAATGCCATTTAGATATATTTTTATTTAATGCTCAGGAATCAATATATAAAGGTCATATGATAATACACTTCAAGCAGCATTATTTCACTAACAGGTGCTTTTCTTCACTGATGGAGAATATGTCATGGTGTCTAAAAGATTGGAAATGAGCAAGTGTTTTCTTAAAAATTCAATATGGGAATTATAAAATATTTGAGTGCAATGTTGTTTATCTTCAGTAAGCATGGAATCTTAAATTTTTAAAACATATTTTATTGTATATATGTACAATACAACTTTCCATTTTTGAAGGTGGTTGTGATTATAATAAGAAAAATGTACAATGACTTATTCTTTACTATGTAGAGTTATTTGTAATTTAATCAATATATGAGCCTTGCTTATTTGCTTGCTGGCTAACTTAATACAAGATTAAGAAATTAAGTAAATAAAAACAATATTGTGGAAAAGTATTTTTAATACCAGTATATCAAGTAATATGTAGCCTCATAATTAAATACTAACTTGCTATAACAGAATCTAATATATAACATACTCTATTACTGATACTAACTAACTAATAACATACTTTATTACTAATATAATACTTAATAATTATTGCTGTTATTGTCTTATTATAATGATTAATTATACAAATGGGTCTCCTTATTCACAAGCCATATTCCCAAACTTTCAGAACCATTTAGAAGTTTAAGCACTAAAAATGAATAAAATTGACATGTTGTAGGTCTGTAGTTTTATATAAGTTAAGTAATATGATCTCATCAGGTCCTCCACCAATACCCAACAAAATAGAGCTGTAGAGGTTCTTGAATAAAACAAAGAACTTTTAAGTCCAAACTTGTAGCATAGTTCTAGAAAATAAACAATATTAGATATACTTTGTATTAAGAATATCAGCTGTATAATATTCTCCACTCCCCAAAAAATTATTATTTATATATGTTCCTTCCTTTCTTATGCTAACCTTTTACTAATAGCAGGAATGTTTCTTCAGTCAGTGAGGAAATCAGTGAGTGAAAAAAAGATTCTATGGATGAGTCCATCATTTTAAGAAATTGTTCCTTTACAGTCATCTGTCTAATTTCTAAAGTAAGAAAATTGCTAAGTAACTTATTTGCTGTTTTGGTACTATCGTTTTTAACTGGAGCTCAAAATAGTTTTGAATAGCAAAGATAGAATATTTACTAAATATTTACTAAATAGCAAGAATAGCAAAAATAGAATATTTACTATGTAGTTTCTTACAATAACTTTTTGACCATGAAATAATTGCAATTTTTGTGAGAATCTAAAGTGTGAACAATTAAAGGACAGTAGATAAAGATTTAGGAAGAAATGTTAACTATAATATCATAGTATGAATGCATTAGCTAGTTTATAAGCTTAACATGCTTTTTGCTAAGAGTTCCCCTGAACATAGAATTATTTACAAATGCACATAGAATTTATATTATATTATGGCTTTCGTTATTACTTTTACATTACATTATTTAATTTTACTGAACTATAAATTTAAGGCCTGTTCGTTTTATAACATGTTATTTTAAATGCCAACAGAATTTCCTTATTGCATTATTTTTAACATGTGTTAATTATAATTAATTATATTTGCATTAAATGTAAATTACATTTATTGTTGTTAATTATATTTTACTTTTCCTATTTTAAAATAAATAATATGCTAATAGAATTTTGTTACACATGCTTATGAATAGAAATTTAAAAAATTATACCCTACATTTATATTTAATTTTGCAAATAAAGGATAGACATTTATTTTTTGTAAGTTCAGTAAGTCATCTACTATTATATCATCATATACATAAATATTAGAATACTGATTTGGAATCTTATGAAAGAGGAGCCGGCCCTGCCTTCACTTTTGCTTGAAGTTGAAATCAAAAAGGATGAAAACCCAACTGCATTCAAAATGAACACTTCATCCTTCTGTATAGGTCATCAGGTCCATAGTCTCTTCACCTCCATTGAAAACTTTCAAAAGACAAAGAAAACAATAAACATCAAAGCCTTTCTATAGTTGTATACTGCCTTTTCAACAGTTCATATTTTGGACCTTTTTAAAAATGCAATGTCAGCAATAAATCCTTTATGGATTCAGTCAGGCTTTTGAATCAATATCCCACAGCGCATCACACTACTATGCTGTCTGTGGAGTGTTTAAAACATGAGGGCAGAAATGGGACTGAAAGTCTGAAACACTTCCTTTCAATGGCTTTCATCTGCTTTTTCAATGGTGTAACCTTTAAAGAAAGAAGACGACATAGTAACTATGCTTACAAACAGCTATAGAAAACTACATGGGTGAATCCATAAAGTCACCAAAAGTCAAGCTCTATTTGAAGTGACTTTATCTTGTTACCTTTGAAAAAGGAAGTGGGCTAAGTACAAATGTCCACTGATTTTGATTTACCAAAAAGTTGATAAGCCTTAACTTTGTTCTTTTCTTAAACGCCGGTTCAACATATTGGATTTTTAAACATTATCCTTTAAATCCTAACCTTTAAAGATTAATTCTTATGTCTGAGGATGTTTACACAACAGGATTATTATTTTTTATAAATACATTGTTAAGCCAGCCTAGTCCTGGTTATCTCATAATCGGACAATGCTCCACTAATAGATTGGTATATGTGTCTTACTTTTGCATTAGACAACCGGAAAAATCACATATTATTTATGTGATGAAATGCATATAAAGTTTAATAGATCTATTTTTCTTTTTATATAGAGGCAATATATATATGTCTCTACTTATGATCTCAGGATACCAATTCTCAATCTGATTACATTATGCCATCCATAATGGACTTGGATTTATGGAAGATGTAAATCCAATGTATCTGAAGACTGATGAGTTGGGGACCATTTAAGATGCTTACTTTTTGACAAGAACTTAATTATACTCTTATAATATTAGTATTGTATAAAGTTATGTGAAACAGAAACACTAGTGAGATGTAAAAGTAAAGTAATATACATGCAGGATTCTTTGCAGAAGAGACACAATCTCAGTGCTTTTTACACTTATGTTGTTGTTGTTAGTTGCGAAGTCGTGTCCAACCTATCACAACCCCATGGACAACGTTCCTCCTGGCCTTCTATCCCGGAGTCCATTCAAGCTCACGCCCACTACTTCAGTGGCTCCATCCTTTACACTTTAATTTACACATTAATTTATTTAAATTAATTAATTTAATTTGTTATTAATTAATTAATTACATTAATTTATCCTTTACACTTTAATGTACACATTAATTTACACTTATACTTAAGTTTAAACAATGCAAGTTTTATACAATCAGAAGCATACCTCAGCTACTACGTATTGAATTAAGTTTGCATTACAGATTGTCTATAGGAACATCGAAATGTAGATTGAGATGCTCTGGTCAGGAGTCAAAATAATTCATCACTGTAAAAGATACTTTGAAAAGATACTATTAGTCTGGAGACATTAACCTCATTAATTAGAGATGTGTTATTCATAAGATTTTCTTCACAAAGTATTTGCTTTTAGAATCTAAAGAAATAAATATGCCAAAAGAAAAAAGGGATTTCATGAATTATAACCTGTTTGCCTATTCAGGATCATGATAAAATATTTATTTGGTCAACAGCAAATCTTCTCCATAATCACACAGAGCCAAAGAGTCTATGCTATATTTTTATTGATGATGTTCTTTTTAATTAATAATAGTAAACTTGCTGTTCTCCATACTGCAGGGTGATAATTGTACTATATTCTTATGAAAAAGTTCTTAGGATTTGATCATTGGAACGAAAGAATATCTGTAATACTAATGCTGAAATAACTATGATCATCTGCAGTATTTCTTGGCAGAATACCAGACTGGTAATCAGGTGTATCACTGGAAATTTAATCTATATCAATGCCACATCCTTTCAAATACTGTAGACACCTGAAATACCATAGGAAATTGTTTTTACAAATGAGGAAAGTTACACACACACACACACACACACACACACACACACACACACACAAACAAAAAGAGAAAGAGAAATGGAGGGTGAGAGAGTCTGCATTTGTCATAATTTACATTTATTTTTATGTATCTTACTTCAAATACTTTATCTAAATGCAATTTTGCTTTCTCAGTTTTTCTTTCTTAGACCTTTCTAAAATGTAACTTTCTAAAAATATTCATGTCATTGATATTCTATTACAGTAGCCTCATAACTATTTTTTAAGTCAAAACACTGACAAAGTGAAACATTATTTCACCAAAAATAAATTCCACAATTTAATGTGCAAAAACTCCCAAGGCTACCATGGTGTTATCTGATTTTATTTCCAAACAATAATGTGAATGATATACATTTAAATCTAAGATGTACCATTATAAGACTCCAAGCAATAATTATGGAATTGGATGCTAATAAACCAGAGCAAGTTTGATGTTGTGGTTAAGGAATCAGTCTAGAAACTGGGAAACTGTCAGTTCCAATTCTACTTTAGGCAACAAACCAGCCAAATGAATCTTAGTATTCATTTACTATTATGGAATGTATAACAAATTCTATTTTTTTAAAAAAAACAAACAAATTGCCACATGAATTCCAAGACTTTTAATAAAACATGAAATTAACATACTTTGTCCGTACATTTAATTTCATGATTCATAATGTGTCTCCTTGTATTATACAAGTATGATATAAGAATAAATCATCACCATGGGGTATTTTAAGTATTTATAGCATCAGTATTTTCATATAAACCCTTAATAAGTAGACACATCTGCCTCGAAGGGTCAGATTGGTGCCATGTTAATAATTCCTGCTATAGTTTTTTTAGGGGGAGGAGGGAATCTGCACATTAGACTGCCTAAAGAAAAATCCTGTGGTAAATCTTCAATTGGATAAAAGGTAAAGCAATCCATTGCAAAAGACTCCGTTTATCTAAATCAGCAGAGACAGTTCCCATTGCATTGACCTTCACTGAATCTTGACTTCAAAAGCGTTGCTTTTGGAGGGGGGAAAAACCCCTAAGGGACCTCTGTATGCTGCCTTTCTTTCTGTTATGATAAAATAAAGAGAAATTATTTGAACTAGGGATCATGGTAGCAAGATATATGCACTTATATTTATGTTAAGAAAACAAGTCATTGAAAGTTCATCTACAATTCTCCTTTTTGTCATCTTGTTCCAACTGCTCAGTTCTAGCAAATTATAAAAAACTACCAGCTTCCTAGCATTTTTTCCTACTGTCCTCTCACCTGAACTGTAGTTATTGGCAAAAGAATCCAGCTACTATTAGCTGTTTCTGTCAAATTTCATAGAAATAGAACAGCAAATCCTACTTCACAACATTTTGATAATATCTTTTAATTGTGGACAATGTAACACATAATTACCCATAATGATTGCAACCAATGAAAATGCTAGTAAATGGATAGCCATACAGCTTTGATGTTTCGTGGAAACATTTCTCTTCTCTTGTAACACTGTCAGGCACAAAAGACCAGGGCAATGCATGAAGTTCTAATTAAAATAATTTATTGCTCATGTCTATGCTTGTTGAATCTAGTCAACTAACAGTTAGCACATAATTTTGGCTCTAGATAACAGTTAACATAATTCAAGAGTGGTTGGACTTGGTCCACTTCTGGCAAGTTAGACACTCCAGGTTGATTCCTCTTTTGACTCTGGTCCCAGGACCTGCCACTTTTTCTCCTATAAACCTGGATGTAAATTGGCAACTCAAAATGTTAATACCACTAGCATTATTATTAATGTTAAAAAACACATAATATTAAGAAAACAAAATATCAGCACTGCTATGAATATATTGTAATTAACACCATATCAGAGATAACACTGATCAAATGTGAATTCATGAAATTAAAGAACTATAATTATAAATGTAGTATAAATGACTGCATTTCAATATATTGGGTATAATTTCTGTCTCAGTACATGTTTTGAGAATTTGTGAATGCCATTAATATGAGCACCAGAGATGCATTTGCATTATTCAGTTTATGACTATTTCCTTTGGCTCATTATTCAGGTTTTTGTTTTATTTGTTGCTAAATTTGGGAACATTGTCTTTAAAAATGGTCATGGAAACATTACAAATGCAATCAGAAATATGGACAAACAGAAGATTATGCAAGACATACTGCTGGAACCACCATATTGGCTACTGAAATTTAAGCTTCATTTGAAAATGATCTAAATTTATTGCCATTTATTATGGTCTAATTTGTTTGTGTTTTTAAGAGACCAGATTAAAAAATATACCCCAAAAATATAAATTAATAAAACTTTAAAAACTAATAAAAATGCTTAAATCCATTACAACAGCAGGCACAGTGGTGACCATTCCCTCCTCACCACTTCTCTGGAGCAACTCTGTCTTTAAGAATTTCTGGACAGTCAGTTAATTTCTGTTTATGACTTCTATATCTTCATCTCCTTTCTGCTATTTTCTTTGCCTTCTCTTATCCAAATGTCGAGTTATTAGGTAGTCTTGGGGCAGGGAGAAAAACTATTATTATCTGAATTATTTGCACTTGCTGCAAATAATTCAGCATATAATAATTCAAATATAAAACTACATATACATTCACATCTTCAACCAAAATATGTCAATTCTCAGCACAATAACTCCTGATACATTTTCCCATAAATACTTTAAAAATGAAAGGGACATCACACATTCATATCAAATTCTTTGCTCAGGGTTAAACCGTTTACTAAATATTCCATTTATTTCCATGCATACTGCCATTATGCTCCATTACTGCATTAAGTAATAAATTCCCAACTCAATATGCATGCCAAGTATTTTGTAATTTAATTGTATTGACATCATCATAGGTTCTCTATACCATAAACTTATTTTTATTATATATACTGTTTGAATTATTTGAATTCTTCTCTTCTTCCTCAGCTTCAGGCTGTTATCCAGAAACCTTGTTTAGAATGGGTAATAGGGAATGGGAAACAGATAAAAGATCCATGATTGCTGGATCCATTTAGTGTTGTGTTTGATTGACAAAGTCAGATATGCCAAAAATGCACCATCCGTTGTTATGAATTGAGTTAACATTAAGCTTTGTTATTTGGGATCTAGTTTGGCAAATGAAATTAATAGTGTAGTCTTCTGGTTAATCCTAGCCACTGGCAGCTTAACTCTTGCCTCTCCAACTCTTAAGTAATCACAAAGAATCATGACAATTCAGATCTGAGAAGTTATCCACACATCCTTCTTGAAAAGAATGTTGCCAGTGGCATGAAGACGACACACACTCTCCTCAATAAGCCTTTCCTAAATCCATCTGTGTTTCATATCTATCACCCTATTTCAACTTGCCTTTTTGGGCAGAAGAGTATTGACAGCATGACAGAATTCAACTGCAGAGCACCCTAGATAGCCCTAGTGGATTATCTAGACTTTTTTCAGTCCAGAATCCAATCTGGGCATGGGACTGAGATGGTATTGGACATCCTAACTGATGAGTTTTGTTGTAATCTGGATGGGGAGAGTGAATCTCTCCTGATTCAATTGCATCTTTAAACTGTACTATAGTATTTCCATTCCTTCCTCTGCAAGCAACTCTGGCTAGCAGCTGTGAAGAATCTCCTTGTTGTGGGAGACCTCTGATTCAATCTTCTTTTCTCTATCTTTTAATAGCTATATGAACCTGTTAAAACGAGTCACTAATTGTTCAAAGTTTAGTATTTTCAATATGCTGATGATACCAAACTGGGATATACCTCATTCTTTAATTTTATTTTTAAGTTAAAGCATTAATGCATTCTACATATTTTTAAGCAGTTCAATGTACAGTTTGTCATTTCATCTGCTACCCTTTTCTTGTCCATATTATGTCTAACTATGCATATTTACATCGATACCTAGAAGTATCTAAGTGAAAATTGGGAAATGTAATGTCCTTTAAATATTATTTCAACAAAAAAGAAAAAGTAACTATTGTTGCTTCCAGAAACATTATTATTATTATTTCCTATAGTGAATATTTTTTTCCTTTTTAACTGAATCTTGAAGCAATATGAATTGCTTCCATATTTGAAAATGGAAAAATAATAACACTTCTGGATCTTATTTTGAATTGAATCTAATTTATGTAGGTCTATTAGCTTACAATTAGCTTTAAGGTTGGACCCATTCCCTAACTTGACTAATAGTGCCATATAACTTCCAGTGTTATTTCACATCTAAGAGACATGCATTCAGGCAAAGACCATACATTTTTGTTGCTTTGTTTGCTGTTACAGCTTCCCTGGTTTCCTACCATTTACAGATAGCTTCTCTGTGCTCCACTATTTGTGCCAGCTTTAAGACTGTCTCTAGCATATCATAAATATATGCAACCATGCACATTTTTATGGTACATCTTGACATTTTCAATTACATTTTGGAGAGCCTTGAGTACAGCATTTCTCAGTCACCCACATAAATTTCCCAAGATCCTACAGAGTCCTCTGCATGATTTATTTACTCAGCTCTGGTTGTGCTATCAGATTCTGCTGATTATTTTGGATAAATTTATGTATAGAAATGGTCTATTTAAATGGAAAGTAAAGCCAAGGTCAAATTAGTAGTTATGTTTTGCAACTTAAAATTAGGAAATATAAAGACCTAGATTCCTTCTATTTTTAGTCTTTTTGTAATATTGTGTACTTTATTGGCTACTAAATAAGGAATAATTGAACATAATCTAGTATCCAGTTCAATTTTCAATTTCTGGATATATCCACTAAGAAGAAAGCACACTTCTCAAGATATATTGTCTCAAGATATGTTGTCTATTTCACACATTTCAGCATTTGTCTCTCACAATATGAAATTTTCCACCATCACTGTTCTATTTTTCCTCAGTGGACACCTTTAATTCCATTGTCTCTTGCTGGGTTGAGAATCACTTTTATTATTCTGGATGGATAGTTGTGATTAAAAACATCTCTTGTGATTGAACCTTGCCTTCTATGTGCAGAGCCTCAAGTAATGGTACAGGCCTCTTTCTGATTCATTATTCTTTCTTACCATTTGTTTCCTATATACCCATGATGATGAACCTATGGCATGCGTGCCAGAGATGGCACGCAACGACCTCTCTGTGGGCATGAGAACCGTCACCCCAGTTCAGCTTTGCCGCACATGCGCACATGCCTCCTGCCAGCCAGCTGATCATTGGGTCTCTGCTGCACATGTGCGGGGGTTGGGGGTGTGTGGGGGAGCTGCACACACAAGTGTGGGGGGACAGGAGGCATGTGGGAGTGGACACACATGTGGGGGGCACATGTGTGGGTGCATGCACATGCACTGGGTGGGGCGGGGCTCATGTGGGGGGCTATGCGCATGGAGGGGCTACACATGCATGCAGGGGGCCATGCACGTATTTGGGGGGGCCACATATACATGAAGGAGGCTGCGCACATGGGGGCGCATTGCATTTTGGGAGTTGAAGTGCCCATGCCCACACTTTGGACACTCAGTCCAGAAAAGGTTAGCCATCACTGCTATATACACTACTCCTGCTAAGAGCAACTTTTTTTCCTTATTTGTCCTATGCTCTTGGTCACTTCCCTTGAACATAGATGTTTGTCTCTGGAGGCATTCAAGGAGAGCTTATTGTGTGGTATGGATATGCTCTTCACCATCATGAGAGTGTTAAAGAAAAAAGATGACATTTCAATTCTATCATTTTTCTCGTCCAGCATGGAGACAGCCTTGCATGTATAAGTGATATAATTTATATTATATACGCCACTCAGGAGCCTGAGTGGCGTAGCAGACTAATGCCTCCTATTAAGGCAGCATTTAACATCCAGCTGCCTGCAATTACTGCAAGTTCTAATCTCACCAGGCTCAAGGTTGACTCAGCCTTTCATCCTTTCTAAGGTGGGTAAAATGAGGACCCAGTTTGTGGGGGCAATAAGCTGACTTTGTATAAATATACAAAAAGTATGAAGGCTATTGCTTAACGCATTGTAAGCCGCTCTGAATCTCCGGAGAAGGGCGGCATATAAATATAAATATAAATATAAATATAAATATAAATATAAATAAATATGTCCTTCAGGTAAGAAGACAAACATACACACATCTGGCAGCTCACCAGCATTGTTTCCTTGGGAATCATCTTTCAGATACAGATCAGGGTTTGACATTTCACCCACTTTTCATAAAACTCCCCTAACAGTTATGATCAGGTGGTCAAGGCAAGGCAGGTCTTTAGAGAGTCCATTATTGACCTCAAGAAGTATTCAACAAATAACTCGCCAATGACCAGTAAAGCTCCACACATGCTACCCTGAAGGCAGCCACCCTCAGTCCACCAAACAACAGTCCATATATTGCCAGGAAAGTCCGCAAGGCAAAGTCCAGGCATAAGACAAATGGCAGTCCTCAAAGCAAAGGTACAAGGCAAAGGCAGTTCTGAAGGTAAATCCACAGGGCTAGGATAAGACAAACAACAGTCATCAAAGCAAGGTGAAAAGCAGTCCTCCAAGCAAGACAAAAAGGCAGGAGTAAAAGCCATCAGAGTGTAATCCCAAACAAATATTTGTTCTTGGTGAAGACTAACTCCCCACGACTTGTCATTAAGTTAACCCATCCAGGTATGAAATCTGGCAATGTCATAATGGCACATTTAAATGGCTAAAACTGGTTTAAATTTTCTTACGTTAAAACTACATCTCTTTGCCCCCAACCCCTATTGACCCAGGTAACATTGTTATGGGAATCAGTCTAATGTAAATATGAAATACGTTATTGTCATCAGATTTCACATATTTCAGGAACATCTGCAGTTAATATAACAACCTTATCTGTACGTGTATACTTTTGGCTATTTCCAAAATATATCCAGAACTGTACAGAATACATAAATTGTCTGGGTTGAAAATTTAGTCGTAAATTGAATCCTACAGAATCCTACAGAATTTGAATCTTGATTTCCATATAGTTCTGATCAGATTCTGAAATAAATCTTGATTCTGAGCTTACTTCTTAATTTTTTAAAAAATATATTTTTAAATCCATTCTGTCTTCTGAAACATGGCTATTGATTGCAATTTAAGAAACTAAATCAGAATAAGACTCTGTACATTATGTCTTCTAATTGTGTCATTATGATATGTAAAAATGGTATTCATTATCTATATCTGAAAGAGTTATCATCTTCTTTGGTTTGGCACTCTTATGGAAAATAGAAAGATAAATAAAATGGTCAAAGAAATAAATGATAACTTTTGCTAAAATAAATAAAATATATTTTAATTATTTAATTAAATGTCTTATTTCTTATACTTTGCCACACTAGTATTTGTAGAAAAGTTCAGAAAGATCAAGGTGATGTCACAATTTTACTTTTTCCCTTCCTCATTTTTTCTAGTTTTTTCCACTGCTTGCTTTTGATCGTTTATATTATCTTACTGTGCTTCATACTATAAAAATTGCCAGTTTTCTCATTTTTCAACAATGACATTGACTTCTTTCCCTCCTGAAAATTTAGATACTCTCTGTACTTCTATTTTCAGCTCTGCTGAAATCACCACATTTTTCAATTATCATTCAAATTTAGATAGACTGCTGTAAAAACAGCTGCTTTTCAAGTCTGCCTTTAATTCTACACCTGTGGTGCTATTGCACTGCATGTAAATTGGCTTAGCCGGTAGAGTATTCTGCCTATCGGTCAGGATAGTTAAGATGGAATATTCCATGAGGTAGCTGTACCCCTTTTTTCATTTACAACTGAAGTTCTAATGTGAAGTCAGGAAAAACAAATCTGAGAACACAAGGATTGGGTCACTTTATTTATTAGGCTACTGGACTTGGAAAGAAACTTGTGTACCATGTAACTTGGGCTGCAGGCATTTAATATTTCCAATATTGTGCTGACTTTTCTTTCTAAAGATAGCAACTCTTTATGCTGCAGATTAAGCTAAAAACTCCAACAGATTCGGCACAGTGGGGGACAATCATTCAGTGGGCTTGTAAAACTGAATTTAAGATCAGCCATAGCAAGCAGTATTTCTGCAAATGAAAAAAAAGGGCTGATTGTATGAAAAAAAATCCACAAGTGGTGTAAAGATTTTAAGAATCTACCTATACTCTACTCTCTCATTTCTGCATTCATTATTATTATTATTTTGTTTACAGCTCAGATTTTTTTCATTCTGTATGTAAGTTAATGAGTTCTTGACAAGAGATAGATTGATGAATCTTTGAGGAATATTTTTTTCTTGAATAGTTTATTTTTAGGATTATATTAATAATGCAAACCAACATATATTTTGCTTAAATATTTATGAAGCATTTATTCTTTGATATTACATAAAATGCAACTCATTTTTATTTGAACTCAGTTTTGTGCTTAAGCTCATAAATTTAGTCTCAAATAGCTTTTACTGTTTCAGAGGACATAATTCTTTTAGTGAAATCACTCATTGCAATTTCTAATCTAATGTGATTTTATTCAAGTCAAAAAAACAAATCTGACCTTTCATTTTTTATCCTTAAATTTTCATTTTATACTGTTGATCTCGAGTTCTAACATCCCTTCCATGTTTATAGTATAATCCAGTGATATTTAAATATTTTTACATGAAGATACCTTGATTGCTTAAGCTTCCATTGTAATTCCACTACTAAATGTGTGTAAACACAGCCCTTCCAATGGGAAGGAAACTGATGATATTATACATAGACACAATTGACAGTGTAAAGCAGAGGTGTCAAACTCAAGGCCTATGGGCCAGATTCGAACCATGACGTGGTCGGATCCAGCCCGTGTGGCTATCCTGGAAAATTGTAAGGGGCCAGCCCACGTTGCTTCACCCCAGTCTACGCTATCCCGGTGTGCACATGTGTGCAGCAGGTGCAGGCATGCACAGGCCTGGTCCACCTCATTTCAGCATGTGCGCATGCACACAGGACACAGCGGGCCAGCGTTGCCTCATCCATTGCTCACCCCTCAGCCACCACCACCTTCTCCTCCTCTTCCTCACAGATTGGGGGATGCAACTGCTGCGTTGCCATCAGCAAAAGCCCATTTCCCGTCTTTGACCACTGCCCTGCAATTCTTCCTGTCCCCAGCCTGTTCTGCACCCGTCAACAGAGGCCACTCCAGGCACAGCCTCGGGTCTGCCCGAAGACCACTCCCTCCTCACCGCCCTCACTGTGCCAGGTCTCCACCTGGGTAGCTGAACCAAAGTTCCATTCTACAGCCACTGCCCCACGATTCTCATGCTCCCCAGCCTGCTCCAGGCACAGAGCAATTCAGGCATAGTGTTTATTTGGAATGGAGTCAAACCTGTGCTGCTATGTACCTCATTATTGTAAGCTACCTTAGCAAATGGCAATAAATCAGCCCAATTCGACTGCTGGTAATTTACATAGCATCTTAAATATTGGCCAATCATTGCCTCTGCCCATTCCGCCACCCCATTAGTGCTCCGATGAAAAGCCGAACTTAAATTGGGATGACCCAATTGCTTTGATGAACTCCCCCCAGAACTTTGCAGTGAACTGAAACCCTCACTCGCCAGTGGTGGGTTTCAATTTTTTTTTACTACCGGTTCTGTGGGTGTGGCTTGGTGGGCATGGCATGGCTTGGTGGGCGTGGCTTGGTAGGTGTGGCAGGGGAAGGATACTGTAAAATCTCCAATCCCACCTCACTCCAGGGAAAGGATTCTTTAAAATCTCCATTTCCTCCCTATCAGCTGGGACTTCGGAGGCAGAGAATAGATAGGGCAGGGCCAGTCAGAATTTTTACTACCGGTTCTCTGAAATACTCAAAATTTCCACTACTGGTTCTCCAGAACTGGTCAGTACCTGCTGAAACCCACCTCTGCTCCTCCCCCATTTGAATATAATCCTGTGGGGTACTCCATGAAGTCTATATATATGTTTGGCAAATAGTCTAGCCAGCCTCTTGGCTGAAGGACGCTTAGAGCAAGCAATGAAACGGGCCTGCTTGGAGAACAAATCAACCACAGTCCAAATGACTGTGTCCCCGCCATTCTCCGGAAGTCCATTCCTATTTCCTCGCAGGGTCAGGAACCTGCCACCAGCTAGAGCAGTCCTGGTGGTTTTCCTGGTCTTGTTTTCATGGTTGAACATGTAACACAGCTTTTTACATAGTCCTCAATGTCTCTTTTCATTTTTGGCCACCAGAACTGTTTTCTGGCTAGATGCAATGTCTTTAGGTAGCCAAAATGCCCTCCTGGTAAGAGTCATGGCTCTTCTGTAGCACCTGGATTCACAGGGAACTGGGGACGTATAATTTAGACCCATTTTATGCTATTCCATCTCTTAGGGTCAGTGTCTCTTTATTGGCCAGCTACAACGGGTCAGTAGCTAGTTTGTGTGCACAGAAGACAACCAGATGTCAGCCCTTAAGGCTGCCATAAAGAGGAGGAGATGAGGCTTGAACTTTTACTTACTTATTTTTCTCTGTAGATAGGGTCGCTTGGAGATGGGATGGGAGGGGAAATTCCTGGGTTTGGAGGCAGGAGCTGAGAAGATTGAGCTGGAAGATGGCCAATAAGGAGATGAGGCTTGGGGGAACAGAATGGGAAGGTTTTGGTGTCAGAGGGTTAGTATTGGCTATGACGAAGTTGGGCCCAGATCTATCGTTCTCAATAAATGAAATATTTCAGCAAAGACTAATTGCTTGGGAGTGCAATTTATTTGAGATGACATCAGAACCTGACAGATAGCCAATACTCCTTTCCAAGCCAGGCTGGCTGACTTCAAAGCTTCCACCTCCCTCCTAGACGTTTGGAATGGGTGGAGAAGCAGCCCGGACACGATGGCAGAAAGTGCTCTATCCCAGGAAAGCTTACTTCAAGCAATTGGAAAAGAGCCAGTCTTGACTCCAGCCAGCCTGGATACCTCGGGGCCTCATCTCCTCCCTCCCCCAACGAAGCTGCAACACAGCCAAGTTCCAGCCAGAACGTGAGCCAAGGAGAAGAGAAATAAATACCCTTGCCAAAATCTGCAGAGGCTGAATTTCCTTTCCCAAACTTTCAGGGAAAGGGGAAACCCCTGAGCGAGTTGGGGAGGGTGGACTGGCTACTGGACTGACAGCAGGCCAGGCACCAAGAAGCTTCAGGGAAGCCACACCAGAGCCCCATAGATGAATTGAAGGAGAAATTTGACCGTGCCACCCTTCTGGAGGAGGAGCGATCATGCAGGCCAAAGGAGAGGGGGAGGACCAGGTGAGCCTGCCGAATTGAGACACCCTAGGTGGAGGCACAGCCCTTGCCCCCTCCCATGGCAAAAGGAGAGGAAGCCGAAAACCACAACCATGGGTTCCCCCCTTGCAAAGCAGGCAGAGTGGCCAGGACAGGACACCACTTCCCTACCCTGGAATGAGGAAAGAGGAAGACGATCTGTGGCACCAAGAGCAGGCTTACAGAGCCCTGCACTGGGAAGATAGAGCAGCAAGGGAGGACCCACCCCACTTCAGAGGGAAGTTTGACGGTGACCCAGACCAGCTGGCACAATTCCTCAACACAGCTGAGATCTACATCGAACGTTATAGGCACCTCTATCCATTCCCCAGAGCCCTAGTCAGTGCCATTGCAGAAGGTTTGGAGGGAGAAGCAAAAAGGTGGTCAGCAGCCCTATACAAGAACAGGGCCCCCCAACTGCATGACGCAGATGGGTTCTTGCAACTGTTACGAACCTGGTTCGAAGAGGCAGAGGAGGACCCCTGCATGGAAGATGAGCTCAGGAACCTAATGCAGAAGGGGAAACCTATCAGAGAGCATATCCATGAGTTCAGGAGAATCATTGGGACTCTACTCCCCTTGCCAGAGCAACTACTGGTGTACTTTTTTAGAACAAGCCTGGATAAGCGAATTGTCCAAGTGACCGCTTATCGAGACATCCCAAACCAACTCTCCGAATGGTTCTGAGTAGCAATAAAAGTCGACAGGCCAACGACATGCTGAAGCAGCCAGGTAGCAGGGAGAGAGGTCAACCTGACCAGAGACCATCTGACAGATGAGAAACCACAACACCACAGCCCACCCAGAGACCAGTCATCCCACGGAGCCCGCTGAGGTGTTACAGGTGCGGGGGGATCGGTCACCTGGCAGCAGCATGTGGAACTCCAAGACCGAGGCCAGACCCACTGCCCAGGGCACGCCCAGAATGAGGACCCAAACGCACCAACGCACCACAGAAAGCCCCCCAGGGTCCAGAAGTCTTTGCCCACCTGACTGAAGCCAGATGAGGGAAATCAATCCCCCGAGTCATATGACAGTGAGGACGAGGGTGAAGATGACCCAATGGTGAGTTGACCCATCCATCCTTTTCTTTTCCCTATACGCCTAACAGCCCCGAAAACAGGGACCCAAGGGACTTTCCAAGCCCTAATAGACTCAGGCTGCACGAGGTGCCTGATTAACCTACCCACAGTCTTAAAGTTGGGGATCCGTGCCAAAAAACTCAACAACCCAATCCGATTTGAACAAGTCGATGGATCCCTAGTAGGGGGGACTTACGCCACACACTTGACCGAGCCAGTGAGGCTGGAGCTAGCAGACCACTGGGAAAAGATCTGATTCATAATAGCCCACAAAATGACAGACCCAGTCATACTAGGACTCTCATGGCTAGACAAATGGGGCCCAATCATCTGCTGGCAAGAGGGAACCCGCAGGCTGAGGATTGCAAAGGGCCCCCAACCCCTACCGCTTCTACCAGGGGGGATGGCCCCCATGCAGAAGCCCCAATCTTTCCCACCACGGCAAAGGAAAAAGCCGCCAATGCAAAGCCCCGCCCTGAGGGTACGACAGAGCAACTGGCGGCCGCATCCGACAGCTCCCACAACACAGAACAAATCCCAGAGGAGTACCAAGACCTTGCAGAGGTGTTTAGCGAGGCCGAGTGTGACGTTCTACCCCCCCCCCCACCATGAGGACGACTGCGCCATTGAGATCATCCCCGGAGCCAAACTACCTAAACCTAAACTATATGCCATGACGCCCTGTGAGATGCAAGAAATGCGGAACTACATAGACAAGAACCTACAAAGGGGTTTCATTGAGCCAGCTAAACCACAGGTCACGGCACCAGTCCTTTTTAAAGGGAAGAAAGATGGCTCTATGCGCCTGATGGTGGACCTCTGTGGTTTCAATGCAGTCTGCGTACACAACTTATATCCCCTTCCCCTCATGAAAGACATGCTATCCCACCTGGCCAAAGGAAACGTTTTCACCAAACTAGACCTCTGAGAAGCCTACTACCGAATACGCATCAAAGAAGGAGATGAGTGAAAAACAGCATTCAACTGTCCCCTAGGAAGTTTCCAATTTAATGTGATGCCTTTTGGACTGCAGGGAACCCCGGTGGTGTTCATGCAACTGTTAAATGAAGTGCTACATGAGCACCTCTACAAAGGGGTCCTCGTCTACCTGAACAATATCCTCATTTACACAGAAACCTTGGATGAACACGTATCCCTCGTCCGCCAAGTATTGGAGAAACTGTTGAGGGTGAACCTGTATGTCAAACTGTCAAAATGTGAATTCCACCAATCATGCCTAGACTACTTAGGTTACCGAATATCAAACGAGGGGATAGAGATGGACCCAGCCAAAGTACAATCAGTTCTACAATGGAAACCCCCTCATACACGTAGACAACTGCAGAGTTTCTTAGGGTTCGCTAACTTCTACAGACAATTCATCCCCTCGTTTGCAAGAATTGCCACACCTCTGACGGACCTCCTAAAGACAGGGAGTCCGGCAATGAAACCCCACCCGGGACAACCCCTACAGTGGGACCCGACCTGCCAATGGGCCTTCAAATCACTAAAAGAGATGTTTGCAAAAGAGCCTGTCCTAAAGCATCCTGACCCTGAACAGCCTTTCGTCATTCAAGCTGATGCCAGCGACGTGGCAGTAGGGGCTGTGCTGCTCCAAAAGAATGGCCAAGGGAGCCTACAACCTTGCGCCTACACCTCCTGAAAACTCACCGACACAGAGAGGCGATGGGCGGCATGGGAAAAGGAAGCTTTCACAGTAAGATGGGTGCTGCTAATCTGGCGACACCTACTAGAGGGGGCCCAGAGGCCATTCGAAGTTTGGACTGATCACAAGAATCTGGAGGCCCTCAGAACCCCATGGAAGTTGTCGCCCCGGCAAGTCCGCTGGGCACAATACTTCAATCATTTCAACTTTGAGCTCAAGCACATCCCGGGGGGAAGAACTTCCTGGCCGATGCACTCTCCCGGATGCCCCAATATAACAGTGAGCGGGAGCAGGTAGTGAACGCCATTATCCCCTCTACCCAGGTCATGGGTCAAGTGGTCACCAGACGGAGACGGCGTGACCAGTAGGACCAACTTGAAAGTGATTTAATGACAAAACTCAAAACTGAAACAGCGGTGGACCCCTGGTTCCAAGACAATCAACATCTCCTGACAAAAAGAGATGACTTAGCATGGAAGGGGACAAAGCTCTATGTCCCACAGACTACGCACCCTGATCCTTAAGAGGAGCCACGATGTTAAACCAGCGGGGCATTTCGGTTTCCTAAAGACTCTGCACTTAGTACAAAGGCAGTTCTGGTGGCCCCACATGAGAAAGGACGTAGACAGTTATGTAAAAAGTTGTACCATTTGTGCCACGATGAAGACATGACCAGGATGCCCTCCCGGACTGTTGCAACCAGTAGCTGAACCGACAAGACCATGGGAGGAGATTGCAATGGACTTTATAGTAGAACTACCGAGGAGTAGTGGAAATACAGTGATCTGGACTGTAATAGACTTATTCTCCAAACAGGCACACTTTATTCCTTGCAGTGGGCTGCCCTCAACCCACCAGTTGTCCAAACTGTTCCTGAAACACATCTACCGCCTACATGGAGTCCCCAGAAGTATCATCTCCAATCGAGGGGCCAGTTCACAGCAAAATTCTGGAGGGTGTTCCTACGCTTCATAGGATCGTCCCAAGGCCTCAGCTCAGCGTTTCACCCGAGCACCAATGGAGGGGCGGAGAGACTGAATGCCATGATAGAGCAGTATTTAACATGGTACGTCAACTACCAACAGCCCAATTGGGCAGACCTCCTATCGTTTGCGGAGCTCGTGTATAATAATGATGTCCATAGTAGCACGGGATTAACCCCATTTAAAATAGTGAGTGGTATGGATTTCGTCCCCATGCCAGAGTACCCAAGGGAGCCCCCTTCCTCAGTCAGCTTGACCGATTGGATGGATATGTTGAGAGAAACCTGGGAGAACGTTAAGGGAGCGTTGGCCAAGGCGGCACAATCGTATAAGAAACAAGCAGATAAGCACCGAACTCCCCAAAGACCATTTCGAATGGGGAGAAGGTTTATCTATCCACCAAGTACTTGAGACTTAGACTCCCAAGCAAGAAATTGGGCCCGAAATTTATAGGGCCATTCCCTATAGTAAAAATAATCAACCCGGTTACGGTACAACTGCAGGTTCCCCAGCTCCTAGGGAAGATACACTCCGTTTTCCACAGTAGCCTCTTAAAGCCGGTAGTGGGGTCAACCTTAAGGCCAATACCACGTGACCCCCCCGGTCCCCTTGTCGTTGGGGGCCAAACTCACTATGAGGTACAGCGAATCCTCGACTCAAGGTGGCACAGGGGCTGCCTCCAATACTTAATTAAATGGAAGGGTTACCCGTTATCAGAGGCTTCCTGGGTGAAGAGCACAAACATCCAAGCTGACCGCCTTATAGCCAAATTCCATGCAGATCACCCGGGAAAGCCGGGGGGGGGGGCACACCCTCGGACGGGATAACGGTACTTAATTTGTTTTCTTTTCTTGAAACAGGCCTCCCTGGAGAAATGAAGGGAGAGGGGCCGGATGTCAGCCCTTTAAGGCTGCCATAAAGAGGAGGAGATGAGGCTTGAACTTTTACTACTTATTTTTCTCTGTAAATAGGGTCGCTTGGAGATGGGATGGGAGGAGGGAATTCCTGGGTTTGGAGGCAGGAGCTGAGAAGATTGAGCTGGAAGATGGCCAATAAGGAGATGAGGTTTGGGGGAACGGAAGTGGAAGGTTTTGGTGTCAGAGGGTTAGTATTGGCTACGACGAAGTTGGGACCAGATCTGTCGTTCTCAATAAATGAAATATTTCAGCAAAGACTAATTGCTTGGGAGTGCAATTTATTTGAGATGACATCGGAACCTGACACTGGGATAGTGGCGGTGGGACCTGTGTATGAATGTGCCTGCTGACTCTTGCGCACGCATGCACCCACAACTCCTGCGCACACATTCGCCCATGGACTCCTGCACATGCCAACTCCTTCCCCTCACCAACAGCCCATGGAGGACAACTAGAACACTGATCCAACCCGCAAAAAAATCGAGTTTGATACCCTTGATGCAAAACATTTCTCATTGCTTATTGAAATATACAAAAATAGTATCTGGTATAGTTTTTGTTATATAATACCATTTCAGTAATTAGTTATCTGAACTAAATATAGAAGTATTTCAGTCCCAGTACATACTATAACTCTTATGCTGCTCTACAGAAACATGGAGGCTATAGATATTATCATCACACTTATTTGCTACCATTTCACAGTTTGAACTGATATGCTGAATTAGTACTACAGATTACTTAATTTCAGAAGAATGAGACAAAAATTACTAACATAGGAGTCTCACACAGATGGTTTATGTACATAATCTACTGCTCTCCAGATGTGTCAGAACTATAGTCTGACAGAACTACATTATTACAAGGGGAAGAACAAAAGTCACAATTCAACTCACAATGGTCTGTTAAATATATCACTTTTTTACTGTTCATTACCGTTTAGGATAAACTGATGACATTCTAAAATCTCACAAAGACGCTACCATGGGATCTATCAAACATCTCCCAGAGCCACCTTTTGGATATAGTAATCCAGGTATGAGAGGAACCACTTCAAGGCAGTTTCATGAATACTCCTTGATCAACCTATCATGAACTATACTACGATCCATGCTTATAAAATCATTGAGACAGTCAAGATAATTAGCAGAGTTGCATTATATAGTCTAGACCCAGAAAATATTATCCAGCAGATCAAATAAGACTATTTCAGTGCCAAGGCAGCCAATGAATCAGACACATAAAATCCCTGGGAAAGTGTAAACGATGAAATCAATAGAACTATTGATTAAATTTGATAAATTTCAGCCTTGTAGCTTGAGAATAGGGGTTTATTGCAATTTCTACCATCTACTAATCTTTAATTCTACATGACATACATAGGTTTATAAAAATAGATTTTTCCTTGAGGCTTGGTATTATTGACCTTGTTTAATTTAGGAATATTTTTCACTGATTAATAAGCAGTTCCAATAGGAATATTACACTGCTCTTTAGTTTTCCTTTTAGACAATCACTACTTTTTTGTAACTGGGCATTTTTAAATGCCACTGCTTTTTTACCTTTTTTAAAATTAATAGGAGCTATTTAAAATATTTTTAATTCTGAAAAGACACATACAGTAGAACCTATGGTCACGACCATAATTTGTTCCATAACTTTGGTCGCAACCCAATTTTGTTGTGAACCAAACCTAATTTTGGAAATTTGGCACTTACAAAAAAAAAAAAAACAGCGTCGAAGGGGAAATCAGCCGCATGGGGGAGGGCGAAAAAAATTTTGGTCATGGTCAAAAGCATTTGTTACCAGATGTTCTACTGTAAAAGAAATACATAAAGCAGATGTGAATTGCTTATTCTTATTGGTTATTGTTTTCTTATACAATCAGAACAACATGAGGCTAAATTATATGCAAGCAGTTTTCCAACTCATTTGAAAATTAATGCTGCAGCTAGAACTGATATCCATGTCTCACAGCTTAGATTGCTTACAAATCTATCCAGGACAAGTAAATCATTTGAGAAGTGAAAAAGTGTGAAAATTCCTGATACAGAATGGATTATAGGATTATTTGGGTTCCATATTAACAGGAGGAATGTTCTTTCTTATGCCTTCATTTAAAAAAAGTTTCCAGTCAGAAATGGCTGGATGGACAGGCAAATAGTTATTGATGTCCGTTTGGTATTTCTAACATGAAATATATATTAATACTATCTACAACAATATGATTTTATTACCAAGCATATATTTTTTTAAAAAATCCAGTCAGGAAAGACAAACATTATTTTAAATTCAAGTTGTAATAATACCATGATTTACCTCAGTATAAAATGGAAAAATGCACATGACTTATCTATTTTATTTTTAATCATTCAACTTTCTTTTTTTCCCCATTTCTAGTGTATTAAGAATGTAAAAACAATTGTAAACTATTGAATAGTGGTTTCAGGAAGTAGAAAATGAGAAATGTTAATTATATATTTCACAATAGAAGTAACAGCCATCTAAAGAGTGTCCCATATGACCATTATAAAATCATCTGGCTATTTCACTTAGCACTTTTCTAAGGGGTATGGACAGGATTTTCTAGGAAATAGTATATTTACTTTCATTTCTCTGATTATTAAAAGCTTTTTATTATTCATCCTATTTTGTGTATTAAAGGCCTGTTATCTATTAGAAGCTATATAGTGTTTTCCCTCATCATCATTGTTAGCAGGATTCAGGAATGTTTCATTTTATCATTTAATTGCTTCAAGTATGCAACTCTCAATTCATCATCTGTATTTGGATTTTCCATTAACAAAATGTGCTTTCTGTACACACATACACACAGAGACAGACAAATGCTGAAGGCTTATATGTTAGTTACACATAGATTTTTATAAGAGCAGCATAACACATCCTTCTGATGAAAACCTGTTTAAAAGAAAGAGGTATGCTTATTCGTTTAGTGGTAATGAGAGAAACTGTCAGGAGCCTGCACTTCATATACCAGTGTGTACATAATGAAATGCCTCAAGGCTAAACAGCAACTACAAAATTCTTCCACCGCGAAATGATAGTTTCTCTGTGTTAATCACTCAACATTTTTTTCTACTTTGAGGTTGAAAACATTTTAGCTGTAGTGTTCCAAAGTGTCCAACTTTGGACAATCCAAAGAGTTGGTCTTAGAATTCAAATATCATTCACAAGCTCTTGATAATGAGGGAAGAAAAGAAAAAAAAACCAATTAGGTCAAGGGAAAAGCTGAAAAGCCCAAGATTCTTATCTTTTAAAAAAGATTATAATTTCATACTTTTCTCCATTAGTCTGTTAGTTGTTGCTTTTGCTCTTTTTTAGTTCGTTTTTAGTTGTTTATGGATTTTAACTACATCAGTTCTACAACATCAGCCTCTGCCTTCAAAAGAGGTAACATCTTTCTTAGTTCAATATACCGTATATACTCGCGTATAAGCCAAGATTTTCAGCCCATTTTTCAGGCTGAAAAACGCCCCCTAGGCTTATACGCGGGTCATGAAAAAAATGACTTTTTCCCTGCAAGCTAGGAAACAGCGGGAGAACGGGGTTTGCTTACCCCGCCCACTCCCAATCTATTGGGACTGCCTCCTGAGTTCCAGCTGATGGCTAGAGGAAAAAAAAAACTTTAAATTCTTGCCACGGGGCTTCAAAGCCCCCCCCCCCCAGCTGATCAGGGTTAAAATAAAACAAATGAGAAGATCGGTGCCGGCTGCAAAAAGGTGCCTGCTGCAAAGAGCACACTTTTTTTTCTCCTTGTGCTGAAACTAAAAGCAAAAGTAAAACAGCTTGTTGGCTTTGCTGTTTGCTAAGGCAGATTTCTTTTCTATTTCCTCATCAAAAAAGGTTGGTGCAAACAATGGGAAATTTATGGCAAATGGCAAAAGAGGGGAGTTCAAGATTTTAAAACACAAAAGAAAAAAAGCTCTATTTAAATAGGGAATTGTAATAATTGAGATATTATTAATTGTATATTGTGTTGAAAGCAGAAATGGTTAAGTTGTGGTTTGGAAGAATATTGGGGGAAATTATTTGTTTTATTATTATTGGTAAATATAATTAATTGTTTTTTAAGAAATTGGATTGCATGGAAATAATTGGAATATTCATGATAGTTATATAACTAATTGATTTATATTAAAATGTTGAATTTGTATTAAACAACTGTAACATTACATAATTAAGCAATGTGAGGATTGATATAAAAATAGATGACAATGGGAAGGGGTATAATATAGAATAGAAGTGAAAAATTGAATTTGATTAAGATTAGAGATGAGGATGAAGGGTAATATTGGTTTTTTTAAAAAATAGATGAGGAATAAATATGGCAAAAAGGAAATATAGAAATTGTAAATTTAAGTGAAATGACTAAACACTGTTTAAATTTGTGAACCGGCCAAATATTCTGTTCAAAGAAAATACATTGTATGTTTGTATGTGTGTTTCTAATTATTGCTATTTATTCATATTTGTTCTCTTTTATTCTTTAAAGTTTAACAATTCATTCTTTATCTTAATATCTTTATATGTGTTTGGGGGTGGTTTTCTTCCCTTTCATCTTTTTTATTGTACAGCAATCTTTCTCCTCAAACCTACCACCTCTTTTCTTTCCTTCTTACTTTCTCTTCCCCCCCCCTTCTTCTCCTCCCTACTTCCTCTTCCTTTCTTCTTCTCCTCCTCTCTTCCTCCCTCTCATTTTATGCACATGGACTCCTTTTATGCACATGGACTACTCAGAGGGCTGAAAAAGTTATTTTTGACTGGTCCTCGCACTTGTGACCAGTCCTTGAACTTACGACTGTCCTCACATTTTACGTTTTGGCCCTATCTTGTCACCATGGTGAAGAGAAGCAATTGTGAAATGAGTGACACCGTTTTTAAGAATGCTACAATGGGCATAAATGATGACCAGTCATAAGTGCGAAGACCGGTCAAAAGTGTGAGGACCTGTCAGAAATCACTTTTTTCAGCCTTTTGAGTAGTTCTTTTGTGCACATGGACTACTCAGAGGGCTGAAAAAGTTATTTCTGACTGGTCCTCACACTTGTGACCAGTCCTCGAACTTCTGACTGGTCCTCACACTTCTGACCATCCTCACATTTATGCCCGTGCAGCATTCTTAAAACCATGTCACTCATTTCACAACTGCTTCTCTTCACCATGGTGATAAGATAGGGCAAAAACATAAAATGTGAGGACAGTTGTAAGTTCGAGGACTGGTCACAAGTGCGAGGACCAGTCAAAAATTACTTTTTCAGCCCTCTGAGTAGTCCATATGCACAAAAGGACTACCCAGAGGGCTGAAAAAAGTGATTTCTGACAGGTCCTCGCACTTTTGACCAGTCTTTTTTTATTTTGAAATTTACCAGTAGCCGCTGCATTTTCCACCCCTGGCTTATACGCGAGTCAACAAGTTTTCCCAGTTTTGGGGGGTAAAATTGGGGGGGTTGGCTTATATGCGGGTCGGCTTATACACGAGTATATACGGTACTTCTTCCAATCTTGTAATCTGCTTGTTCTAACTTCTCTCTTTTCGTGTAGAAACAAATAACATAGTTTGGTAGTTCCCTATTCTTGTTTTACCCAGTTTCCCATCTCCATAACATTCCAATTCTAATTATCAAAAGCAGTCTGGTAATAATTTTTCAGACTATAGGTATCTTCAATATATGACCACAATTGTACCCAAAATTTATGTTGTTAAGCAAGGCAGTTGTTAAGAGAGCTGTGCCACATTTTACTACAGTTTTTTTGCCATGGTTGTTAAGTGAATCACTGCAATTGTTCAGTGCAATCATTAAATAAATCTGGCTCCCTCCAATGATTTTGCTTGTCGGAAGCCATCTGGGAAAGACATAAATCACATGGCTCCGAGATTGACCACTGTCAAAAATACATACAAGTTACCAAGTGCCTAAATGTTGATCACATGACAATGGAGTGCTGCAAGAGTTGTGCAAAAACCAGTCATAAGTTCACTAAATGAACGCTTAAGATTTTGTGACCTACAATTCACTCCATCTGTGATAAAAATTACTAGTTTACTATTCTAAAAATTACTATCTGAAAAACTGCTACCAAACGTCTGTTGTCTGCTATCATAGACAACATGTTCTCCTTCTACCATATCTAATTTTAAGTCAGATGCATTATGACAGGCAAGAAATTTATAATTGATACCATTATTGTTTCTTTAAATGTTAGAACGTTGTTCCTTTCTTTTCCTTCTTTTCCTTTCCTTTCCTTTCCTTTCCTTTCCTTTCCTTTCCTTTCTTTTCCTTTCCTTTCCTTTCCTTTCTTTTCCCTTTTAATGTAAGGAAAACCCTGGTGTACTGGATCATCTTTGAAATCTATTGGTTGCTTCTTTCTAACAGCAACCTCTTTGCTGTTGGAGAATAGTACAAACTGTACCAGAATTGCATCTAGTTTTTACTAAAATTATATAAACAAACTCCAATAAAAAGGGGGCCTTCTTCAGGATCCTTCAGAGATGTCACCATGCTACCATTACAGTCTCTAAGACACTTCATAAATAAATAAATAAAGTCAGGGCCTGATCAAAATAAGGGCATGATACAATATTCTCTATCCCGACTCTGAAGTCTTATGTATAGACAGGATCATTGAGCCTTGTTTGTGTCATACTCCAAATCATTTTTTTCTTGACTTCAGCCTTTGAAGAGAATGGTAAAAACAGGAATAAGAGTTTAATTCACTTACTACTTCATCTGTGAAGAAAATGTCTAAACATAAAATATCGTTCCATTTAAGCACTGTTTTTCAGATTAAGGTTTAGTTTTATAAAATTATCTATATAAAACAATGCCATCTAAAAAAGGAAGGAGGCACAGATTCTGTGTAGTTCCTGTTTTAGAATTGACCATTGGCAAGCAGATGACCACAAAAACCCTAACAAATGCTATCTTAGGGAAACTTTGTACCAAACACAACATGTATAGAAAAATCCACCATTCTGAAAAATTATGTCTAAGTAATTGAATAGATAATCATAATAGTTGTATAAAAAGAATCATTCTTTATATGATGGGTATGAAATGACCAGTTTTTTGTTTTTTTAAAAAAATTGATTTATATGCCGCCCTTCTCCGGAGACTCAGGGTGGCTTACAATGCGTTAAGCAATAGCCTTCATACTTTTGTATATTTATACAAAGTCAGCTTATTGCCCCCACAATCTGGGTCCTCATTTTACCTACCTTAGAAAGGATGGAAGGCTGAGTCAACCTCGAGCCTGGTGAGATTTGAACTTGCAGGAATTGCAGGCAGCTGGCAACTTAAGTGCTACTTTCAACAGCACTTAGTCCATTGCGCCACCAGGCTCTTAATGTTCAGAAAGACAGTAGTTTTTAAAAAGTCTCCATATTAAAGCCTTATTGCATATACTCAACCATCCTCCTGGAGGGAGAGTTTAGCTCAAATTTTCTGTCTATAGTTGATAATAAAATGGAGGAGCATAGTTTATCCTATAAAATTGAAAATGAATTTGTGCAATTACTATGAACATAATTAAGATAATTAAGATAAGATGTCAGTTTCCCATTCTTTATAGCCTTCTGATCAGTCCAAAGCAATGGGAATACTATAGATTTTCCTGCCTGCTATTGCATCATTTGCTTCCAGATCAGCCTGCCAATTTGTTTCCAGACTCTTATCAGCACTTTTTTGAGCATTCAGCTAAAGTGGATTGGATGCTACACACAGCAATTTCAACAACTGGCCAAGATAAATACTACTGTGGCCTGTGATATTCCACGGTCTTGTAAATGTCATTTACAAAATACCAACTCTGACCTTTGAAAACATAGTAAATAATGTGAAAGGAACATGGAAGTAAGGGAAGACATATTTTTATCTGTGGGTAGCTTATACTTGAAGCACTCCAATTCATAACCCAACAAATTCTGTGAAACTGCAGTCTTAAAAATCAACTTGGTATTTAGTGGATTTATAAAAAAAAAACAATTCTGTTTTCACCGAGGGTAATGAATAAGGTTGTAAAGAACAACATTCCCTTTAGAATTTTATAGCTGTTTATACATTTGAAATTTTAAAAAAAGAAACTTAGGGAGAAGGAAAGTGAAAACAAAGATGTCTTTAGAAATTTAAAACTCTATCATGTATAAAAGGAAGTCAGCATAGAAGAAAATTTCCCTGCCAATAACACTCCATCTTTTATTTTGTAAGTTATCAACATAAATGTTTTGTTCCAAACAGAAATTCCTTTTCTTCTTTCATAATTTTTGCATACCAGTTGTTTTCTTTGTCTGATTTCCATCTCTCCTAAATTAGCACTACAACTACAACTAAACAATGTTTTTCTAAAAATAATTCAGCAATAAATATCTCTAACTTAGACTTGAGCTTTTTTTCTTACAATCAGTGGAGGAACTGAGATCACCAATTGCAAGAGAATGTAAGAATTTCTAATATGAAATCCATTTCAAGGGTTCCTTGCATAAATGAAATTTGTAATGCCAGAACAAATAAGGAGTTTAGAATGAACCATGTACGTAAAGCTTGCAAACTTGCTTTTATCTACAGTATGCTTCTCAAAGAAAAAATACAGTAAAATCTAGCTAGAGTATTATTAATAATGCCGTAGCCAATAACTCTAGATAGTATAATATCTGAATGGTATATTCAGTGCACTGGTACTGGTCTACAAGACCAGTACAATGGTATCCATTGCTGGGAGAACCCACAGTGATAAGTTACAACAGTGAGATGCAAGGCAAACAGTAAGAATCAGATTTAATGAATTTAGATCCTGAAGAATTTTGGATAAAACAAAATCTTAACATTTAAAATGATGCAACTAAAATATTATTCATAGTTAAAAAGGAAAAGAAAGTTATCTATTGAAACACTGAAAATAACTGAAAAAAGGAACAGAGGAAAGGTTACCAACTAAATATTACATTCCAGAGAAGAGCAAGAAGAGACAAAAATTTACAGTGAATACTATTAAAACTTTCATTGTCGTGATTTCTACCTGGGCAAAATGGTCCGTCTTGGGGCAACAATTTTTGAACCAAAGTACCTTAAATGGGCTAACTTACATCATTATGCCATGTGGACAGAGAAGAACAAGGTCTTGGCCAAGAAATAATACCAAATGTTGTTGGAATGCTACAAGGAAAAGGATAGATGAAGCAGTGAAGGATGATAGGGGTGAACCTCTCCATAATCACAATGAAAGGTACAGAATGAGGAGACAAGAAAATACGGAAGACGAAACGGAAGAACAATTCAAAAATTGTGGCTAACACTAATTACTGTAAGAGTTCCTCAACACATACCTGTCTTCAATCACAAGATTTTCAACAGAGAAAAAGCTAGGAAAAATGCATGACTTGCCTAATGATGAGCCTCTATTAAATAATGAGTGAAAACCAGTACATGACTATGTATGTATGTGTTTGCAAATCAGTCTTGATGAAAGATATTAATCCTTCAATGCTCTCAGTGTATGAGCTAACACTATTTTCCAACAGAATTCCTTGATTCAGTTGGATTGCCACCACATAAATTGAACTGAAGATAGCATCTTCCATCATTTTAATGAGGAACTTCAATTTTCCAAGGTTTTTAAATGGAACATGGAAGATCATGATAGATATCGTGGCCCTGTCCAAGCCGGGATCCAAGGAGGAGGAGGATAAGATGGAGCTAGGGTTGATGGAGGAACAACCAGAGGAGCAGGATGAAGCAGTCCCAGGTCCCTTGGGCCTGGGAAGGGTCACCAGTGAAGGAGAGGGGACACAGTATGACCAAGCAAGGGGAAAGGAGAGGGCAGGCAGCAGGCCACAGGAGTGACGGACCTCCAGTGATGAGTAATTACCTCCCCCCAATCCCCGAGCACAGAAAATGAAAAAGAGGTGGGATCAGCGCAGGGCAACCCAATGACTCAGGAGGAGAGTGCCCCACCCTTCTTCACAAGGGTGGGGCACTCTCCTGGGAAATGACATTTAAAGAGACGCTGTTGGGAGGGGCACTTTCAAGAACAAGTGTTGCCTTTTTCCAGTCTCACATGCTGTTATCGACATCTGGATACTTTGCTGTGCCTTGCCCTGCTTGCCTTGTTTGCCTGGCCTGACTATGTGCAAGTTCGCAGTGACACAGTTCTGCTCAAGGTTGTGCTGCAGTCCCAGTGAACTCTTCCTGTGACAAGGATTCCTTGGAGCCAAATTTCCTGAACCGTGGCTGCTCTCAGAACTGTGCTGCTCCTCTGGACTAATAGCACCCAGGAACTATTGGAGGTGCGTGTTTAGAGCTTCGCTACTGGACTTGCAGTGAATGGTGGGATTTTGGGGGGGGGGGAGTTGTAACAATAAAGGAGAGTTAAGCCTTCATTCTGGCTGTGTTGTTTCCGTGCCCAGCTCCAGGTCATCGCAATAGAACTCCACAAAAATGTCATTGTAGCAAAAATAAAGGTTGGTGCATTCAAAAATGACATTATCATGATCCCAAGAATTATACTCTATTTATTGGAAGGTGAACAATCCCTCTTCAACAGACAGAGTTCCCACAGTCATGTCAGAGAGCACAGTCATGCTTTGCTCTCACTGTACTTAAAGCTCAAGGACAAGAAAAGAGCCTTGGTAGTACAGTGGTCTAAAGCACCCTGTTATTAATACCAGCTGCCTGCAATTATTGCAGGTTCGAATCTCACCAGGCTAAAGGTTGACTCAGTCTTCCATCCTTTCTAAGGTAGGTAAATTGAGGACCCAGTTTGTGGGGGCATAAGCTGACTTTGTATAAATATAGAAAAGTATGAAGGCTATTGCTTAGTGCATTGTAAGCCTCCCTGAGTCTCTGGAGAAGGGTGGCATACAAAACAAATTTTTTTAAAAAAGGACAAACTATGGATAATGGGTTGGTTTATCTGGAAAAACTGCAATTCCAGCATGATAAGCTGTAGGTCACTTTAAACTGATGGGGAAAAAATGAAAATGGAAATATTCTTAAAGAATGACAGGGCAGCCACAAATGTTGTTATCAATAACTTCGTTTGTTAAACAAAAAGCATCTATATTTGTCTTACTATGGATCTTTCTTCTTGATAAAATAATGTTTTTTTCTTTACTTTTAAAACCAAAGCAGTAGCATTCTATCCATGTTCATTCTGTTTCATTGTTTAACTAGGGAAATATTTCTGAAAGGGTAACTTTAGGTCAAGGGTTGTCTAATTACTAATAAAATATGGATAGTGATGTTCAAAGCATGAGATGAAATTATCAGTTTAAAATATCTAGCCCTTCAGCAATATTTCAGTTTTTAACATCAGCAATATTTTCAGTTTTTACACATTATTTTGCAAAATGGGTCCATAGAAGAAATGATCATGATAAGTCTTATTTCAGAAAAATATTGATGTTAAGCTAAAAGCCCAATGATGCATATTTGGTAGGCTAGAAAAGACATGTTCAAAAGGTAACGTCTGTTTGGCCAAAAATGTTCTAGGAATTTTGGTCTGTTATAATTGTATAATTTATAATTTTTTTGTAATGACATCTCTGTATGAAATAACCTAATAAGAATTAGCATTGAAATCCTTCTTAAAATGTACATTAATTTCATTGTAATATTCATTTTAATAATATTAATATTACTTAGGTTTAATTAGAGTCTTAACTATTGACATTAAACCCATTGCAATTGCATACATATATTTAGATATATTTAATTCAGCAGACTATGTAGAACTTAAGAAGAGATGTACAAATTGCAAATCCTAATTTTACAAAGAAATTTATGGATAAAGTGGACACCAATGGGAACAAATTAGATTAATTATATAACCAGAAGGTATCCCATATTTCTATATAACTTAAAGCTAGAATGTAGCTTTGTAGTTATGTTAAATAATTGTACAATTTTGAATGGTTATCCTTGGCCACTTTTTTCTCATTTTTCATTTAAGTATTAAGGACAACAAAGAGTTTTCAGCTAATTTTTATGTATGTGTGAGTATATATATTTAAGTGTACAAAGTTAGAAAGATTAGAAAAATTGAGGTTAGAAAAAGCTTTAAAACTTCTATCTTTCCCATTATAAGATTTTTTTTTCCAATTTCATGTGCAGTTAAATATCACGTCAACTGATAGCATATATGTTGAAGGTTAGAGTGAAAGTCGAATGACTGAACATTTCTGCCCACTTATATTGCCAGATATAAAATTAGATATAAAATTTATATTTTATAAAATGTATCAAATATAAAATTAGGAATAGTTTTGTTTCTATCTTTCCTTCTCTCTCTCCCTCCCTCCCTCCCTCCCTCCCTCCCTCCCTCCCTCCCTCCCTCTCTCTCTCTCTCTCTCTCTCTCTCTCAGGTCACCATTAATTAATAGACTCTAAAAATACAAAGTGAACAACATTTCAGTTCAAGCACAAGTGTTTATAAAGAAAGTGTCACTGTCCTTCCTGGACAAAAGCTTCTTTTGGCCCACAATGTTCTTTTGAAACCAAGCAGAAATGTAAGTAAAAATTGTATTACAGACAATTGCTACGGGAAAATGGCATGACAACTACCCCGATACCTGGATGAAGCTGTCTACCTGGATCTGTACCAGTTGGGCTTCAGGCCACGATACAGCACAGAAACGGCATTGGTTGCATTGGTTGATGATCTCTGGAGGGCTCAGGACAGAGGTTGTTCCTCTGTCCTGGTCCTATTAGATTTCTCAACGGATTTTGATACCATCGACCATGGTATCTTACTGCACCGGCTGGAGAGGTTAGGAATAGGGGGTACCATGCTTCGGTGGTTCTCCTCCTTCCTCTCTGACCGTTCGCAGTTTGTGTTGGCTGGGGGGCAGAGGTCGACCTCGAGGCACCTTATTTGTGGGGTGCCGCAAGGGTCAGTCCTCTCACCCCTTTTGTTCAATGTTTATGTAAAACCGCTAGGCAAGATCATCCATGGTTTCGGGGTGAGTGTTCATCAGTATGCTGATGACACACAGCTATACATCTCCACCCTGGACCACCCCAATGATGCCCTTACTGTGATGTCCCGTTGCCTGGAGGCCGTGCGGATCTGGATGGGGAGAAACAAACTCAGACTCAATCCCTCCAAGACCGAGTGGCTGTGGCTTCTGGCATCCCGGTATAGTCAGCTGGTACCATCACTGACAATTGGGGATGAGACCTTACTTCCCACAGAGAGGGCTCGCAACTTAGGTGTCCTCCTGGATTCACAGCTATCTTTAGAAGAGCACATGATGGCCGTGGCCAGGGGGGCCTTTTATCAGGTTCGCCTGATCCGCCAGTTGCGTCCCTTTCTGGATCGGGATGCCTTGCGCACAGTCATTCATGCCCTAGTCACTTCCCGTATGGACTACTGTAATGCTCTCTACATGGGGCTCCCCTTGAAGAGTACCCACAGGCTCCAGCTGGTCCAGAATGTAGCCGTGTGGGTGATTATGGGCGCAACTCGTTACGCCCATGTAACACCTCTCCTGCGCAAGCTGCACTGGCTCCCGGTGGTCTTCCGGGCGCAATTCAAGGTGTTAGTCATCACCTTTAAAGCACTCCATGGCTTAGGACCTGGGTACCTACGAGACCGTTTTTTGCCACCAATAGCCTCCCACCGACCAGTTCGTTCTCACAGGGAGGGACTACTCAGGGTACCATCAGTCAAATCATGCCAACTGGCGACTCCCAGGGGGAGGACCTTCTCTGTGAGGGCTCCAACCCTTTGGAATGAACTGCCCCCGGAGATACGGAATATCCCTGATCTCCGTGCTTTCCACCGTGCCCTCAAGACCCTGATGTTCCAACAGGCGGGGCTAAACATATGAACATGTGAATGATCTTTTAAAATGTACACCGCCTTGAGTCCTACGGGAGAAAGGCGGTATAGAAATATAATTAATAAATAATGAAATAAATAAATAAATAAAATATTTTGCCTTTGTAATAAATAATTAGCCGTTTATCATAAAACAAAACTAAATTAAACTTCCCTCCACAAATGACAGTAATTTGTAAGGGAATTAAAACATCCCAGTTCCCAAACCTAGCAAAAGACTATGAAAAATAGAAAAATGTTGCCACATACAGTTTCTTACTATGCCTGCAGGATGGTGATTCTTGTGTCTAATCTACTAGTCCAGTAATGACTGTCATCTAATGTAATATCAGACATAAAAACAATTAGTTATTCAGAAGGAAGGATTGAATTAAGCCTTGCCACTTTTGCTTTCTATCAAATAGAAGATTTGACATAATTTGTGTGTCCTGGCTGTATGTTTATATGGCCAAGTGGAAAGACAAAATCAAGAGGACTTATTTACTTTTATAGCCGTAAGTGCATTCTTGAATGTACAGTTCCTAGAAATAATATTAACAAATGAAAACTTTCAGTTCTGACTTTTGCTGCTAATTTAGCAGAGCTAATGTTACAGCTAAAGAGTTGAATGTTGTTCACTAGCATGTCTGTTTTACATGCTGCACAAAGCAAGATTGGAGAAGGAGACAGAAAGCAAATGATGATACATGATGTGGAAAAGAAAATAACCTAAAAGCATAACTGAGAAAAGAAGAAAATGGCTGCCTGAATAAGAGAATATAAAAAGCAATACTGAAAAGGGGAAGATGAAGTGACACTAAAAATAGATCACATATTCCCAGACTGAATCTCCCCAGTCCTACATCAGTGTGTATATCATTACATTTACTGTTTTTCAGTGGAACTTTAAAAAAAAAACTATATCGAAGACATTGAGAGTAATCTACAACTGATTTCTTTCTCAGAATAACATATTAAAAGGCAAGGAGGCCCTGGTAACTTTAGTTATTTATTTATATTTAACTTATAACCATCTTCACCATGAACAACTCAATGTATCATATATAATAGTCCTAACTTCTAATTTCTCTACCTCAGCGATGTCAAACTCATGTCATCACAGCAGTGTCATGTGACGTATCCAGACTTTTTCCTTCTTTGCTAAACCAGACATGGGAGTGGCCAGAGTGTGACACATCTGGCCCACAGGCCAGGAGTTTGACAGCCCTGCTCTACCTCAACAATCCTTTGAGTTGCCTTGGTCTCAGACAGAGTGACAAATGACTGGCTTTAATGCTTAAGAGAAAATTAGCATGTTTCCAGTTTCTAGTCCAACACTTTAAACTTAAGGTATGGTTTGGCCATTGTAATATAGTTGGTTTTTCCTGTTCCTACTTTCCCACTCACACACAAAAATACTACTTTGTCCAATCAAGCTGCAGGCTGATAGACTAAGACTAGTAAAAGAAATTTGACTTGACTTTCTAAATCAGCATGACAAAGTGTGCCTAAAACACCATTACAATGCATGTGACAAGATTGTTGCTGCAAATGTACTTGGTACTTGCTTTAAATTAAACGTTAACTTGCTTCTTTCTTGGTTTTAGTTTTCTCTTTTATGTATTGCCACAAAACCATCAAAATAGGAAATAACTTATGAATTTCTAAATAAGCAAACTTATCTCAGTGGCTAAGACGCTGAGCTTGTCAATTGAAAGGTCGTCAGTTCAGCAGTTCAAATCCTTAGTGCTGCATAACGGGGTGAGCTCCCATTCTTGTCCCAGCTTCTGCCAACCTAGCAGTTCAAACGCACGTAAAAAATGCAAGTAGAAAAATAGGGACCACCTTTGGTGGGAAGGTAACAGCGTTCCGTGCGCCTTTGGCATTTAGTCATGCCAGCCACATGACAACGGAGACATCTTCGGACAGCGCTGGCTCTTTGGCTTTGAAATGGAGATGAGCACCTCCCCCTAGAGTCAGGAACGACTAGCACATATGTGAGAAGGGAACCTTTACCTTTACCTAAAAGATATAAAATAACTTTGGATTTTTAAACCAACCATCATTTGTAAAAACAAGTTAAATACCTTTTATTCTATGAGGTCAGAATTTATTTTTTCATTAGAAATTATTATGCAACATGCAGGCAAAAATATAATACATTGCTGACATTCCTCATAATGCATTCTCATGAGCAGGAAATTTGTCCCAGCTGAGCATAATTTATTTGTTGTAGCAGCACAAAAATGAGCTATGATGTGCAATGTTGTGAGAAAGCTGAAATCAAGTCTGGATCTCATGTTAGATCTCCTTTAGGAGCATCTAGAATTATAAAATTTAAACCATCCAATATATAAAAAATATATATCTTCAAATGCTTACAATTGAAACACAAACATTATGCTAATTAGAATTTCAATGTTATCATTTCAAAACACATAATTACATCTATAATACAGAAGTCATATGAAGCAAATTGTTGCTGTTTATACTGAATTATCTTAAGATGTATTCAAATTCCTAATGCAGTAAAAGAAGATAAGCTCTTCCACTTTACCTTTAAGCAAACCTTTTTAAAAGTTAGATATTTCTTTTCTACTCATGGAGCTATATTTTTGAAGATCTTAAAAAGAACTCAAGAAATAACAGAATAAAACATCTGTCAGACTAAATATGTAAATTATAAAGTTGAGACTCTGAGCTGGAGACTTAAGTCAGAGTACTAGTATATCAAGAAGTTGATGAAAGCCGTTATCACTGTTAAGGAGGCAGCTGATTTTATCTGTGACATTTTTAGCCTTCAGAAGCCTACTGATTTTTTTCCCCATTGAGATCAAAGAAAATGCAATCAGATTTGCATATGGTTTCAGAGTATATTTCTCTGCATGTATTCCTTCCCTCTGTTTGCTTCTTTCTTACTTCTTCATTTCAAACATTGAAAAATTTAACTAAAATGGTGCAGGAAAAAAGAACCTAATCCTCTATTGCAGACAGATGAAATGGCCAATGAAATAATTGATAGCAATATGTCGTTATTTTCCAAATCAAAGTAATAATAATCAGGGTATTTTTTTAAAACAAACAGTCTTTTAGTGGTATTAACAAATCTCCAGAGAAGATGGGGAGCACTATTGAATTCTGAAATAAGCTACCAATTTACAGCAAGCCTTGCCATTTTTGGCTTAATCTGATGCCCCAAAATGCTACAGTAAGGCCAAAAAAGTATTCAGATTAACCCCAGCAACATTACTGGACCCATAAAGCTAACAAGGCTAGTGAAAATGTCCACTGTCAATCAGTTTTTTTTTTTAAAGAATTAGCCATGTTAATATAAATCATATAGAGGTAAAGTGAAGCACCAGCCAGCGGTGCATCTGCCAGTGAAAACGGAACTTGGGAGAGCTGGCAGAGTACTACCAAAACAAACTACTAGTAAAAGTGGCATTTGATCACAAGGCAAAGAGGCATCGAGTAATGTTTCCCCTATTGCATTTGAGCATCCAAGAAGAGACAGGAAAGGAGATAGGGAAAGAGGACACACAAAGAAAAAGACGGGGGAAAAACAAGGAAGGAAAAAGAAAGAAAAAGAGGAAGGAAGAAGAAAGAAAGGAAAATGAAGAGGGAAGGAAAAAAGAAAAGGAAGGAAGGAAGGAAGGAAGGAAGGAAGGAAGGAAGGAAGGAAGGAGAGAGATTATAATGAGAGGGAGGATCTGAGGGAAGTCCTGCCTTATCACTTGGCTATCAGCAGCCCTGCTGCCCTTTTGCTATCCCCTTGTCTCCTCCCCCTGACCTTTCCTGGTGATCTCCCATTCTATCACTGAGAATGCTTTGGTTACAAAGCTGGGTCTTCTTGCCTAGAGAGGGAGTGGGCCTTCCTCTGACCCATGCACTTTGCCTTTCCAGATACATGATGAGCAACCTCACCAAGGAGAGGGAGAACAGCAGCAGCAGCCTCAAGGAGGAAGTAAGTACAGCACGGAAGCAGGGCTGGGTTGAGCTGGGCTGTGGGGTCCTGGTGCCCTGAGAACTCAAGGGCCAGGCTGGGCACTTGCCCTCCACTGCCTAGGGCTCTGGATAGCCTGCATCGCCATCTGGGAGTCCTCCATGTGGCCTGAAAGGGACAGTGAGGCTCTTCTGGAGGAAAAGGCTGTGGCGTTCTCCCTGGTCTCGCCTTCCTCTATTGGAGACAATGGATTCCCCCAGCCCTGCCTGTACCACCACAGGCACCCTCCCCCCCCCAAGGTCAAACACAATCCTGATGCAGCCCTATGAGAAAGTTGTCAAGCAAGGTTGCTTATTAACCCCCTTCTTATTCAATTTCTATAAAAACTTCATGAAGGGCCACTTCTTCAACTCACATTTTTACTCCCTAAAACATTCTGGAAGAAACATTTCTGTCCTACCCTTTGCAGACAAAACAGCAATACTGTGAATAAAGCCTATTGGCCTTAAAAGAGCACTAAAAACAGTAACGCAATACTGCAAAGTACTGAAGACTAGCTAGAACTCCATTATCATGAAACTAAAATCATGGCCTTTGTCAAAAGGCCAAAGAGCCATTTCTTTAGCATAGATGGCCACAAAATTGAGGAGGTCTCCTGTTTCAAATGGAAATAGTCCTCTGTTCAGCAGCTGTAGGAAAGCTCATATATAAGACTCTGATGTGTTCTCTATGCTTTTTAATTGACTATAACCCACTACTCTGATCCTGGTCCACTACCAGAATAAGATTTGATGTGATATTACAGAGCACAATTTAAAAATCACAAAAGATAGATCTTTTTACAACTTTCCTAAAGCTAGACAAAAATTAAACCAATAATCTGTTAGTGACAGATAAATACACTTGGGCTGCATTGGCTAATTCATTTCAAATAAATAATCACTCTGAAATAATTATACTTTTTGCATATTATTTGGTGTTACATTAAAAATATATGAACAATGTGTACATCTGAAGAACTTGCAGTACAAAAAGGTCTATTCTCATCTACCTTTTGGTCTGCTTCTTGCTCTTAAAAATAGGACCTCTATGACAGTGGTGGGTTGCTACCAGTTTGCCCCAGTTCAGGCAAACTGGTAGCAGCAGTGGCAGGAGGCTCTGCCCACCCGGATGGACATCATCAAATATAATCTGTGCATGCGCGTGAGCGAACCGGTAGCAAAGGTAAGTGAAACCCATCCCTGTTCTTTGAGCATGACTTAAGAAGTTGTCACAGTCCACAGAGCCAGATTTTACTCAATTTTGCTGTTTATCTCTTCTTGATGCATTCTATCTTTTGTCTTGGTTAATACATGTTTAATCTTGATTCTATGTTCTGTCTTTCATAATTTTGGATTAGGGTTTGACTATTGGGCTGGATTGTTTGCATAGAAGCAGATATTATTCAACCTGTGAACATTGGAACTAGGAGTCCGCATAATTGACCCAGAAACAATTACCCAAGAATTGACATAGGATGGTGGCCAAAAGATTAGCCATTCCCTGAATTTGCAAGATAAAGCCCATAATTGGTTCAGCACTGCTTTTCTAGGGACCTCCCAGCAGGCAAGCAAACTAACAGGGATGAGGCTAACGATCAGATCAATGCCTCTGCTATGTCAATCCTTTTGTTTGAACCAAGCGTTCTGAACTTTAGTAAAACTGATCTTAAAAATAATGAAATTCTTTTATTTTGAAATTCTGTCAAGTTTCCCTTTGGCACACTAAGGTTGTTGGTGAAATTAGCAATGTTAAAAAATTGAAAAGAAAGAAAACCAAAAAAGGGAGAACAAAGCTGACTTATTCATAGTATAATCTCCATACGAAATTTCAAAGTACTAAAGTTCTCCTGTAGAAAAGGCCCTAACTTGTAGCACTTAGAGAAACTTTTGAAATGAATGAAATATTCATTTGATTGTTCTTTTATTGCTGTAAACTAACTTCTAGGATTGTATTTTAGCTAATTGGATGCATATGCTGATTTGAATAAAAATAATATTTATTCATCTGATCATTTCATTCAAAGAATTGCTTTTATCTCAGCTGGGACACTTTTATGTGAAACTCAGACACATTCCCACTGCTCCTTCTAAAGCAGCTCCTACATAACTTGTACCCACTGGCATAACTTACTTCAGAGATGATACATATTGTTGTACATCTTTTTCTGGTTATTTCTAAGTATTATATAAGGTTGCTGTTAGTATAAATTTATGAATAATAGCAATATTACTGTATTTATCAGCTATAGAACATTAGTACTATGCATATCGCTGTTCAAGATTCTGAACTAACATTTATAGTTTAACTACCAGTTTTTTTTTTCTTAAATAGAGCTTATAAAAGCTCTTTTGGGATTTTTTTTAAACGATAAAATTTATGCACAAATTTGATTGAACATTATGTTTAAATAGTCACATTGCCATCTACTGACAAGGTTTTAGAAAAAACGCTACTTGCTACTTTCTTTTGCAAAACAAGTCTTCCAATCCTACACTACTTATTTAAAATTTGAATATAATTTATGTGATAAAAACAGTATGTTTTGCATGTTCTTCAGTATAATCACTTGTGATGATCCCAAAGCAATTCATTCAGGGCCTCATAGCTCAGTTAGATATAGATATTGGTTAATTAGTACACTGAACTGCAACAAAAGTAGATTTCAGGCATTTAGTCATAGAAGGCTATATCAGTAAGACTGGATTGCAGGTATACAACACAAGGGATACGGATAAGATTTTGTTATACCAATGTTTATCTTACCTTTTATTTTATAAAATCACTGAAAAATTGATATTGCTGTAGTGTAAAATGAGAAATGGGACATTAAAAATATGTTTTGTGGATTAAAAACTAGTGGAATCACAGTATTTTTGCTTCAGAATGAAAAAGTCCCCAAATTTGCAAATGCATCCTATTGCGCTAAATAACTTTTAGTTATTTCTAGAGGAAAAATCTAGATCAAGCAAGTAGTCCTTGGCTGAACTAAAGTAGTGTGTTTTCGGTTCACAGTAGCTGCAGTTTGTGTTTTCTTAACAGTTTGGTCTCCTGCAGTGGATTTATATCAGTGGTGGGATTCAAATTTTTTTTACTACCAGTTCTGTGAGTGTGGCTTGATGGGTGTGGCTTAGTGATCATGTGACTGGGTGGGTGTGGCCAACTCGATGTCACTCATGTCGAGCGGCGCTTCACCTCACCTGGCCTCTCATGACCATCGGGATGTTGCAATGGGCATAAGTGCAAAAAACAGTCATAAATCACTTTTTTCAGTTCCACCATAACTTTGAATGGTCACTAAATGAAATGTTGTAAGTCAAGGATTACCTGTACAAAAATACAAAAAGCTTCTTTGCTTGCAAAAAGCTGCCTAAATGCCAATCATTAGATTAGAAATACCTGCAAGCCAGAGTTACAAATCAGGCAGGGTGCCAGAGCACCTTGAGGAATTAAAATAGTTAAAATGCAATGATAACTATCAGCAACCAACTCTTGCTCATAAAGTGAAAACCTTTAGCAGAGAGGTCATTTAAGCTCTCCAGAAAGAGCACACCCAGGACAAGCAATCCTTAGATCCATTTGCACCACTTAAAGATACCAGCTAGTCTTACTCACCTCATAAGATATCCTAAGGAAATCATCTAGATTTAAGGAAAGACCACATGCCCCCCAGAAAGGCAGTAAAAAATCAGTGCCAAGCTTGCACTGCCTCTTGAAGGTACACCCCAAAAGGACAGTGCCAAGAACCACTAAAGCAATGAAGGAATACCCCCTACCCAGATAGAAAAAGCACTTGAGATAAGCCTAACTGCAAAGAAAGCAATTAACACTAGAATGCAGCAAAGGAACAAACAAGGTAGCTGTTGCTTGTTAAACCACTTACCAGAACAAATAGACACAGGAACTAGCCAGATTTTTGAAGCTGCTTCTTTTCAGGACAGAGATTAACATTTTTCCTTCCAAACAAAACTGAATAGGGAAAATAATCTCATTAATAAACACAGGATTAAACATCACCAAGCACAGAATTAAACTGCACCAAAAACCAGTTTTAGACCAAAAGTCAGAAAGGCTATAAACTCACGTTTGAATGTCAATCTTTCTAGCTAGCCAAGAAGCCTTGCTGAATGTCACTCATCTTAGTTCCTTGTCATTAAAAGCTTCTTTCCAATAGCTCTGCTTCGTTATTCAATTATTTCTTCAAAGTGCTGATTGTTGCATCCCAACTGGGATGCAACATCCCAAATACTCCAAAAGGGGAGTATTTCCTCCCAACAGCAGTGTAAAAAGCTTAAAACAACCTTTCTCCTTTAAGAAAGTCAAGCCCCTAATAAAGCAAAGCAAAGTACCAGCAAAGAAAAAAAAACTCCAGAGAAGCTCAGGCGACAGTAAGTCTAGCCCTACTGCCAAGAATGTAATAAGGGTTAACGGAGAGGCAGTTTCTGTAAACAGAACAATAAAGATTAGGCTAGAAACAACACCAGAATGTTGTAATTCCTTACAGTATTAACCCTGTAAAGTGGAAAAAAACAAAAGGAGATTTCTACTATCAACCGGTTTCCTGAACTGCTTAGAAAATTAACTACTGGTTCTAGCAAATAGGTGCGAACCTGTAGAATCCAAACTCTGATTTATATAAATGTACAATGGTAACAAAAGAAATAATCAGTTATTGATTAACCACAAAGGCTTGATTCAATCCAGGTTTTATAAATACTGATGAAAATTAGTTACATTTTCAGTTCTTTGAAGCTATGATGTCATATTCATTTTTAATGAGGACTTTTTTTTTTAAAGAAATGCCTCTGACATAATAAATGCACAGGTTTTTTTTAATGGGGAAAATGGGAGGAAGGAATATTATACATGTTTGCCTCCTTGAGTTATTTATAAAAATAACAAAGCAGTATAAAACAAATAAATAAACTTTAAAAAGAATTGAAGTCATACCTGCTGTGGAAGTAAGGAAAGACTAAGCAGGAACTCTGAAAAAGGAATAAACAATTGAAGGAAATGTCATGGCAAATAGCAGATACAACTCAGGTTGCCTTACGATACTACAAACAATACTTTAGAGATAGACAAGACTCAAAAGAGTACTGCTGAAAAAAGATTGAATTGGCAGATTTACAGGATCACAGCAGAAGAAATAACTGAAAGACCAAAGGGGTGTCAGAGAAAACTGGAACAATCAATCTGACTACTTATCTCATCTCTAAAATTAATGACCTGACCTCTGATTTGAACTTAATGGATAAGGATATTGAACATGCTCAGCAGGTTTACTTTCCTAGAAACTTACAGAAACCTAAAAACATTTTGGTCAGACCTATAGTCCAAATACAAAAGAAAAAAAAGAAGAAGAAGAAGAAAAATCTATGAGATTAAATGGGATGGTGAAAGAATATCCTTCTTCCAAGATATTACCCTACCGACAGAATTACTGACAGAAAAACCTTGAGGGAGATGGGTAGTCTAGAAACATATAAATACTGTATAATATACATATATAAAAAATAGAAAGTCTAATCTATCTGATTTATATTTATTAAATTAAATTAATTTCAATTGTTGATTTGTTTTAGAAAGAAAAAGTGCTTTACACACAAACAAAAGCTCCCCTTCCCCTCAAATTGAATGGATTCAATCTGATTTGATTCAATAGTCCCAGTGAATTCAACAATTCAATCTGGAAAGTTAGTTTGCTTATTAGATTCGGTGGAATTTGTTTGGATTCAAACCTCCAAGTCAAATACACAACTATCAATAATTTTGGGACAACAGAGTTACAGTGGAAGATTGATCATTTTTAGATGTTTGATTATATTCTCTTTGTAACATATTTCACAGAATTCGATAAAAGACTTGATTAAAAATATTGGATGTATCAGAGTACATCCAATTTTGTATATGAGCATATGCACCTGTGACAGAGAGACAAAGTGACAGATGTAACCTTAGCGTGTCGTTTTAAATATAGACATTGCTCAAAATGCATTCCCAAATGAAACCAGGCTCAATAGATTGCACAGTTTATGAACTTATAAGAACTGACATCCCCTTCTTTCAATAGAATTGTTACAGATGTGCATAGTACTCTTTAAAAACCTTCCTTCTTTGGCTACTTCAGGTGGCTTTCCAAACTTCTGTTTTAATTATCTATCTTCTTTATGAAACTATTGGTAATACGTTTTCAAATAATTGATAGACACTGTAAGGAAATACAATGTCCAAATAAAAGCAGGTATAGTAAGAAAAAGATGAAACAAAAGTAAGTTTATTTAAAAGAAAATCTGAACATTATTTTTCATTTGTAAGAAAATAAAATATATTCAGTTGATTTTAGGATATGCATGAAATATTAAGGAAGGCAGGTAAAAAAACTTTAGAGGGATAACATTTTACAAATTATTTACTGTTGTTGTTTGTTAGAGTGTCATATTGTTGGAATTCCTATGGTCATATCAGTTCAAAAAGTTAAATTAATGATTTCTGGATATATTCTATACCAGGGGTTCCCATCCCCTGGGCCACGGCCCACTACCGGGCAATGGCCTGTTCAAAACTGGACTGTGGGAGAGATGGACAAGCACTTGTGTGAGAACCTCCACTCATGCTAACAGAGGGCATTTGCACTTGCACTTTTATGCGAAGCTCCACTCCACTCAAACACCTTCTGTTCATGTTTGCGCCCATCACTCACACAAATGGAGATGTGTGCATGCACATGTGCCTACCTATCACATGCCCCTCCCTCCGATGGGCCGGGCTGCCAAGCTAAAAAGGTTAGGAATTGCTGTTCTACACTGTTTCCATTCTGGATAGAGTGGAACAGTAAATTCAGTTTTGATGCAGTTAATAAACCAGATAATGACTACATTATACAAATAAATTGTAGTACAATAAACAATATCATGAAATGTATTTGTCAAGCATCCTGTAATCTAAAATCTGACCCTCATATTTAGATTGTAGCAGAGCAAATTGTACATGCATTTAATGAACTCAACTTGTGATATTATTTAGTTCAATATCAATTTAAGGCACTTGAAAAATTTTCATATCCTTATTTTATTCCTAAGGGACATATACAACTTGAAGAATGCAGAAACATCAGAAATAAAGAGAAAAATAGATAGCAGCATTTAGAGAATTAAAAACTATATGAAGAAGGAAGGATGTAAGTAAGGAAAGGAAGATATAGAACTGATAGCTAACTGAAAACCTGTTGCTGAATGACAACTCAAGGAACGACTATTTGGGGGTTTCCTCAAGACAGCTGGACAGGTACAAGATAAATTTTAGCCTGTTCTAGAACTGTTCTTAAAGTAAACTAAGCAAAAATGAAATCACCATAATAATGTCCTGACAACCAGTTTCATAAAGACTTTCTTTTTCTAGTAGAACTTTATAGAATGGTAGATAATTCTGTTTCAGAATATATGTTTAAAATATATAAAGTTGCAATTCAGTTTAATGTTGCTATTGGAGAAATAATGGAAAAATACTCCCCCCCCCGAATAGTAGCCATTATCATACACAACTATTTTTGTTACATTTGTAGTTCTTTCCTCCATCTTCACTCTATAATAGTGTACAGTATGTAATATATTTATAGTATATGTAACAATATTTTTCTTTTTCTAAAAAATGTTTTTGTGCTTAATCGCTCACTTATAAATAGTACAAATCGTTTACAACACACTCATTTTTCTGTTGTAAATCCTTTGCATTCATTCATTCTTACGTCCTTTATCAATTTTTAAGAGGATCATCACTGATCAATAGAAAATTTAGACATGAAAAGAAAGGTGATGTCAGCACCCCAAGTTTCATTTATCCTAGTGCTGACATGAAGGAAATAGAGTGAGAAGAAGCAGGTTGGCCTTTCACACAATTGCTGCCTGGCAGAGATATCACCTAGGAGATGGGTTGGGAGGGGGACATTCCTGTGAGGTGACGTAGTAAGAGTGACTTGGAAGATGGCTAATAAGATGCTGGGTAACGAGGGACAGAAAGGGAAGGGTTTGGGGGTTAGCAGGTCAGTACTGGCACCAATAGAGTCGGGGCCAGACATGTTCATTCTAAATAAATGAAAGATTTCATTAAAGACTATTTGTTTGGAAAATGTAATTTATTTAAAACAACATCGGAACCTGACAGGTTAAATGCTGATATTTCCAATTTTAATTACTTTTGGAGCTTCTCTAAGCCCAACAATATTAGATATATACATACATATCTACATACATACCTACATACAAACATACATACATACAAATACATACACACATACAAAGAGAGAGAAAGAGACATTGAAAAAAGTAGCATGCAAATAAAGCCAGAGTGTGATAAAAGGGGAAAATATACATTCTTTCTCCTGACATTGTAGCATCAGAGATGGAATTCACTTCCTTCCCTACCGGTTTGCAAATGTGAGCAAACATAAAGCACGATTCATTTTGATATCTAGTATTCAGTACTTAATAACTACAATTTTAAGCATCTTCAACTTCCAACCCTAGCTTCTCAGAAACTCTGGTTGTGGAAGAAATTCTTCTTCCTTCTGTAGGCATTATATGTCTGACAGGTCTACTATGAAAAGTTAGAAGTAAAATTTAAAACTAATTTAAAGGGGTACTGAATATAGGGGTGAGAAGTTCATTGGGCAATGTGAATGAGCTGTCTTCTCTGAAAATACTTAAAGATGTTTCTAATCTGTACGTCATAAACTTACTGTAAAGTAAAACAGCACAGTACAGTAAAACAAACCACAGTCTTTCTTTCTTGTTTATCATTTATACATAATTCAAAAATGCCTGTATTCACAAGAATTCCAACAACATTTTAAACTTAATGCATACATTTATTCAGTAAACAATAAATATTTGAATATATCACATTGTGTTAAGCAGGACATCAAATTCTATAGATGATCATAGACGCCATCAAAAGGCGCGCAAGGAACTGTCAAAGCAGCTGCTTTACAAATATGAGCTAATACCAGAGAGCAAGACTAGCCTACAAAGTTCAGGCATAATTCCTGCTTCATTGACATATTTCCTTCACGCTGACTTGACAGGAGGTGAAGAGCATTCAACCTAATCAGAAAGAATACAAAAACTAGTAGAGTCCTTTGGTGAAAACTTAAACTCTGAAAGCAAAGGTCAACAAATCTCTTCCTGTTATCGTTTGCTATGAAATCAACAAGGCATTGAAAGAAAATGAGTTGAATATGGGCAGTTTAGAGATGTCAAATGTTGGTTACATTGCAGAACCTTTTAACCAATACAAAGGTACATGTGTTTGCAGTAGTTGCAAATTTATTAGGCTACTACCACAGGAAAGTTTGGGACAAAATAAAGAGAGGGTCACGGTCTATAATTTTATTGAAGCCCAGTATTCTTCTTCTTGTCTTCATGGCACACAGACCATTATGGAATGAGAAGCTGCTTCAGTAGAGATATAAGTTTTCATTAAAATTCCAATACATATTTTATTAGAAATGTTTACAAAAATAAAGGATAAATGTGAAAGTATATAAATAACAATTAAGAAAAATAAAATGGGTTAAACAAAAAGTATGAAGAACAATATGGAAAATGAAAAAAGGTAAAGAAGCAGTTACAAACTTATCTCTTAAAGTTAAACATTTTTAATCAGCGAGAGTAGAAATCACCATTTCATTTTTTATTTTCAGCAAAAAGTTCATAAAAGGGTCCAATCTTTTATAAAAGTATTTATTGTTTTCTACCTGATCAAACAGGTCAATTTGATCATTTCTGTTAATTCTGTCATTTTCATAATCTAATCTTCCATTGTAGATGTTTCAGTATTGTATTTCAGTGTTGTGCGTATTATAGCCTTGCTTTGTTATAATATACAAAACCAATCTGCTCTGAGTCTTTTCCAATTGATTATCCATATGTTTCTATGAAAGACTGTAGTTTCATCTGAATATTGATAATTTAAAATTTTTTCAACATCTTACAGAACAGAATAAAAGAGTTTGAAGTGATCTTGGGAGTCTTCTAGTCCAAACCCTGCTCAAGCAGGAAACCTCATATCATTTCAGACAAATGGTTGTCCAAACTCTTCTTAAAAACTTCTAGTGCTTGAGCACCCACAACTTCTGGAGACAAGCCGTTCCACTGGTTAATTTTTCTAACTGTCAGGAAATTTCTCCTTAGTTCTAGGTTGATCCTCTCCTTGATTAGTTTCCATCCATTGTTTCTTGTCCTGCCATTAGGTGCCTTGGAGACTAGGTTGACCTCCTCTTCTTTATGGCAGACCCTTGGTATGAATATACATATTTATATACAATATTTTTCTGCTTTTTCATGCATGATAAAATGTTCCTTCATGTTTTTTCCACTTCCAGAATTGACTAGAAGTACCTTCATATATCTTAAATAATTTCTCTAGTATCATACACTAATGATATAATAATAATAATAATACTTTATTTACGGTCACAGACCAAAATGCAAGCATAACTACAGAAAAAAGCATAGGAAAAGCATCATCACGAACAGCCGGCCTCCAGAAGCCCCAGCCGAGAGGAACCACAGCACTCTCCTCTAATGGTTACGGCTCTTAAAAAGAATTTTGAGACCTGAGAGGTAGTGTATGAGGAGCCATCTCCTAAACAGTACAAGGCCAAATTACTGGCATTGGGCCCACAAAGGTCTGTCTCTAAGAGAGACATCAAATTGGTCCTGTCTATGTTGTACATGGGACAGTGTAACAGGACGTGCTCCGCAGTCTCTACCTCCGCTCTGCCACAGGGACATAGCCGCTCGCCCATCAGGAGCCTCTTGAATCGTCCATCCAGCAATGCTGAAGACAAGACGTTAAAGCGAGCAAGGGAGAAGACTCTTCTATACTTGGGGATGGTTAGAGTATAGAAATATGAGGCCATCTTCAGTCCGTAATTATCTCCGTAATCTCCGCTAAAGACCAGAGGGGAGCAGGTCTTATTGGCTCTGGCTCTCTGGTATTGTAAGTCTATGTCCACAAGCCGTTGGACTACCCTAGATTGGGCGTCTTTAAGGCCATAGTCTCCCATGGCATCCCCCGAAAAGCCTAACAGGTGGAGTTTCTTTGTCAGTTCCCTCTCCCATCGAGACATATAGGGGTCAGCTAACACCAGGGAGAGGTAGCTACCAGGGGCTGCCAAAAAGAGCACCCGAAACCACCATTTAAAGGTGTTGATCCATGCCATGCATTCGACTGATCGAATGCCCAGTTCCAGGTACATTGGAGCAAAGCCAACACAGGGAGGGAGACCCAAAAGTTTCCTTAAGAAAGAAGCCTGGGTTCTTTTGATACACTCCTTGAAGCCCTGTATCCATATAGGAACTCCGTAAAGAGTTTGGGCCAAGGTTTTGGCTTTGTAAATATGCAGAGCAGAAGGAATAGATTGGCCACCTTGGGTATCGAAAAATCTTAAAATCTGCTGATGGCTACAAGAGGCTGAATTCTGTACCTGGGTTCGATGTCTAGTCCAAGCACCGGTGTTCTGAAAATAAATACCTAAATACTTAAAATGGGAAACCTGCTTGACAGCATTACCCTTAATAGCCCAGTTATGTAGCTTCCGGGCTCTAGAGAACACCAATACTTTTGATTTGTCGTAATTAATGGACAAATGATTCTCAGCGCAGTAGGACCCAAATGATATATTATTTTATTAAAACTATAATACAGTGTTAATTTCAATCCTTTTTTCCATATTCTGTCCTACTGATTAATATGCATAAAACCAAAATTCCTAACCAACTTTATTATACACTCTTCAGTTTCAAATCTCAACTAAAGATTATACATTTTAGCAATCACATATTCATCATTTGTGCATAACTCAGTGTTGAATTCCATATAATGCCGTTCAATTCCAGTTAACTGTTTATCTACATGTTTAATGTGTGCATATATATTGTGCATATGAAAGGTAGGGCACTCATCCCACAGATGAAAAAAGTGAGCAACCCAACAATGACCAGCTAAAATTAAAACTAAAATTAAAAATTCATGATCTTCTGGTTTAATCACTCCAAGTTGACTCTTGTTAAAAGAATGATTGATATAAAATGTTTTAAAGCTGTTTTAAAATTGGAGCACCTGAAAATTAGAAAGAAAATGCTGAAGCTTGAAAAATGAAAATTAAAAAAGGAGAATTTGTTTTTGTTTTTGAAAACTGATAATAAAATGGAACATAATTTGGAAGAAAGAAATGCAATTAGTCAATAAATTATATTCCCTTCGTAAAACAATTATTTTGGCAAGCAAATTGATAATACAAGCATACAAGCATAACATGTCTTTAAATACAGTACATCAGATAAAAGATGGTTGGGCTATTGCGTGACAAAGATATTAAAATAGCACTAAAGAAAAAAAAAGCAGAACGCAAACCGAATGAGTTTAATTTCATCTATCTTCATTGCAGAAAACCAAGGATATATCTGAGCTGATATTTTCATTAATAGTACTGTGAAGTAGATATAAATAATACAGTATATCATTATTATAAAATAATAAATAGTAAAAGAAAAAATCTGCATTGTTTCCAAACCTTTGCCCAAACCTTATTAGAGCAATATGAGTGGATTCATAAATTAGATTCATACCTGCTGTTTGAGTGCTAAATTTGACAACTTTGGCAACAGCAAAATAGAGCTATAGATCAGATTTTTTTCAAGACTGAAGTTCTATGAGAGATCATGAAAAAATATTTTTAATTTCACATACTACACAACGTATTGGATTGTTGTATGTGCTACAAGTCAGCTTACTGATAATGCCAATGTACAATAATCTGTAGGTATAATGATTTTTATGCAAGGGTTCCCTGAGACCAGACAAAGAATTTTTCCAATTTAATAAAAAAAAAGTTGAAAAACAGTCTAGATAAGGGGTGTCAAACTCATGTCACCACGGCTGCGTCCATGATGCAGAAAAAAGAATCAGGATTTTTTTCCCCTTTGCTAAACTGGAATATATCCATAAGAAATATATCCTTTAAAATCCTTGATTAAATTGTATACAAATAATTTACAATTTTACTTTGTATATGATTGCCCTTTTGTATTGCCATCATTGTGATCCAGCTTTGAAATTAAATCTTAGGCCTATTTTAAATGTATATTCAGAGTAACTTTATCTGTCTCTAAATACCAAAACTACTTATTGAAACATTTGTCATTTTCATACTGACAGTGACAAATTTTCAGAGAAATAGATAACAATCAAATGCTTTAGAATCTTTTCTAACTTACTCCAGTTTTCATTTGTTGTATAATCCATTATGTCTGATGATTTATTAAACCGCTTTCTCTCTCTTCTCTTTCTGTCTCACACTCACACACACACACAAACTCACACATATAGTACTATATATCAGCAACGGTGATAGAGAAGCAATGCTCTAAGTTCCCAATACTACCCTGTTTCCCCGAAAATAAGACCCAACCATAAAATAAGCCCTAGCATGATTTTTCAGGATGCTTGTAATATAAGTCCTACTCCAAAAATAAGCCCCAGATAAGATCGTCAACCAGATGGAAGCCTTTAGTACTGTATTTCCCCCAAAATAAGACCTAACTGGAAAATAAGCCATAATGCGTCTTTTGGAGCAAAAATTAATATAAGACCCAGTTTTATTTTGCGGGAAACACAGTAATCATGTCTCTTCAGGTCATCAGGCCTACCAAGTATGAACTTAGGTTTTCATGAATCAAGTGAATCTAACTGTATATTCAAGAAAATTACATATCATATTTCATCTTTTTAAAAAGTAACTATTTCTTTTCATTTTAAAATATTTGAACATAATTATATATAAATTAAGTATTCATATGAATGCAGTAGAGATATATACCTATAAAGGATTGAAAGTGCTAGATTTATAGACATCTACTTGACCTTCTCTTTTATCAACCTTATAACTATAAGATTTGTTATGATATGATTTTTCTCTGACTTTTACCATTGCATCACATTTAAATATATTGATCAAGTAAGTCATGTATCTATGTATTGTGAGATAAACAGCTAGCAATTTCTGAAGTCTCATTTACTTTTCTTTCCATGAGAACCTTCCGAATTATATTGTTTGGAATGTGTTCTGAGGCTTGTCGCTCTTGCTATTTCACCAGAGGCACTTTAAATCAATTTTTAAAATGTCAGGGGTAAATGAAATAAGAAAATTACCATTAATATTTGATTCCCGTAGCCCGCTAAGGTAAATATGTGTCTATATTTAGCTGTTGATATACATGTAGCTGGTAGCTCTCATGAAGAGAAAAAAGAGCATGCACAAAGGAGCCATAACAAGACTGATACTGTTTATACCTTCCTTCACAGCAATCTTGCCCTGAGCAAAATTTGAATCCCCATGATAGTAGCTATGCAGAATCAATTACCAATGTCCCAAAAACATTCAATATTGCTATTGTAAAATAAATCCAGTTTGTCAGAAATGTTTATATCACTGAATCATCCTCAGAACAAAAGGCTCAATCATTGAAATATCCCTCAGGTATCACAGTTATGGACTATTTCAATTGCAGTATAGTGCCCAAGTAGATCAACAGATAAGTATTATCTTTTTTTGTTTGTGTTTCACATATTTTCAAGAATAAGACACAACTGCTGATAGTCCATTCATTTTAGAGATATCTATAACAAACATAATCAACAATACAATATGTATACACTATTGATGTTCATATGATAAAGATATTTCCACTGTCATGAATCTTCCCTAATATTATTCACTAGAATGCTGATAAATGAGTATAATTATTTTAGAATTCAGAGCTTGGTATATTTGGCTATTTGAAGATTTGTTTCATGGGGAGGAAAAAAAGGTATTTCTCTACATGAGCACCGTTTTCTTCATAAACATTTTCTTCTTCATAACTGTGTATCTATCCTTTGCTTCATTGTGATCTAAAAATTAGTTTAAAAATAATCATGGATAACATTAAGTTGTCAATTCAAAGATCCAACTGAAAAAATTGCCTTCACTGCAATAGCAGACAAAGGCAGATAAAGGCTGACTTTGAGAGTAGGAGAGTAGGTTTAAATCTACTCTTAGCTAGAGAAATTCACTCTCTGACTTTTGGTGAATCACTGTCACTTAGACTACCATTACAGAGTTGTTATTGTAGGGGTAAAATCAAGGAACATGTCTGGGTAAGTTGCCTTTTCTCAAAGAAAAGATAAGATATATATCTAACAAACTAAAAAATAAAATATTTTCGGCTTCTATCATTTTTCAGAGAAAATTCACATAAAATGAATGCTTCTATTCAGATAAAAGCCTTTCCATTTCCTATCTATACCTGGAAAGACTTTCTTTTTGAACATAAGAATAAAACAAGTTATTTATGCATCAGTATTCTAGGATTCCTTTTCCAAAGTCAGATCATTTCACCTTTCTCTTTATATAAGAATAAGGATGCAGCTCTTTCTTCCAAGCAGAGAGGACTGTATCTCTGAATAAGGTATGTAAGTGGTGCTTCTCTTTGAATGAGTATACAAATTACTTGGAGAATAGGAGAAAGGAAAAACTTTTCACTGTGTTCGCCCTCTTCCCATACTGATAGGATATACTCAATTTTTGCAAAACTTCCATACAGTTTTATAAAACCAAAACTCTTGGAAATTAAGTAAAAAAAATCATAATCAAATGTCAATCCCCAAAGACATCAACCTCATTTTTTCTGCCTGCATCTGCTTCCCAGCGAAAAAGAGTTGTTGAGCCTTCAACGAGGCCAATCCAGACTAGAATATTGTTTTTAATTTAAGAGGAAGAATTCATTCATTTTTCTTATTTCTGAAATAATTTAATTGTGTTGTCTATGTTTATATGACAGAGATACAGATATTCAGTTATTTGTAGAGATATAAAAATGGTCTCACAGCTCAAAGAACATCTGTTTTATAAAAATGACCAGAGTTTAGCTGAAAGAAAGCCAAGAATCACAAGGGATCCCTCAACCCAAGGTGGTTTAAGGTTATTTATTACTCTATAGAAACCTTTGGAAAGTGAACTTTCAAACTTGATTCCTCAGTGAGTAGTTAACAAGCAGGACAAGTGAGAGCAATTTAAGAAAGAGGACTCCAGGAGATAAAAGATAATTGGAAAATGTCACCATTTCCTTGCCCTCATGGGAAACGTTAAACACAAGAAACAATCTGAAAATGTCACCATTTTCTTGTACCCAGTGAAGTAAACATGGAAATTAGTGTTTTCAGCACAACAGATTAGAAGACCAAATAAAAAGTATTTAACTGAAAGAAAGGCCAGCTCCTCAAAGGCTATCCTTACCTTTCTTTCCATGTTTTCACCAAACAATTCATCCAGTAAATCAATTCTGTCTTCTTGCTTTCAGAAAAAAGATCTCATTGTTTGTTTGGTAGACTGCAATACAAGGCCTTATTAAGTTGATTTCTTCCCTTAAGGGCTCATTATCTCAAACTGCATATTAGGTGCTAAATATATTTCAGTGTTAAACTGTTTCAGACTATGAATACTGGCTCACATTATGGGAAAAGTCTATTGAAAAAGATTTTTTTATACAGGGAAAAGGCTGAGCTAGGGTAGAATAATTTCTATTCTTATTTGTTTATGTTGAAATAAAACATTCTAGCACACAGATTTGCCATTTGAAGCCTGTTGTCTTCTTTTGAATGTGGAGTAATGTGAGCCTTTGATGCATATCAATTTCACATATGCATCATATTTTGAAGGACGAAGACCTGAATGAAATTGCCCCAACTTTATGGTTGTTACATCAGCACAGACAAAGAAACCTTGGATAGTACAGTGGTCTAAAGCCCTGTTATTAACATCAGCTGCCTGCAATTATTGCAGGTTCGAATCTCACCAAGGCTCAAGGTTGACTCAGCCTTCCATCCTTTCTAAGGTAGGTAAATTGAGGACCCAGTCTGTGTGGGCAATAAGCTGACTTTGTATAAATACAAAAGTATGAAGGCTATTGCTTAGTGCATTGTAAGCCGCCCTGAGTCTCCTGAGAAGGGCGGCATATAAATCAAATTTAAAAAAAAACACTGAAATGCAGACCAACAGTAATAATTAGACTTGTAGCAGAACCCTTTATGAAAAACTAATAATATGTACATGTAGATGTGTATGTATATGTGTGTGTGCGTGTATGTAGAGAAAAATTCAATCCCCATAGGCATTAAAGTATATTAAATGTTTGAATTAGTTACCATGTACCTCTAACAATTTCATTGCAGGCTCACATTGATTCGGGTATCTGTAGACCACAGGCAATAAAACTATAGTTGATCTTTTCTTTCGCCCACCCTAAAACCCACATTGCCGTATTCCCTTGAAGTAGACAATATCTTTGGGCAAGGAAGAAAATGCTTTTAGATTTTTTTCAGGATCCAAAGTTGCTAGAGGCCTGGTAGCAATGCAATGACATATTAATTGAAGCAGAGCAAAATTTGTTCCTATTTTCATATGGTCGGTTGAAAGTTAATGAAATCACTGCATGCCATATTTGTGGCTAAAACTGTGAAAAACTGCATTGTTATGATTTGCTATTCAGGGGTCCCCAACCACTGGTCCATGGACTGCCACCGGTCTTCAGCATGCCAGCAACTGGGCTGTGCAAACAAGTGAAGCCCCATCTGTGGGATGCAGGCAGCACACAAAACCACGTCCTCTCTGCACCACGGAAAAATCCTTCTCTGTGGAACCAGTCCCTGGGGCACAAAAAGTTGGGACCCTCTGTGCTAGTTTACAGCTGAATTTTGGTGACATTATTTGACCCATATATCAATGATCTTTGTGGTATTCATATCAATGGGAAATAGAGAAAAAGCAAACTTAGACTCATAATAAGAGTTTATTGAGCCCAAGTCAGAAAGACACTGCTGAGGCCTAACCCCAGTGCATATTTAAGAAGATAATAAGCCTATTTACTCAATCAATATTGCATGTCAATAAAAGTGTAATTTATGATAATTTAATAATGTGCTAAATTTGCAAGTTATATAAATTAAAACTAAAATATGCAAATTCTTTCACAGCATATTTGCTACTCAAGGTATACGTAGTAAAATTAAAATTACAAAGTCTTTTTAAGCATAGCAGTATACTTTAGTGTAATGCATCAATCATCTTTCTGCCTTAAGATTATGTAACACTATTTTTAATTTCAACTTTGTCTTATCATATTATCATCTGCAAAAACTCATGGCCAAGAATTTGGCCCTGGTAATAGATGACTGTTCTCTTTGATATCATCACTTCTTATTGTTTATGGGAAGGCCAGCATTAATTGTGATTAGCAAGGGACAGTCCTGTCTGTCTAGATTATTCATAAATAGTTAGCAGTTCATGACACGCATGATCAGTAATTGTTGGACAAAAAAAAGGTCTGCATAGAAAGTAAAATGGGAAAAGTATATACATTTTCCTCTGTAAGTAACACACTAAAATCATAGTACTTCTGTATGTTATTTATGGTCTTGATTTGAAGCAAACAATATGGTTTAAGGAAACATCATGTTTCTTGTTGTGGCAATTTCTTCTCAAAATTTGGTCATTTTATTTTTAACCCATCATTTTGAGACTGGATTTCTCTGTTGCAAAGGTAACAAAGGGTACCAGCAACAGTCCCTGGTCAGTTTACATAAAGTTGTATTTTTTCCCTCAGTAGATCTCACGGTGTTTTAAGAGACCAACAAAATCTAGAAAATGAATGCTTGTTTGAGTCAGAAATGTGTGTGGGAGCATGCTAAATTATTATGGAAAGTAGGTATAATCAATTAAGAAACCAACTAAAACCTACTGTAAATACAAATATATCAATATGTCTAATTTAATTTCTTTTTGTCAAACAATAAATCTCTAATCACTCTTTTAGAATGCCTTTATACCCATCTGCAAACTTTCTAGAGCGATAGATTAGATTATTATTGCTGAATAATTTTGTAGAATTCAGCTTCTATAGGGATGGGAGGGTGAAGGGTGCTCATTTTGTAAAAACCAAGACTTTTATCTTTTTATCTGAGAAATAGAACTAAGAAATTAATAAGAAATGAGCACTTCATAAGACATGCATAAAATAGCAAGGTACAGATCAAGAGGTTGTCCAGATCAACAGACTCCACAAGAAGATTCAAACCAGAACTGAAAGTTATTAACAAAACCTTGCAAATCTGATTGTGCTTTTTGTCCTTTCCCTCTTATATCTGCCTGTAAATCTGTTCAGAGAATTAGGAAGATTAATTTGATTATAGTATGTCGAAACTGTTGTCTATAAAAGCACTTTCAAACTCTAGAAAAATACATAACATTTAGAAATGGCTAGCACTCACTTCCCCATTTATTCAACTGTAAGAAGGAGGAAAAGGTACAAAAAAAAATCTGACATGCAAGCTTCTGTTATTCAAGCCAGTCTTAATTAAAGCCTTCCTGTGGGTTTAATTTCCATTCTGGTTTACCTGTTCTAGGCTGACTACCAGGAAAGAGCCAGCCTGAATATCCTAATACTGTTTCCTTTCCCAGGGTTCAAGAAATGCTTCTGCCCCTTTTTAATTGTATAATAGCTTCTGTATGTTTGCTTCAAAGACCATCTCATAATGGTCTTTGTAAGACTGGTAATCTTTATCCATACTGGATGTTAACCAAAACAAATACGGTGGATAGAAGGCGAGCATGGTATTGCTTATTACACCTTTTTCTTTTGTAATTCTCCATTGCATAAGGACCCACATGTTGAAGTTCATGATAGTGAAGTTACGAATAATAGCTATATTTTATAATATACCGTATTTTTCGGAGTATAAGACTCACCTTTTCCCCCCTAAAAGGGGGTGAACATTTAGGTGCATCTTATCCACCGAATATAGCCCCACCCACCCACTGACCCCCACCCTTTGGCTTCTGCCTCGCAGCAGTTACCTCCTTGCAAGCAAACAGCAAGAAAAAACAGCTCCTTTCAGCTTCAGCACAGGCTAATTAGCACAAGTTGATTGGATCGGCCTCCCGACTCTCAGCTGATTTGCTCTCAGCTATTTTGCACAGGGCTCTGCTGCTTGCTGCAAAGAGGTAAATTGCTGGAGCAGATTTCTTTTTTTCTTTGTGCTAATCAAGCTATGTTGAAAACGAAAATGAAAGTAAAGCAGGCTGTTTGCTGTTTGCTGCAATGAGGCAAAATTGCTCAGAGGCAGAGGGAGATTTCTTTTTCTTCTTTTCCTCACCAAAAAAGGTAGGTGTGCCTTATACTCTGGTGCGTTTTATACTCTTTCAGAGTATAAATACGGTATAACTGTGTGGAAAAGACCATTACTCTTTAATTATCCCTACAATATCATTATTAAATCTTATGAACATTTCTGAATTTCAGTTAGGATTCTTGCAAAGAGAAGTATTTGGAGCGTCAACATTATGCCCAATCTTTTTCTATTTGTCCAGTTGTTTTGCCTAATAACCAACCTTGAAAACTGACTTGCATAATTAAATCCATCTTATTAGTTGGATATTATTTTCAAGAATGTTGTTCTATATTTGTATTCATGTGTAAATTTAGAGATTATATTAGTGAAAATCTAAGGCATCTTTCCCTAAGTAGATTTCTTTTGCTTTCTATTTAATTGTGTCCAATTCTCAGAGACTGCCTGGTTTGCCATTGCCCTCTCCCTAGGGCTGAAGACAAAGAAACTAGCCCAAGGACACGCAGTTGACTTTGTGCCTCAGGCAAGACTAGAACTCATGTTCTCCCAGTTTCTAGCTGGTGCTTTAACTCCTTGCTGCTTTAACTACTACACCAAACTGGTTCTCACTTAAGTAGACAGTAGCACCAAAACACTTACACTAGTTTTATCTTTTACTACTAATCATGCAATGACCGATGTTCAGTCCCGATATCTAAAGGACTACTTGGGTATATTCTCTTTATTGGTGTCCTTGGTGGCATCAATATCTCGAAGCACATTCAAGAAAATACAACTACAACTCTTCTCTAGATCTTCTAACTCTTCAGCCCATTCTCTACCCACTTTCAAACTCTTTTGTGCTCAGGCAAATATTGTAAAAGAGATTGTATAATTAAGTATTTTGCTTGCATTGTCGGCATATCATTTTGAAAGTGAAAAATGATTTATTATGGGAAGGCAAGCAGTCTTTTAATAAAGCCTGCTTTATTAGGTAGGTAAAGTTTCAGTGATGCTTAACATAAAGCTTTCAGATCTATTCAGCAGCAGTAAGTTGTTGTTGTTAGTTGCAAAGTCGTGTCCGACCCATCGCGACCCCATGGACAATGTTCCTTCAGGCCAGTGGTGAAATCTAAAATTTGTTACTACTGGTTCTGTGGGCGTGGCTTGCTGGGGGGGTAATGTGACTGGGTGGACGTGTCCTACTTTTTTTTTTAAACTTTTAAAACAATTTTTTCTACAACCTCTTCGGTGGAAGAGGTTGTAAAAAAATGCTTTTAAAAGCTTCTGACGATTAGGCAACTCAGCTGGTATCATCAGAAGCTTTTAAAAGCATTTTTTAAGAACCTCTTCGGCTGAAGAAGTTGTAGAAAAAATGCTTTTAAAAGCCTCTGACGATTCTAGCTGAGTTGCCTGATCGGCAGAAGCTTTTTTTCTTTTAAAAGCCTCCGATGATCCGAGCTGAGTTGCCTGATCGGCAGAGGCTTTTAAAAGAAAGGGCTCTGATGATCCCAGCTGAGCCGCACGATCAGCATAGGCTTTTTTTTTTACTTTTAAAAGCATTTTTTCAGCCGAAGAAGTTGTAGAAAAAATGCTTTGAAAATTTTTTTAAAAGCCTCTGATGATCATGCGGCTCAGCTGGGCATGGGGGGAGGGAGGCAGGGATTTTTGCTACCAGTTCTCCGAACCACCCACCTCCATCGCTACCAGATCAAGCGATCCGGTCCGAACCGGGAGCATTTCACCCCTGCTTCAGGCCTTCCTGTCCTCTATCATACTCTGGAGTCCATTTAAGCTCATGCCTACTGCTTCAGTGACTCCATCCAGCCACCTCATTCTCTGTCATCCCCTTCTTCTTTTGCCCTCAATCTTTCCCAGCATTAGGCTCTTCTCCAGTGAGTCCTTCCTTCTCATTAAGTGGCCAAAGTATTTGAGTTTCATCTTCAGTTTACTTTTATTTAACAGCAGGTTTGCTGGCTAAGTGTAGTTAAAGTTGACTATTACAGAGATGAATAAGAAAAAAAGAACAATCTTTATTCTTGTCCTATTTTATGCCGAAGTATATTTTTCTATTCATAACTGCACTGTTCAAAATATTAGTAAACAAACAACCTCAAAGATGAATACAGTGTATCATTTAAAAGTCAGTAAAACAGGACACAATTTACCCAAATAATAGCATTTCCTATTGTTATTGAGAACCACTTGCTTTCTTTAATAGTCCAATTTCACTTTTAAAGGAAAAATAACAGATATGCAGTAAAGAAAGTATTAAAATTAAATTACAACATTTATTTGAATTGCCTGTTGAAATACAGCAATATCTCTTTTTATGAATTTTAGAAAATAAATTGATTTATTGGTTGCTAATATGTATATGTATATATATATACATATATATAATATGGTAATGCTACAGAAAAACATTTTAAAATATATTTTATTGCTTTAATATTAGGAAAAATGAAAAACAAGCAGGGGAAAGGTTACAAATAACACAAAGAAGATATCAGAAACTTTTTTTTATTACAGATCAGAAATAATTTAATCTAAAATCTTCAATCGATCATCAAACATGGACCACAGTAATATTGACCAGTCTTTCCATTATATTGATAGTCAGTTTACAAATAGAAAACAAATATATCCTAGAGAATCAAGATTATAAAACTGGCTCCTGCTATCTTTCCAAAACAGAAGAGTAACTGTTTATAGGCCATCTCTCACACCTGATAAACACAGTTTTACATATTATAATTATCATCGTTGTTAGAATAGGTTTTTAGTTAGGTTGTAGAGATCAATGAGATCTTTCAATGTCCCAGCAGCTACAATTAAGCCAGATTTCTTTTGTCAAGAAAAATTTAATTTTTTTTTTAATTTGATTTATATGCCACTCTTCTCCAGAGACTCAGGGTGGCTTACAGTGCGTTAAGCAATAGCAATATTTAAAGTCAATAAACTATTTACATTTTAAATCACAGAACATTGTCTCTTGGTCTTTATTTTGTTTCTTAGGTGAATGTGCCTAGAGCATATTCCCTTCTTATCTAGCCATTTTGACAGAGTGAGTGTCTGTTGTTGAGTGTCTGTGATAAATCTGTCAGGTCAGTGTATCTCTTTGTGTGTTCTGTTCGCTGACAGGAAAGGGGGGTCATATTTATAGGGTGGCTAAGCCACTCCCTTTTCTGTCCCTTAAAAATGGAGGGAAAGTATAAACACAAAACTATCCTTACAGTATAGACAGTGTAGTTCAGTGGCACTATTTTAGATTATTATGACAATCGTCATCAACATCATCATTCTACCCATTGTCTGTCCACTACAGGATGAAGGCCTCTTCATCACATTTCCAACCAACATGATCCTGAGCTTTCTTTTGCCAATTGGCCCAACAATACTTGCTGATGTTGTTGATCCATCTTGTTTTAGGTCACTTTCCTAGATGCCTTTTACAAAGCATATAATTAATAATAAATTGTAGATGTGTTGGAAGAAATATCCTTCTGGGTTCAGTTCCAAGTGGGAAAAAGACACTGGATTCATGGAAGTTGCTTGATGGACAGGATCACATGCCTTGGAGACCTTGGATGAAAAAAAGGAAGAGATGCTGACAGTCCCTGGGTTTTATACCCTTTCTGGCTTTTAATTTCCTGGAGCACAGGTAGAGTATCCTGACTGGTTGCTCTCAGAGGTCATGGCTACCTTTGTAAGTTGTCTGTGTGCTACGTTTGGTTGAATCTTGTGGGGTGATGCAATGAAGGGCAATTAAATGGCTCTGCCTGAAGGAGGTAGATGTTTGTTATATAGAATGGACTGGCTCAGGCCTTAAAGGCCCATTAACAAAGGTGGGGGGCTGAGTTTCTGCCTCCCTTTTAGAGGAAATATTCTGCCCTTTTAATGTTTCCTAAAATATTTCATTTTTCTCGGAGAGGGGTGGATTTTAACTTCCTACATAAGCATATAACAATTTTATATATAATTCTGATTTATAAATAGTCATAATCCTAGGATATGAGAGGAATTTACAATCCTAAATGTTAAGGGAAGTACACTGTGAAAAACAGAATAATCGTTCTCAAAACTGTTGGCATATATTACATAAAAACACAGAAATAAAAAGAAAAGCATAGTCATATATAGAGAGACAATGAAAGATGGACAGGAACAAAATAGAGCTCCAGAAAAACAGAAAGTGACTGTTGGACACCTGACTGCACATACCACAGAAAGAAAATTGGAGGCAGTGAGATATTATATTTATCACTTGACTCCTTTGATCCTCCAATTCTAAAGCCTTTTTTTTCTTCCTTCTCTGCATAGCTTTCCTAATTGTTAAAATGTAAAAGATAATTTAGCTCCTTTTAACTAATTGTTTAAATCATTGGTTTAGCTTATCATCAAATGTTTGCAGGTGACCATAATAACAGAACCTATTAAATAGGACATACTATTAAATCAGTCAGGTGTGAGACATCCTTGTCTGTTAATACCCATATTACGCAAGAGGTAGATTTTATAAAGCTGAGACCAGCCTGCCTCCATCCCAGACCAGGTGGGCAAAATAACTATAGAAAATAGGGCTTCAATCTTGCCAGACACACAACCCAGATGTTTAGGGCCAATTAGAATATCATCTTTAATTCGCTGAATAATAGTCTAGGTAATGGAGACCAACCATCCAGATAACAAGATATTCCCCCAAAGTCCTGAAGCTAAACCAATAATTATGCACAACGTGCTGTCCATCTGCATTCTTTAATACTTGACACCAGCTTGCTTAACTGTGACAGAGATTGCCTTCATTGCATGGATGCTGAGGAGTTCCAGATATTTAATTCCTAGCACCAAAGCACTTCTGATAGTTGCTTACTCTCAGAGCTCAAACATGTGATTACACTTCAAAACAACGCATATAGACCACTCAGTACCAGGCTTGCAGTGACATTTGCTACATCAGATTGAAGTCACTTTCCTTAGAGATATGCATTTCATGAATTAAAAGAAAATCCTTCTATTCTAAATCCAGTCACCAATTGCATAGATAATGTGTCTATGTTACATATTTTCAAATATAGCATTACAAAAGATTACCTATGTTCTGATTGTTCACATTCACATTTATTTTTTGTTTGTTTTGCTTCCTTTTTTCGCAAAGGAGTTCTAGATTCAGGAAGGTTGCTTTCGACATTTCTCCTATATCCTGATCACAATATAGGCAAAGTGAAATACTTTCACATTCCACTGGTTCTATATTCTCCCACTAACTCTTGTATTTAAATTAATGGGACTTTAACTTGACTGAACCAGTTCTATTTCTCCTCAGATGACAATACTCAGAAACTAAGAGCATAAAGAAGTGAAATAAAGCATGTCCTCCTAAAAACACTTTAGAGAATTGAGAGCAGAATTTATATACTACTAAAAATTTCATTGTGTTTATCTGTTTTATCATTTATCTTTTTATTCTGTTTGTGATCTCAAGTTAGCCCAAATGGTGCTTTATACTACAACTTTTGAATCGAGTTTAGTAAAATCTTGGACCCATCACTGCTATGGAATTGAAATTTTTCCATTATTCAAACCAGTTTTATTCACAAAATTGTGATTATTACTGCAGACAAGTGATCATAATTTTCAATTCTCCCTGCCAGTTTCCTACCAAAAAAATCAATGGGAAAGCCAGGAAAATATCAAAAGTCACTTCCGCTACCACTGCTTCCCCTTCCTCCAGTCTTTCTGTTTAACTGTTTAAATAAGTAAATATTGAATTATTATTGAAGTTTGTTTTCCACTGCAATTATTTTTCTGTTTATGATATATACACTTTGTAGATGGTCATGGAACTGTCCAACATTGGAATATATAGTGAGCTTCAAATGTAATGTTCATTCTGGTAAGATCAAACTGTACTATCTTTCTCTCAAAGGATGAGCCAATGTGTCATAGAGTTGTCTAGTTACTTGTAATATGAAGAGTAATGCATGTCTATTTCCTTCTTTATGAAAATTAATGTAAATAATATGGGTAAATATGAAATAAACATATAATCTTAGCTAGTTTATAAGTCAGAGTTGTACTAGTACTTCTATTTTTTATTTATTTATTTATTTTGATTTATATGCCGCCCTTCTCTGGAGACTCAGGGCGGCTTACAATGCGTTAAGCAATAGCCTTCATACTTTTGTATATTTTATACAAAGTCAGCTTATTGCCCCCACAAATCGGGTCCTCATTTTACCTACCTTAGAAAGGATGGAAGGCTGAGTCAACCCTGAGCCTGGTGAGAATTGAACTTGCAGTAATTGCAGGAAGCTGGAAGCTAAATACTACTTTTAACAGTAGCATTAGTCTCCTGCGCCACTCAGGCTCTTTATTTATCTTTATTTAATGCATGTTTATCTTTATCTTTAATGCATGTTACATACATACATACAAAGTATTATGTACTTTGTACATACAAAGCATGTTACATACATACATACAAAGTAAACCTATATGGAAAGAGATTGTGTGTGTGTGTGTGTGTGTGTGTGTGTGTGTGTGTGTGTGTGTGAGAGAGAGAGAGAGAGAGAGAGAGAGAGAGAGAGAGAGAGAGAGATGTTTAACTACTGTAGAGCTTATTGAATAAACCACAATTTATGATGACATATTATGCCATAAATTAAGATTTGTAAATCAAATGGTTATGTTTACACATTATGTTAAGCCAAAACCAAGCAAAATATTTATATCTTTGTATATTTTATGGATGTAAAGAGTCAGACATGACTGAACAACAGTAACAAATATTTGATGATGCAGCGAATCAGTTATATTTCCAAACTGGTTTTGTCAATTGCATATGCAAAGCAGTTATTAAAGCTACTGTTGTTTTCATATTCTAAAAGTAAGGTAATAGTGTTGAGAAATTGAAGGCAACTAGTCTAGGATTCTGCAGAAGATGCTAGAAAGATCTTAGGCTAAGTCAGACGATTAGCTTACCTATTCAGCACTATCTACACGTCTAATCACTGTTTATAGTGATTCAAATAAAGACCTTTAAACTGTCTGGATTCAGAGCAATCAAGCTACAGCTTTTTCTCAATTGTAGTTGAAATATTAATCACTAGGGAATAAATGCTAGAGAATGCATTCCAATTAGGCCTGGAATTGTGCTATAGATATTTCTGATCAGTTCTCACATACATCTGCTAAAGCAGATTCTGCTTAATTGTTCAAGTGAAAATTGCCCATATATTTCTTTTACTTCAGATTCAGAATTTCCTTATTTAACTATGTTGCAGTTAATTTACTTTTTATTCTGTAAATTTTTAAAATTTTTAAAGTTTTTAAAAACCCTGTCTTACATGTGTTCATTTATATTAATTAACTCTTTATATTAATCTTTGTAGAATTTATTTTTCTCTATTCAACATTGTATTACAGATTGTATTACCTATTGATATTGGTGTATAATTTCAGTTAACATTGGAAAAAACCTGAGTTATCATTTTAGATGGCCATTAATACTAATTATTAGTTAATTAACATGTAATTAATGTTTAAATTACATAGCAGATTTATTAATTAAAGAAGCAGCTCCAGCAGTCATGGCTGGAAGAAAAGTTCAAATATTTTTTTAAAAAACTGCTGGTTGGTACATTTTAGGCAAAAGGGTTTTCCAATGGGAAATATGCTTTAAGGTTTAATGAGGTCACATTAATAGCCAATTACCTTGCAAAATTGGACAGCCAATATCCTACAACTGGACCAGGATATGTTGTCCAGTGAAAATATATATTGTGCAAAATTACAGCTAAAATTAAACTCTAGTTTGAGAAGAAAATTCTTGGATGTGTAGAAATTTGGAACTCCCCAAATCCCTTCAGGTTCACAATCCATTTTAATGGACTTAATTTTTAAATGTAACTTATATGTATAAATAAAATATGTATTTTATTTAATTCTGTCTTGTTTACATATCTTCTTTGTATTCATGCTGCATTGTTTCAGAGTTCATTGTTTCTGCTATGGAAATAAAAACTAAGTGGATTTTGGGGAAATAAATTGGACTATTTGATTTAGAATGCAAAAAGCCAATGTATGGCAGCAAAGAGACACAGAATATTACAACTCATTGATGCAATTGAGTGATCCAAATCTATACATCCCTATATTAAAAAGTTCCTCAGGAATTGGAAAGAAGACAACAGAGGAAGGATTCAAAGAAGGCATGCAACTGCTGTTCCTTATTAAATTTCTGGAAGTATATTGGGAAGGAGAGTAAATCATTATTTTACAGTTTTCAATTTTCTACAGCCAATGATCTGAAGATAAGAGCTGAAAAGGAAAGGGAAGCCAAACCAGTGGTGGGTTTCTACCAGTTCGCCCCCATTCGGGCAAACCGGTAGCAGTGGCGATCGGAGGCTCTGCCCATCCGCCCAGATGTCATCATGGACACTCTGCATATGCTCAGAAGGTTCTGCACATATGCAGAAGTGCGGAGGGCGAGTGAAGCAAGCGCGCACGCATGCTCTTAGTCCCGAACCGATAGAGAAGGTAAGTGAAAACCACTACTGAGTCAAACAGAAAGGGCTGCAACAAGGAACTGAAAGTGCCTGTGATCTGTTTAAGTTCTTTGAGTGTTATATTAAGAGACCCTTAGAAGCCTTTTAAAGTTAAAAAAAAAGATACTTGTGTCACTAAAGCTTAAATAATGATAAATCTCGTGTGATGCATAAATTTTGATTTAAGTCTTAGAGGAGCAATGTAAGATTGCTTAAGATATTTCCCTTTCCATAGATGAAGCCATAGGAACCCACAAATAACCTTTAACCTGACTGAAGTAAGATTCATTTCTGATAATCAACTACAGCATTTTTCATCTTTCCCATCTTAAAAAATGCCCAAGCTAGCTTAAAATATTCCGTATGTGTGTGCATAAGTATGAATAGAGCAAGAAGACATAGGAAGGAAGCTAGGAAAGTAGAACTCAGCAGTTTTCAAGCTAGAAAGATCTGTTATGTAAACATGCAAAAATAGATCAAGTGTCTCAAGGCCATCAAGAGAATGGTAGAATATCTTTTGACTTGGAAAGATTTCAAGAAATGTATAGAATTACCCTTAGAGCAAAATTTAAAGGCTTTGAATGCTGGGTAATATAATGAGCGAATATTCTGTGTGTAAAAGGCTGTATTCTTTTTTCTTTTTCTTTTTTTGCAATAAAGACATTTATCTAGTCAAGTGTCATCAGTGAACTTCTGCCAAATAAACCAATTACTGAACTGGATTAAAGAAATCGAGTGCTGAGATTTACAGCGAAAAAATTTTAAGAGTCCTGACAGGAGACAACAGATAAAAGTATTTGTTTATATGTCAGGGAGATTAACAGTAATATCTACCCAGGTCAAATTCAGGTCATAAAAATGAATTTCATATCTGACAGTAATGTGAAACAAGCCTCTCTTTGCAGAAAACTGTTGAGTCTCTTCTGAGCTCAGTAAGGTTCAGTAAATTCTTTCAGTTCTTTTTCCATGAAAAGAACATTTAAAAGGTTTTGAGAAGTGAAAGGTGAACCAAAAAAATCATTCAATTTATTTGCTGCCATAACTACCATTTCTCTGATTTTTTGGGTGGAAAAGCCAGAAGTTGTCAATTCTTCTCAAAACATGCTCCACAAATATTATGAAGATATATTTACTATTTTATTTTTATACAGTTCTTTCAAACAAATCCAGAGCAGTTTACAAGTACAAACATTGTTTACAACATTAAGGTAAAGTTCAGTCTACAAAACAGAAGGACAAAATTACAAATAATCTTTAAAATGTCTAATCCTGGAGCTTTTGTCATCCTATATCCGTGATGGCGAACCTATGGCACGGGTGCCACAGGTGGCACGCGGAGCCATATCTGTGGGCACACGAGTGTTGCCCTAGCTCAGCTGCAGCACACATGTGCGCATCGCCAGCTGATTTTTGGGCCTTCTGGGCCCAGGAGAGGGGCCTCTGGAGGGCCTCTAGGGGTGTGTGGAAGGCCGTTTTCACCCTCCCCAGGCTCAAAGAAAGCCGCTAGAGCCTGGGGAGGGTGAAAAACAGGCCTACCAGGCCCACGGTAACCTTTTTGCCATCGCGTGACAAAAGTGAGGGGAGTGTGGGGCGCGCATGTGCGGGCGGGCGGGGCATGGGGGCTTTGAATTATGGGTGTGGGCACATGCACGAGTGACCCCCCCATGCTCCCCGTGCTTTTGGCACGCGATGGCAAAAAGGTTAGCCATCACTGTCCTATATGATCTCTATTTGAAGAGGATTGACTTTTAGGTTGTGTAAGAGAAAACACAGGAGAGAGTTATATAATTGGTGTGCTGTCAGTGAGACAGCTATATTCCTGGTACCATGGTTTAAGCCAAACTCAATGGAACAAACAATGAGATATACTCTTATGTACTCACACCATAAACTATTTAGGGATTTATAGACTAATAACGACATCTCAAATTGATTGTTGCAATTTGATCGAGAAATGCAGCAGTGAATAATGAATGTCCATTTTGCCATTTCACTTATCACTTCTGCAGGTTCATTTTGCCCCAGTTGCAAGGGGAGATAGAAGGGCAAAATGGACATGTGATGTGACACTCAGAAAAATACAGCATCCTTTACTTAATTCTCCAGGAAAAGATCGAAGGCAAACAAGATCCAGGCAGAAGAACATCATGGCTTCCAAACCTAAGGGACTGGTTTGGACAAAACTCAGCAGCACTTTTTCATACGGCTGTTGACAAAAATAGGATTGCCAACATGATCACCAACGTCCGATGACGGATATGGCACAAGAAGAATAGAAGGGTAGTGCCACTTAGAGGAAATGTTCATGAGTTCATTACCTGAAAAGAACTGAGATTCAATACATACTTTAAAATTCCCTTGAGTCTTGGTGATTCCATGAACCCAAACATGCCATGTGATTTTCTTGGCAACAGCATATAATCGGTTTACTGTTATCCTATTTTATGATATTTCTTCAGCTCCCTAGTATTACTTATCACCCTCAAATTGCTTGTAATGGAATTACATTATTTTTCTGCATAACAAGGAGTAATAAAACTTAGACAATATTAATTAAAACCACTTAATATGACATTTAAAATAAAGATAAGAGATAATATGGATCTGTCACATATTGAATATGGTGAGGGAATTTGTATTCCAACATATTGCTGAAATACAAAACTGTAATTACTCATCACTCACTATTGGATGACGTTCTAGAAGTTGTCAGTTGTAATATCCCCATTCTTAATAAGGAGCTTCTATAAAGGAAGAAAATAAGCTTGAGATACAATGATGGAATGGTAAATTCACAATAATTATTGGCATATATTATGGAATAGAAAAGGCAAAAATTTCTATGCACCATTAATCAATGGATCACAGCCAATGCAAATCAAACAATTTATTAGGAATACTGCAAAATAAAGTTACACAAGTTGCAACTTTTTAAGATTGGGGAAGAAAGCATAAAGATATTGTTAGTTTATAATTTATATTCCATAATTTCTCCCATTTATCTAATTCAATATTGTATCCAAAATTTTTCGCCCAAATTATCATATTTTTTTAACTACTTCTTCTTATAATTTGTATCTTAATAAATAATTATAAGGGTTTTTTTATCAATTTATCTTCTGTTCCCTGAAGAATTTTATCTAATTCATATGCTCCCTTTTGAAATCCAAATTGTGCCAAATCTGTCCTATATCTAGATTTTATTTGCATATAGGGCCACCAATCAATGTCTGTACCCAGTTCTTTCAATTCTTTTCTTGTTCTTAATTCCCCTTGATTATTCAGCAGATCTTTATAAGTTTTAATTTTGGCAATATCCAGAGCATTTGGGTAGATTTGGGCCTCCATAGTGGATAGCCATTCCGGAATATTATCATAATGTTTCTTTTTTATCCCCTGCCATGTCTGGAGCAGTGCTTCCCTGATCAAATGTCTTTGAAAATATCTGTGTTGTCTATTTTTTCCCTCCCACAGGAAAGCATGCCATCCTCTTTGTAGGTCGTACCCTTCTAATGACAGTATTCTTTTGTTTTTTAGTTCCATCCAATCTTTAATCCAGATAAATGAAGTTGCTTTGTAATATGTTTCCCAGTGCTAATCCTCCTCTCTCCCTTGTGTCTTGTAAATGTTTTATTTTGATCTTTGCTTTCTTCCCCTGCCAAATGTAGTTCACTATAAATTTGTTAAAATCTTTTTAAAAATTCTTCCCCAGTTTTATTGGAATCACTTGAAATAAAAATAACATTCTTGGTAGCACGTTCATTTTAATTGAGGCTATCTTCCCAAGAAATTATAACTAGTTTGCTCCAAATTTCTAGATCTTTTTTTATCTGTCTTGTTAGTTTATTGTAGTTATCTTCTCTAATCGATGATCCTTTGTTAGTTAGCCATATTCCTAAATATTTTACTTTTTTTGTCATTTGTATACCCATTATGTCTTCTAGTTCTTTCTCTTGTTGTTTTGTAAGATTTTTCGTTAGCGCCTTTGTTTTTTGCTTGTTAATTTTAAGTCCAGCTATCCTCCCATATTCTTCTATTCTTGCTAACAGTTTAGTCCTATTGATATTGGCTGCTCTATGATGAAGACCAAATCATCGGCAAAGGCTTGAAGTTTATATTCCTCTTTTTTAACTTTCAGTCCTTTTATTTCCTTGTCTCTTCTAATTTCATTTAGCAGTGTCTCTAATGATAATATAAACAATAAAGGGGATAAAGGGCATCCCTGTCTTACTCCTTTTGATATTATAAATTGTTCCGTCATATCTCCGTTTATTGTTATTTTTGCTGTTTGAGATGAGTATATTTTCTTTATCATATTTACGAATTTATCGCCGAATTTCATATTTTCCAATTGTAGTATGAGAAATTTCCAATTTAAGTTGTCGAAGGCCTTTTGTGCATCCAAGAATATTAGTGCCATTTGTTTATCTGAATTTGTTTTGTAGTATTCCAGTAAATCAATTATTATTCTCATATTATTTTTTATTTGTCTTTTTGGGAGAAAGCCGTTCTGATCAGGATGAATATATTCATTTATTACTTTTTTTAGTCTTTCCGCGATAATCAATGTGAATAATTTGTAGTCTACATTTAGTAACGATATTGGTCTATAATTTTTGATTTGTGATTGGTCTGTCTCCTCTTTTGGAATAAGCGTAATAATGGCTTCCGTCCAAGAATTGGGTATTTTGCCTTTCAAAAGTGCATCATTAAAGGTTTCAAATAAAATTTCATCTAGTGGTTGTTTACACGACTTGTAAAATTCTGCCAGGATGCCATCTGGACCTGGAGTTTTATTATTTTTCTGGGTTTTTTTTCTTGCCTCTATGAATTCAATCATATTAATTGGCCTATTCAATATTTCCCTGTATGTCTCTTCTAATTCTTTTAAGTCTGATTTATTTAAATATTATTTAATGTCTTCTTCAAATATCTATTCTTGCTCATATAACTTTTGAAAAAAGTTTTTTGCTATATTTTTTTGTCCTCATTTCTGTAATGTATTTCTCCTTTCTCATCTTGTAATTGGTGTATTGTTCTTTTCTCTTTTTCTTTTTTCAGTTTATACGCCAACCAACATCCTGTTTTATTTGCATATTCAAAATGATTTTGCTTTGCTGATTTAATTTTCTGTGCTATCTCTATTTGTGTGATCAAATTAATTTTGTGTTTTATCAAATTTATTTTTCCTTTGATCGTTTTATTTTGAAGCTCCTTTTGTAGGTCAGATTCGTATTCTTTAAGCTCTTTTAACAGGTTGTCTCGTGTTTGTTGTTTGTTTTTATTTTTCTTCATCGTATATGCAATTGTCAGACCCCTTATGTACGCTTTTGTCATGTCCCATAGATTTTGAAGTGAAGTTTCCTCTTTTGTGTTTATCCTGAAAAATATGTTCATTTCTTTTTCAATCATCTGAACGTATTCTTTAGCTTTTAATATTTCTTTATTTATCATCCATCTTTTCCTTGTCCGTTGTAGTTTCCATGTTACTTTTACTGTGTTGTGATCTGCCCACATATTTGTCATTATTTCCACTTCTTCTACGTCTTTTCTAAGTTCTGTCATCATCCATACCATGTCTATTCTAGACCATGATTGGTGTGGGCTAGAATAGAATGTGTACTGTTTTTTCTCTTTATTTACCTCCCTCCATGTATTTTGAAGACATAGTTCCTGTATCATCTCTTGAAACGTATCTGGAAGTGTCTTTTTCTTAGTTTTATTTTTCTTATTACTCTGATAGTCTTTTTTCACATCCGTAATTGTGTTGAAGTCACCTATACTCCTTAGCTTCCAATAGGTTTTTGGTAAATTAAAATTAAAGCTTAATGGTATAACACTAAAACAACTAAGGAAAAAAAAACTGTGAGTTGGGCTTTAAACTAAATAATAATGTACTCTGCATATTCCTATTTCTTACTTTGATCACACCCATCTTGCTCAACTTCTAATGGCTCTCCCAAACAAAGGTTTTCTATTCTGTACAAACAAACAAAAGAAGATATGTTCAGATTACAAATGGCATTTGTAAATTCATATAAAGATTGATTGAAGAGCCACAATATACCTAGAAGTGATCTTTTTTGCCCATATTCATTTTGTATACTCTCACCAGACATTTACTGTATGTCAGATGATGCAGGACCACATACTGGGCACTTACTGAGATAAGTATGGTCTTATTGAAGGTATAATTAAAAGGATACAATATGGGAATTAGTTTTGTACTATGTAGCATGATGCCAGCAGACATCAAAAGTGCCAGCAGGTAGTCCTGACAGATCAAACATAGTCTGTAAGATGAGCTCTGAGTTCATAATATGTTAAAGAATGTTTGAACTGTGTCATTCTTTAGCTTTTCCATTTCTTAAATAAATTTTCATTAGAATTCTATTTATTAATCTCTAGGATAACTAAGGGACCTTTGATACCAGACATTTAGTTCTCCATCCATAATTCATGACCACCTAATTCATATCCCAGAGGATTCTCTGGTGCACCTTAACAACAGAAGTTAACAGCATTCCTAAGTGGCACCAATATCCAACTGTCGCGTTCTTTAGTTGTATAAAAAAACATCATTTAGAAAAGTTTGTATGAGCTTCACGTCTGAAAAGAAAAGCTATTAGAGGCACCCTGGGGCTTTAAAATCCATTTTATTTATTTTATTTACATTTTAACAATGTTGGATGGGATAAACCTCTTAAGAATTACTGTATCATTTGTAAGGAGAGCTACTGAATGTTAAGGAGGTAAATACACTCAGCCATAACAAATGCTTGACTCAAAGCAGAGTTTCAGAAAATTGCTATTGTCAATCATAAATATGACTTGTTCCCTAAAATGCAGTAATAAAATTATTATTATTGTTCTATTGTTATCTATCAAGTTACAGTACCAGGCTAAAAAATAATATAATTGAGAGAAACCTTAGAGGCACATAAGTTGTCATTTTTCTAGGATGTGTAAGTGGTTCAAATGTTAGAACTGGATATCGAAAAGCAAGTTTTAAACATTTCTTAAAGTATGATCTTGGTCAAGTAAAAATCTCTCCTCATAAACTGACTAAATAAGTGAATGTAAGCCTTCAAAAAAAATTCCCTATCTCCTTGTAAGTATGCATAACAATGTAAATATATTCTTGCTTTGACTCGAACATGTCATTCAAACTCATCAATTGTGAGGAAACTGAAAGCAATACATCAGTTGTTTTATAAATCATAGTGGGAAAGGAATGCATAGCATGACTTCTTTAATTCTTTCCAATCTTATCAGCAGTGGGCCATGTGCTTTTGTGTACCTATGCTTTGAGAAGCACAAATGGGCTGCATCTACATTCTACTCTTGTCACAGGACTAGAAAGGATAAAGGACAGCAGGGACTTATAAGAAAACAGTTTCCAACAAGTTGTAGTCCAGCTGCCTTTTATTAGAGATTCATTGGAGTTTATTTATTGGAATCTTTTTGTTCTGTTTTTAGTCATAAAATATTGTCAAATTAACTATTAAAAAATACACCTGGTCTGCAATGTCCAAAGCATGGCTACAGATTTCATTCTGGAAAGTCAAACAATTCTCTATTCGTCTATTGAAAAATATCTTTCAACCTTGCCTTTGCAACAGTTGACCTCTATTAGCCAAATTACATATTATTTAAACATGGTATTATATAGATATTATTTTCTCTACTTTTGTGAGCGCTCCTATTTATATTTATTGAGGCTATCCCATTGGATGATACATGATTACAGTATAAATCAGAAAGTAATATATAAGTGATTGAGGAAGGCCAGAGCAAGTATAGGTTTCAGTCAAATTTCAGCCATTAGGAATTAGTTTTGTGAACGTTGCAAAAGTAATTGAACTGGTGGTTACATAGTCTGACATAAACAATCCAAAATACAATATGAAGTATCCATGACAGTCATAATGTTCAGTTAAGGGTTTACATTCCAACTTGGGACACTTATTATCACCACAAATAATGGCCAGGAGATAGTAAATATGGTGTTCTATGTTTACCAGCTCTTGAAAGGATATGCCTTTTTATTAAATTTCCTTGTTTGGGTATTAATCAGTCCTGTTTCAGGATAGCTCCTCTCAAGAAAAAAAGAGTAGAATAAATGAAAGTACAGTAGAAGTTGAAAATTAAATTGTATCTAGGAGACAGTATAGAGTTAGATAGGCTTGTTCTGATGTAAAATTAGACTTATATTAACAATATTATTACATACATTCAACCTTTATTGCTTTATGCGTGCATTGTCATACAAAAAGGTTGACCCATACATTCTACTTTATTTAATTCTGTCTGTAGTCAATTTATTTTTATTTAGTATGAAGTGTGTACTATTTCCTATAAATATAGGGACAGTTACGTCTTCAAACTGAATAAAAATCAATTTATCTGGTCTAATCAATGAAAATACATGTCCTTCTTGATATGCAAGAAGTGTCTGAAACCAAATCCAAGTTCAAATCTTTGAAAAGAAGAAAATCTAACAATGGCAAATCTAGATTAAATGTTAATTTAAAATTTCAAATATATGTTTGTAAAAGTTCTATTTACAAAGTTAGAATAAATTATGTTGTAAAGATTATGGTTTGTTTCTTTTTAATTCTATATTCATCTAGTATTACAAACTGGCATAAAACTTTTTAAAAACAATAATTGATGCATGCCATATACAGTATCTCCTTTGCTAGTATTGAAAAGCATTTATGAAGAATGGTTAATTCTACATCCCAATTGATGTGCCGGCTCTAAATTGTCCAAAATTTTGTTAATTCTTTGGTAATGATACAGTTGGACAAAGAAGCATTTTGGGCGTGTGTATTTGGAGTATCCCTAGAAATATAGAAGGTTGAGTCCACTGCTTTTCATCCATCACTGCTTTTCTTGTGTAGTTGGACTTTTCTTAGTTAGATCATTGAGAGTTCTGTTGATGAGGTTGTAGGCCATAGTTTCTATATTGGATTGGAGTTGAGATGTAGGTTTCTTTGTCTTCCAGTATTAGGTTGGCATTTTATTGTGTTCTATTCATGATAACTATGGTTTGACCTCTGATCAAATATCTTTACTGAGTGAAAATCTATCATGATTAACTACTACCATTTCCCATATTTTATAATCCATTAGTATTAGACCTCCTTTTGAGGTACTATAAAATTTCTTTCCACATAGTGAAAAATGTGAACATCTCTATTCCTATCCACTGTCTAATTCTGGTTTACCTCGTAAGTATTGAATGATAACAATAATCAAAATGCTGGCAAACAAAGTATTTTGCATTTATAAAGCTTGAGTTTATCATCAGTCACGTTTTCCATGACTTCATGAGTGACAAGCCCATTAGATTTCCCATATGTCAAATGATTTATCTAGTGCTCATTGTCTGAGTGCTCCATATTACAAAAAAATGATTATTTGGTAGTGAATGGGTAGGATAGCCATAGAAAACTAGAGATCTTATCCTTATCATCATACTGAGTTTTGGACAAAGGTTTCCATAATGAACAGAGAACAGCCAACCTAGCTGGTAGCACATATTTTATTCTACACAAATATGTTTATACAAAGCAGACTCATAATCAAATACTGTGAGTAGCACAGACTTTTGGCAGCATAGAAGAAGCATTGTATGTATGTTATGTATATCTAGCTTTATGTAGATTATTCAGAGAATTATTATTTTATAAGCATACCAAAAGCCTATTACATGAACTTCTGCATATAATATAGCTTATTTCATAACTATTCAACTAAGGCTTCATAACAATAAAGTTTATGAGTTAATTCTGGTTTTGTACAGCCATAAACTATATACAATTAATTTAACTCAATTTTCAAATGATAAAAAATCAGTTATTTGGTAGGAAATTATCTTGGTTTACCGTTGGTCAAATAAAAAACAATATTATCTATACTGCTTGCACTGAATCTCAAGGAAACTTATAGAGTTTGCAATGAAATTGATAACTCTATTACTCAGATATATACAATACTGATTGCAACCAATAACTGAAACTGTGACTTTCTTTATACTTCCAGTAGCATTTGATTAGCCTTTTATCACTTCCTGACTTTCAATATCAGTATTGTAAGTATATGCATTTCCCCAACTACTGTATCTGTCCCTCCTTCCCCTGACTCTCATCACAGAAACCAGTATGTGTGCTTGTAGTTTTGCTCCATGGTATGTGGGCTCTTCTGAATAGTCTTTGATATATTTGTAACTTGAAGCAGTTTTCCATAAAGTCACAGAATATTTTCAATGAAGAGAACATACCTTCTAGCAGATGGGCCCATGAACTTTCATGTTCATTCATCAAGGCAACATTGTAAAGATAAAAACTATAACATTTGTTCTCTCACATTGGTTTCACAGAATGTGTGGTTGTACTGATTTCTTGACCCTAGTGGGATCTGGTCTTTTGCCAATAACAATACAAACCAGCATGTTCAACAAATGTGTTTATCAAACCTGAAAATACCCATAAACAGCTTAATATCCTAAAACAAGTTTTTAGTGTTGTCCTCATTATGTATCTTCAAGTTGCACATTGCATTCACACACTAACAGAGTGAGTAATTTTTCATCTGGAATATTTTCCATTTTTAGAAAGATGAAATATTTACTTCCTGCAGAGAGAATGTTAAATATCTCACTGGAACAATGCCAGATGATGGCATGAACCTTGAAGTAATGTCTTAATACAACAGCTGTGTAATCAAATATATTTTGTTTTTGAAGGGAAAGGGGTGGGGATAAGGACCACCTGAAATCATGTGAAAAGTAACTTGATTTCCTGTAACTTCCCAGTTTCTTTTTTACAAAGGAGAAGATGGGCAAGCCAGTCAAGGAAGCAAAAATAACATTTTACAGATGAATAACCATGCAATTGTATTTATTTTGTTTATGTTGTTTTCCTGATTAGGCTGTTTCTAAAGTTGCAAGTGGCAAATTGTAGTGTTAAGTTATCAGATGGGAGAAATACTTAAGAACCTTACATGGGAATGCTGTCAGTTCCAACTTCAGGAGAGGTAAGATCAATGGGCACCTGATGATGGTGTTTCTAGATTGTGCTTTAAAGATTACATTAATGGCAATTCAGTCTCATTCCAAAATTTCTCAAGACAGAATTATTCCACAGAACCAGTGGTGGGTTCTAACCAGTTTTTCCACAGGTTCGCATCGCGCATGCGCTTTGCGCGTGATCGCTGCATGCATGGTTGCTTTGGTTGCACGCTCGCCACTCTTGCACTTTGCGCAAGCACATTGAGTAAAAAAACAACTGAGGCATGGCAATCCACTCTGCTGCACCTTACAGATGAGCTAAAAACAAGAAATAAAGGTAGGTATAGCACGGGGGTGAGGGGGTGAGGGCCTAACTGATGTTCAGAGTGAACATCAAGATTTCCTATCAAGATTTCCGCTACTGGCTCTCCCAAACCAGGGAGAACCGGTAGCAACCCATCACTGCACAGGACCTTTGAAAGCTAATTTTAGCTTGTATATATTGTATGACAATATTTGTCTGACAATTTGATGCTTGGAAGAATGGTTTCAGTGAATTTGATTTTTTTTTCTTGTTCTTTTATCTGCATTGTGGGGGTTTTTCTTTTTTTATAATTGTAATGCTTCTGGATTCTAACAGTACTTTAACTAACTAAATAAAATTGCATTAAATGCAAAATCAAAATAAAAACTAAAAAATTGTTTAAAAGAGGCTATGCCATTTTCATAAATACTGGGAGATTGGTGGTTCCTTCTTTGAAAGGAACAGTTCATGGCCTGGGAGCACATAGCAAAATGCTAGCTTCTGGTAGTAGGCAAATTCAAAAACAAAATCATCCTTTCTGCTTCTGCAAGGAACCAGAAAAATTCATAGCAAGAGAGGTGGACATTCATAAACGTCTTTAGGATTTAAATACTAGTCATTTAAATTGTACCCAGTAGGGAACTGAGAATCAGTCGAGATATATCATTATAGGCTGCAGTAGTTAGCAAACTCTCTCTTGTGTATTGCACCAATTGCAATTTCCAATGCATGGAAATTCACAAATAAAACACATCACAATGATTAATATAGTATGTAACCAAGGCACAGATAATTGTTACTAAGTACAACTGACTGCAGTTATGCAAAACACACTTTGCCAAATATGAACCTCTTCTGTGAAATGGAATGCAATCGTATCTACAGCAGCTTTCACCTCTATTCTTGAATCTAGATTTTTCTATCAAAACAGCATCAACAAGCAATCCATCTTGTTTTGATTTAATTTTAGCTTATTCTTTGTCATCCAGACCATTATTCAAGGATGCTAATTGTTTCCCTGGAATTAGACAGCAAGAAGCAATAAGATATGTGATCAGTATACTAATTCAAAACTCAGACAAAATACAGCCTGGTGAGATATTGTATCTTGGTGCAGTCTGGTGAGATATTGTATGTCAATTAATTAAGATCTGAACAATTGACTTCTAGAATCATTTTCTGGGTGCATCTCAACAAAAAAGATTAGAACCACTGCAGGACACTCAAGTCTAAATCCCAGTCAATAGCCAAGAAGGATGCCATGATTGATAATGCCAAATGCTGCCAAGATATTCAGAAGAACCAGCAAGATTGCACTTTTCTCATTGAATATACCACATAGATCATCCATCAAAACAACTGCAGTTTCAGATTCATATCCTGGACAAAATACTGATTGAAATGGATTCAAATAATAAAATTGGAACTCCATGTTAGCTACTTTCTTAATTGTGTGATCTAAGAATGAAAAATGATAAATATTCTTATGTCCCTATCAGATCCTTTTCAAGATCCATTTTTTTCATGAAAACTTTTTTCACATGTCCTGTTATATCTTTGCCTTTAGCTAACTTTAAGCACTATGTGTTCCTTATCACATTTTTATATTGTCTTCATTTCATTGCTATCTTTTTTCTGTATGCTTCATAGTGCCTCCAGCAGAGTAGATGTGTGACTACTCTCTCACATAAAGCCGAGATTTGCAATGCATAAACTCAGTTGTTTTGGTACCAAAGGGGAAAATAAATGCAAATGCAAGCATGGAGTAAAAATGCTTTCATAAGTCATTAAAAACAATATTCTGCATTTTCTGAAAAATTCTGCACACCAATAGTACTATAGTTGTAGAGATAATAATAATAATACAAGCATTTTTGGAAACATTTTCAGTAAATAAAAGAAAATACAAATGTTGATGATTGCTTTAAAATGTATTTGTAGTTGCTATAGTTATGGAGGGCACCAGGGTGAAATCCAGCAGGTTCTGACAGGTTCTGGAGAACCAGTAGCAGAAATTTTGAGTAGTTCGGAAAACCAGTAGCAGAAATTTTGAGTAGTTCAGAGAACTGGCAAATACCACCTCTGGCTGACCCCAGAGTGCAGTGGCAATGGGAATGGAGATTTTGCAGTATCCTTCCTCTGCCATGCCCACCAAGCCACACCCACAGAACCGGCAGTAAAAATAATTGAATTTTACCACTGGAGGGCATGTTTCTCTGATGAATCTTAAAGAAAAAAAACTTAACTCAAGAGTTTTGTTCTGCAGGTTTTGATTGGTATTTTTTTCCTTGTTGTCTGGTTACACAAATCTAATTTGTAAAAAGAAAAAAAAATCCCATTAAATGTTTATTGTTGGTTCTCCTTCATCAAATAAATGTTTGACAAGAAACATGTTTCTGAACACAAGCTAAATTATTTGGAAGTTGCAATGTCTCCATGTGAAAAGGTTCTCATGAACCATGAAATGTTCTTTGTTGCATTATTTAGTAGTTATAAATGTCAGGTTAGTGCTCAGAGAGCATCATGAATGCTACAAATGGCATTTCAGAATTGCATCTGCCAGAGTTCACATCAGTACTCCTGTCAATGTCATCTTAAGTAAAACAAGTCTTTGCAATAGACAATGGTAAAAAATATTCAAAGATAAATTTTGTAGAGATAAAAATCTTATCATTAAATTTTACATGAAACTCATGATCCAAGTCAATTATTTTAAAAGTAGAAGATACAGTAGATCAATACATTCATCAATATATTATAAAACACCAACCAAGCTACATGTTTGAAGAATTGTAATCTTTCTTCTCTCTATTATTGTGAATCTTTTAGGCAAAATTGAGGAAATTGTTTGATATAAGTCTTTTAGTGCCAATGGTCTTTTGGTCTATTTTTTATATAGTGTAAGAATATTAGGAATTAAGAACATTGGAAACCTAAACTTCTATTTAGTCCAGAATTTCTCCATTAATCTGTTTCTTATGGTATAACCAAAAATTAATACTGTTTTACCTCATATGAAATGAGAAGATCCAGACCTTAAATATTTAAGAGAGATTTGTATGGATTTTCAGTTCAGATTTTCACTTGAGCTCATGTATTGGATGACAATGATAGGTTTTTAATTATTTTCTCTAAATCAATATCATTTGTCCATTGTCAGCCACTGGCATTATTTACAATTACAACAAATATTGGCACCTTGATTTGGACCAGCAGCATTTTCAGCTTCAAAGACACACATTTATTAGAAATTATCACTAAATCTAATTAGAAAAAAAAGAGTCCAGAATTAATATTTATAAATACCAAAATAAATTTGACATGCAACTTTTAAAGATTAAATTAATCAGGAATGGAAATTCACATATCTAAGTCTTTTTATAGTCCTGATCAAACTTGCCAATATTTATTACATTTTGACTTATTCAATTTATATATATATATATATATATATATATATATATATATATATATATAT
>WNWU01000007.1:14430679-14466186 GCA_012654045.1 Ptyas mucosa | reverse complement strand
ATATATATATATATATATATATATATATTGAAGGTCTTCTAGCCCAGCCCTCTGCTTAGGCAGGAAACCCTATACCACTTCAAACAAATGGTTATCTAATCTCTTCTTAAAAACTACCTGTGTTGGAGCATTTACAACTTCTGGAGGCAAGTTGTTCCACTGATTAATTGTTCTAACTGTCAGGAAATTTTTCCTTAGTTCTAAGGTGCTTCTCTCCTTGATTAGTTTCTACCCATTGCTTCTTGTCCTACCCTCGGGTTCTTTGGAGAATAGTTTGATACTCTCTTCTTTGTGGCAGTCCCTGAAATATTGGAACACTGCTATCATGTCATCCCTAGTCTTTCTTTTCATCAGACTAGACATACCTAGTTTCTGCAACTTTTCTTCATATGTTTTAGCCTCCAGTCCCCTAATCATCTTTGTTGCTCTTCTCTACACTCTTTCTAGAGTCTCAACATCTTTTTTACATCATGGTAACCAAAACTGGATGGAGTATTCCAAGTGTGGCCTTACCAAGACATTATAAAGTGGTATTAACATGTGATCTTGATTCTATCCCTCTGTTTATGTAGCCTAGAACTGTGCTGGCTTTTTTGGCAGGTGCAGCACACTGTTGGCTCATATTAAGCACAATAGCTCATATTAATATTTATTATTAATAAATATTATTAATTAATAATTTAAGCACAGCCTCAGATTGGGCTATAGAATGAATAAGGAGACACATATTTGTTTGGGATGTTCTCTAGTCACATTTGGACTGTGAAGCATGAGTTACATGTGTTTATTTTGTTTATTTTTTAAAAAAAATATCATTCCTTTTTTTAAAAAAAAATTCCTATTCAAAATCTATCAGAAAATATGGTAATTTGCATTCTTCAAGCATACCTGCATATATTTTTTTTCATTTCTTTACAAATCCTGAACATTTTATACAAATCTTATATTTATAGGGTTTTTTTTTATCAGAAATGAATACTAACACAACAGAGCAAAAATAATAAAATGAAGGAAAAATAAACTCTTCAGTTGATTCCGCACTGAATTAGATTTGGCTTAAAATAAAGTACTGTTCAGGTGTTACCTGAACTTGAGATGAGTGGCAAGCAGCCCCATTTCCTATCACAGAGATGAATTGTCTGTTACGTTTAATGAATATGGCTCCAAGTGGCTACAAAGCTTCCAAGGATCTTCAAAAACGTATTAGGCATCAAAAACTCTATATTACATACATTTATAATTATATTAGAATTCATACACTATACCCACAACAGATATATATTTGTCACTCCACTTTTGACAAATGAATGGTTATTTTAATTCATCACTATCCCAATCACCAGGTAACATCAGTGAAAAGAATCTATACAACAGGAATCCTTACTGTAGACAGGATCATTTCTCATCAGAAAGCATAGGCAGGCTACATTCCTAATATATTTAATGTCTCTTTATTTAAATCGACCCATTCCACCTTGTCAAGGAGGGAGGGAATGGCATATCCCATCACTCAAGGAGTTTTGATTGGTGGGATCTAAGGGAAGAGCCTTCTCAGCTTCTCATTGGATCCCCACAGGTGAGGGAGCCTCCACTTAAGACCTAACTTTGCCAAGTAACGGGGGGGGTGTCTAAAAGTACAATGCAAGTGGGCATGGCTGGTGACCTGAGGTTGCTCCTACTGTGTAGTTAACCTCCTAGCTATTTGAATTTTGAACCTTTATTTTTATCTTTACTTTGAAGTTTTTGAATCTGCTTTTTTTAAATGTATGCATTTATTTGTGTATTGATATGGTTTTATTGTGATGTTATAACTGCCCAAAGTCTTTGTGGTAAGATGAATGGCATAGAAATTTGATAAAATAAATAAATATTTATTTTACCATCAAGTCTAGGATGGGGATGGTATATCAGCCTTAATAGAGCTGAAATTTGTTATGGAATGAAATGATGTTGAAATATAAATATGAATTTCTTTGCCACCATAATTCTTTGTGGTAGGGCAGTATTTTTCAACCTTGGCAACTTCAAGATGTGTATACTTCAACTCCTAAAATTCCCCAGCCAGAGTAGCTGGAGAATTCTGGGAGTTGAAGTCCAGTGTAGAGGAGTTGAAAAGTTGAGAAACAGTGTAGTAAGTCATTTCACTGAATATGCCTTCAGGTACATTTACCTGCAAGCTTGACAGAGTATTAGTGATGTTAAATTAATGTATTGAACAGACCATTTATATTACTTTGAAAACCTATGTCAGTCTATATTTTTCCTAAAGCAATATATGTTGTGTAACAAAACTATATGGCATCAAGAGGATAAAACGTTTTTGGGAACATTGGCTCTCTCAGAAATACCTTTCAATATATGTACATTTTAGTACTGCCTCCAGTACTAAAACATTATTTTACTGGTGCAGCTTGGTCTGATGGCAATAATTTATCCAATGTGGTGACAATTGGTTCAACATTTTAGCATTCACCTTAAAATGTTAAATCAAAGCAATGAAATACAATATAGTTACCAGACTCTTATTCACATTTTAATGCACATGGTAGTGCACATTCAGTTTGAACTCATTTTCTGATCCAACAATTGATCTATATGCTTTCAGCCTAAACCTCATTCTCTGTCTATTCCCAAGAATCAGTATCTATATTTTATACATTATTATAAGTGCAATCAAGCTGTGATATATGAAAAAGTTTTAAATACCTTATTGATTGGGGGGAAAAAATCTATGAATTTAAAATGAATCTTCTCCATTAAAGAAATAAGAAAATGAAAAATATTTTGACTCCATAATTTATTCTCAGTGAATTTAAAGTAACCACCTCCTTTCAAAGTTATAGGGAAAAAGACTTTCTGTCAGTAATATGCTCACCCAAACACTGGATATACAGTAAATGGCCATAACAATCTTTTCTACTGATAAAATTGTATAAAATTGTAAAAAAATTATACACTTTTCATCATTTTTTTTGCTGAAAGGATACATAGAGCTTTTAAGAAGGGCTTTACATTTCTGTATGTAATTCATAACATATCTCCGTTATTTAAGAGCCTTGGTGGTGCAGCAGACTAAAGTGCTGTTAACTAGCACCAGCTGCCTGCAATTACTGCAAGTTCAAATCTCACCAAGTTCAAGGTTGACTCAGCCTTCCATCCTTCTGAGGTAGGTAAACTGAGGACCCGGATTGTGGGGGCAATAAGCTGACTTTGTATAAAAAAGAACACCACTTGGGGGGGGCCGAAAGCCCTACTAAGCAGATATATACAAAAGTATGAAGGCTATTGCTTAACGCATTGTAAGCCGCCCTGAGTCTCCGGAGAAGGATGGCATATAAATCGAACCAATAAATAAATAAATTTATTTTAGCGGATAAGTATTGAAAGTTTTCTTTTCCTTGCACATTTTTTCCTTTACGTATACCTATGGTTTAAATGAAGTCTCCTTTGTGATTATATTTTATTCTGTAATTTAGTGGTTAAAAATTATAGCAATGTCACCCATAATTCTTTGGCTCTGAATCTGAAACTCAACATTTGGGTGGTCAATATTGTTATAATTCATATCAGTTAATATCCATATGTTAATTCTATCAAAAGATTTAATTATCTCTCTATCCACTTGTCTAAAGAATCACTAAATATTAATTCCAGAAGAGGGGGAGAAAGAAAAAAAAAGAGTTCTCTTGCTGATTTATGTAATCATTCCTCCTACATGTTTAGCTTTATAAAGAGTTTGACTCTGTCTATTTTATGGTTTAAAATTCACTGCTTTTGTGCATCACACAATCTTTGTTAATAGATGTAGTGTGTGATAAATATCATTTTGTATTAATGATAGTAGCATTGGCATTATTATTAATCTAATTAGTGAGAAAGATTTCTAAACATGCATGCATCCACACAAATATACTTTGATGCATATATTCCATATTAAGACTAAACAGCTTTTCTTCTAAAACATTATTTTAAAGACCATAATTCAATATTTGACAGCTTTTTGTTAAACTGGTCTTGATAACCTGACAAAAGGACTTGTTTTTATGGCTACTGGATGACAATCCAGTATTTTTAGTCTCTTTGTAACCCAACACATTTGAAGGGCATCCTCCAGATTACTGAGACAGTCTGACAGTTTAGACAGGCCGTCATAATAGTTTAAATTGTATTTCTGGGAGATTCCTAAAGACAGACAAGTTAGACTGCTTCGAAAGCTGAGATTTCACCCAACTCAGCTTTTGATTTCAGGTCATCTTTTGTTAATGCAATTAACCCATGCCAAGATCTTTCATATTAACATTTTTTTTAAAAAAGGAGGAAGCTTTGAAGCACTTCTTTGTTCATGCCTTTCATCCTGTATCACACTATTGGACACTTCAACAATGGAGTGTATTATTCAAAGATGTTTCATAATTGTAAAGTAGTAATTAAGTTTTACAATAATTAATGGATGTAGCATTTGCTTGATAAAAAGGCAAGCCAGGAGTAGTCTTGTGGAAAATAAAATTGTTTGCTTTATATTATTTATGTAAAAAAAGATAGAAAGAAAATAGATATTGTAAATTCTCTCTATTCCTTTTTTGCTTTTGAAATGTTAATCAGCATGCATGAAGGAACAATGTTGGAATAAGAAGCAAATATTAGACCTTAAAAAATTAAGGAGCATATTCAGCCTAATAGGTTTGACCACATTTACCTAATAAATATTTATATCAGTGACATTCTCATGATAGTAGTCAGTAGGCTTTTTTTAAAAAGATAATATATTGATATCAGGCTAAATTATTGTCATTATCATCATCATTATCTCCTCACTAAGTGCTAATGTGCAGCACTTTGGATATAAGACAAAAGGAGAACAATGCTTACATAGTAACTACCAGTACCTCCTTAAAGCAGATGAATCTTTTCTCAGGATCACATCAGCTGCAACACAAAGATATGTTACACATAAGGAGTTGCATAAAAGTGCTACATACACACCACCATGAATTCCAAAACATCTTTTTCCCCTTGAAGAATTTGTACAATCCAATTTAACTACAGGAAGAACACTAATTCGAATCTCAGCAACAACTTTGATGGAGATTGCATTTTAAACAGGTGAGTGTGGAAGAAAATCCATGCAGTGGCCAACATGATCTCTTCCTTCCTGTTTTTGCTCTTCTCTGGGACTTTAAGACAGCCTAAAGAAAGTTGCACCATCCGTCATTTCCAATTATAAAAGGAAAATGCTGCAATCACTGGGACGTAGATTTGATTAGGGGGAAATGTGCTTGGTGGTGGGAAGAGTAGAAAGAGAAAAGGTGTAACTGAGGAGGTGAACCGTCAATTCAATAGGTATCTGGTACTAAAGGGACCTTACCAAATGAGCAGCAGATACTCTGAAAGATTTGCACAGCCCACAAGCTTCATCATTCCAGCAGAAATTAAAAAGAACCTGTTCCTATTGGTAACAGATTAACAGAGTTGGAAGGGACCTTGCAGATCATCTAGTCCAACTCCCTGTCCAAGCAGGAGATCTTACATCTGCCTTTACCTAGGATACAACCTCCTGATTGTGAGTTCCTTTTCCCAGCCCGGTATATAGACTGAGAAACTACACAGGCAATGATTCAGCAGCAGTTTAGAACAGCAGCTGAAAGCCACAGTAACCACTAACTCAAGTTAAATTACCTGGAATACAGGAAAGGAATACAGGAAAAAGAAAAGCTATTTTTTAGTAGCCTATACCATTTCCCAAAAAAGATCCCTCCCAGTGAACAACATTTTATGACATTTTTCTTAACTTTTCTTATGTAATATAATGTGGGGCTATTTTACAGAATAGAACATGTCAATGATGTTGACTGTGAGTTAACGTGCTTATACCTGAGTTAGGAGATGACAGAAGGTCCTGTTTCTTATTGTAAATCTTCAGCATTCTGTTGTTTTATTAATTTTACATCATTTAATTAACACCACAAATTCTAAAACAACCTATGAACAATATTTTTGAAAGCAATCCTCCTTTATAGGGACAGCTTTGGGAAATTGGAAGATGTACCTTGACAGAGTATTAATTTTCATTAAGTATCAGTTGGAAAGGAGTCCACTTTGGGTAACTATGGGTAACCCTAGTCAACTACTGGTTTAGACTGTTCTTTTTCCCTCTGGCTTTGCCCCACTAACTATGTGGAATGATTTAGGCAGGACAAGACAGTGACAACTCAAGTCTCATTTTTGGGATTCTCTCCAAGTCTTCTATTCTACAAGGAGCTTCTATTCTACTTGAAGCTGATCAGGCCAAAGTACCCATTAAACAGTATAGAGCACCAAGTGGACCTAGCCAGATCCCCAATATTTTTCACCAGCAAAACCAATGGGTACTCTGCCTCCCCTGCATACTTAACAAATCTTAAACTATCTAATCATCATAGGCCTTTACTCTAACATGATGTCATGTCCTCTCCTCAACTATCCTTGAAGGCTGATAGGGATGATCCCTAATGATAGAGAATTGACCTGTGAGTCTGTACACATAGAAACAATAGAACGTATGCTTCTCCAATGCCCATACTACAGAGGCATTCGTTCTAGCCTCACTGCACCATTGTTGCATAAATATCCAGGATGAATAGGACAATTTTACACCTTCCCACTGCTGTCAGTTACCAATCTTGCTACAATATACAATACTACTATGGCAACCCTTAAAATTTCTCACAAATCAATTTTATGCCACAAATCAATTTTAATATGTGTCTATACTATTATTATAGAGGGCTTGTATTATGATTAAGTTAGTGCCCTGCTTTTTATGCCCATTTATTGTTTCTACCCCTTCTTTTAAGACTTTTCATAAATTCTTTTTGGATTATGATATTTTTAGCTTTTGGTGTAATTTAATGTTTGTATTTTACATTTTTATGTTTTAAAATTTCTTGTATCCCACCATCTTTATGCTGGTCTTTGACTGTAACAAAGATTGATTTGATCTGAACATCTTTTAAAAATTGGAAGATGTATTTTGACACATTATTAATTTTCATTAAGTGTCAGTGGGAGAGCAGATCATTTCTCAGATCAGCAACTCTCCTTCCTATTCACATTCAATCTTCCACATGTCCAGTGCAACATGAAAAAAGACAGATGATACACATATTATATCTCAGAACTGCGGAACCAGTAGCCCTTCAGATGCTGCTGAAAATGCCTGCCATTAGCCTCAGCCAGGATAGCCATTGGCCAACAGTGAAGGCTGCTAAATTTTAGTTCAGTAACCTCTGGAAGTCCAGACCCTTTTCTTCCTTATACATACCATGATTAGCAATGTCTCTGATGATGGCTTATATGCAAGACATTCAAGAGAATCCAGGAGTTTACCTCTATGTTACTTTCATCTGAATAATCTGGACAAAGACAGAATTTCAAGAACTACAATATGATTTCATCCATTTTTATTTCTTAGACATTAACTTACTCTCTTCAGAGCAAATTACTTTAAACTAGAAGAAGGTACTAAAACAAGACAAAACGCCATAGATTTAACTGTGAGATGGCAAAAGTCAGATGCAGGGAGATACAGTTATCATAAATGAGACTTCTATTAGAAACTGGTTTGAAGTAAAGATTTATTTACAATAAAAGAATTGCATTATTGCTTTTTATTTCTAATTAATATTTTACAAATATATTTGCTATTAATATTTACTTATATTTTCAAACATAGTTTATAATTTATCTTATATTACTTTGCTGTGTCTCTATTATAACTATTTTTCCGCTCTTATTGCATCATCAGATAACCGCCCGGCCGCCTTGTTTAGGGTGACCCACTCCCTGCTCCTTCAGGAAGCGCGGGAAGACCCCTTGGAGGGTAGAGCCGAGGATTTTGTTCAATATCTGTATGATAAAATCGCTCAGATTCGGGAACACCTGGACTCTGACATAGTAGATTCAGGGGAAAGGATGGAGGCAGGTCTTGAGAATACCACCTGGAAAGAGTTTGATTCTGTGACTCCCGAATATGTGGACAGGATACTGGGGAGGCTGAATGCTACCACATGTTTATTGGACCCGTGTCCCTCCTGGTTGGTGCTGGCCTCTCGGGAGGTTACAAGAGGCTGGCTCCAGGGGATTATAAATGCTTCTCTGAGTGAGGGTGTCTTTCCTGCTGCCTTGAAAGAGGCAGTGGTGAGACCTCTCCTCAAGAAGCCTTCCCTGGACCCAGCAATATTGGCTAATTACCGTCCAGTCTCCAACCTTCGCTTCGTTGCAAAGGTTGTTGAGAGTGTGGTAGCACAACAGCTTCCTCAGTACCTGGATGAATCATCTTATCTGGATCCGTTCCAGTCGGGCTTCAGGCCTGGACACAGCACGGAAACGGCATTGGTTGCATTGGTTGATGATCTCTGGAGGGCTCGGGACAAGGGTTGCTCCTCTGCCCTGGTCCTATTAGATCTCTCAGCGGCTTTTGATACCATCGACCATGGTATCATGCTGCACCGGCTGGAAGAGTTGGGAGTGAGGGGCACCGTGTTGCGAGGTACTCCTCCTTTCTCTCTGACCGGTCGCAGTCTGTGTTGGCAGGGGGGCAGAGATCGACCCCGAGGCCCCTTATATGTGGGGTACCACAGGGATCGGTTCTCTCGCCCCTTCTGTTCAACATTTATGTGAAGCCACTGGGTGAGATCATCCGTGGTTTCGGGGTGAAGTACCACCAGTATGCTGATGACACCCAGCTGTACATCTCCACCCCAGACCACCCCAATGATGCCCTTGAAGTGATGTCCCGGTGCCTGGAGGCTGTATGGATCTGGATGGGGAGGAACAGACTCAGGCTCAACCCATCCAAGACCAAGTGGCTGTGGTTTCCGACATCCTGATATAGTCAGTTGGTGCCAACGCTGACTATGGGGGGCGAGTCATTGGCCGCCACGGAGAGGGCTCGAAACTTAGGCATCCTTCTGGACTCACAGCTATCTTTAGAAGAACACCTGACGGCTGTGGCCAGAAGGGCTTTTTATCAGGTTCACCTGATACGCCAGTTGCGCCCCTTTCTAAATCGGGACTCATTAAACACGGTCACTCATGTCCTCGTCACTTCCCGCCTGGACTACTGCAATGCTCTCTACATGGGGCTCCCCTTGAAGAGCACCCGGAGGCTCCAGTTGGTCCAGAATGCAGCCGTGCGGGTAGTTATGGGAGCGATGTGGCGCTCCCATATGACACCCCTCCTGCGCGAGCTGCACTGGCTTCCTGTGTTCTTCCGGGTGCACTTCAAGGTTTTGGTTACCACCTTTAGAACGCTCCATGGCTTAGGACCGGGGTATCTTCGAGACCGCCTTCTGCTACCAGTACCCTCTCACCGACCAGTACGCTCCCATAGAGAGGGGCTTCTCAGGGTGCCGTCGGTCAAACAGTGTCGACTGACGGCCCCCAGGGGGAGAGCCTTCTCTGTGGGGGCACCCACCATGTGGAACAAGCTCCCCCCGGAGATACGGACAATCCCAGATCTCCGCGCTTTCCGCCGTGCCCTCAAGACGTTTCTATTCCAGCAGGCTGGCCTGGACTAACCTCTTCTAAAATTGCTCTTATATTCTTAAATCTTAATCTCATAAATTTAGAGTTTTAATTTTAGGTTTAAGACCAAATTATTTAATTGTATTTTAATCAATTCTTTAAAATATTTGTATTATATGTATTTTATCATTTGTCTGTACACCGCCCTGAGTCCCCCGGGAGTAGAGCGGTATATAAATATAATATAATAATAATAATTATTATTATTATTGTATAGTTTTTAACACACTATTTAACACACTAATACAATCTTTGCATTTTTTTACTCTGTCCATTTTCTCTGTTGTTATGTATGTTTTCTTAAACTTTTCTTTAACTCATCCATTGGAAAAACAAGCTGGTTTATTCATTCATTCATTCATTCATTCATTCACTAACAAGTGACTCTGGGTGGTAAACATAAAAATTAAACCAACTGGGTAGAAACAACCAGGAAAAAATAATCCCTCAGGTAATTTTAAAGCATGAAGGGCTTTGAAAGTGATAAGCAGCACCCTGAATTGAACCCTAAAATATGCTGGCAACTAATACAGCTCACAAAGCAACTGTATTACAAGGTAGTATTCAACACCACTTACTACTCAAACTGTTGCATTCTACATCAGTTGATGCATCTTTGATTCTTGAAGTCTTCCATATCTACAGTCATTCTCCTAGCTTGTAAGAGAGCATTACCCTATGGTAGCCAAAGATTAGGAGCAGTCTGGTAACACATTTTCAGACTAAGAAAAACATGTTTTTATGAGTTGCACCTCATAAAAATAAGCACTGGCTTATTTTTACACAGACATACACACACACACAATTAGAAGCAACTATGTGGGAAGAGTTTCCTTCTGTTTTTCTTATTTATAAAATGCAAGGCTAAAACATCAGTAGGTAAAAGGTTTGCTCAGGATCCCTAAATTGAAATCTAATGTGGCAATGAATGTCCACAAAAATAATTCAGGTTTATAAAAGTAAAAATGTATAACAAATATTCACTTTAATTCCTTTAGCCAAATAATAAGAAATTCATTATATCTTTTGAAAAATAAAGATTTGGATAATCAGAGTTGAGTCAAAGTTTTACCAAAAATTTCCTTGACAACAAAATCTATTTACTAGTTCCTGAATCTTAAAAGTGGAATTAAACTGCTATATATTTTCATAGATTGTAAAGGCTAGACTAAAGTGACTGAGATATTCTTGTATACCATTCTTCCCTGCACAAGATATTTGGTTGGTTTTAGAGACAACTAACTTCACTTTTAATGCCATGGTGTAGCTGCTTGGCAGATATTGCTGGAGCTGTCATCTTTCTTCCATGGAGATGCCTTAACCCTGTGATCAAAGGTGAGAAAAATAATACAGACAATATTCAACAGGGATGCCAACTAGAGTGATTTTATTATTATAAATATTTTGATTCTATTTTATTATAGAAAATAACAGAGCGAATAATTTAGGATAGTAATAAGATTCATAGGATAGCTATCCTGTGTCTCTGTGTGTGCATATATAATTTCTTAATTTCAAGGCTAGATTGCACAAATCTATCATACATTTATCTACAAGACTTATCTGGACGTCTTTCACTGCTTTTGCACCTTTCATCTCTTATCCTTGCCCCACATGTCCTAAACTTATTCATTGGGCTTTGCTTTTTAGCCACTTCTCAATAGGGTTTAAAAGGAGGCTGTCTTTCCCTTCTTCTTTCCTCTTATCTGATAAAAACCTTGAATGGTACAAAAAAAAATGCTTCTTTTCAAGCCCACTTGGAATCTGGCATCTAGATCACCCTTCGTTTCTACTGTACTTCTAACATAACATTTTTTCTTAGCAGTATCCAGTTCTTCTGCCAACTACTTTCTCTCAGATCCTTTTTTTTTTCTATTGTTGGGGCATCTGTTGCCTATCCTTTCTTCTCTGCAGATCCTCTCTCCTTCCTCTTCTGTCTTCAGCATTTTGGTTTCTTCTTCCCCATATTACATTACGTAGAAGAACTTCTGTAGCACATGCATGAACACAAAACAAAATTTGCTTCATAATTTTGGCTAGAAATATGCTTGATCACATGCATTTCAGAAAGTTTAGAGATAATGAACAGTTTCTGTTAAGGTAATTTCATTGGTCATATTCCAGCAAGTGAAACAAATAGAATGACAATATAAAATTTCCACAGCTGATTCAGGGGAAAAAAATACCATAATTACATAGTCCTCCCATCTCTACCCAGTTCCTTTAAAAGGACTATTTGTTGTGAATTTTTCTCTCCTTGCATTTTACAAAGACAAATCTGTTGTCTTGACATGGTCTTCAGCTTGTTAGTTTTATTTTCTGTCTTTATTGTATCTCACAAAAACATTATATAAAGCTTGCTTGCGCTATATCAAGTTTTATTTGATTTAATTCTATAACTCTTATTGATATCTCTTGCAAATTCAGATAGATTCCAAAATAAGATCTAAGAAAAATAAACACTTTTCCATATCACTTATCCTAATTTTAATTATTTTGTAATTTTTTCCCAAAGATATACTGCCTATTGTTTTGAAAACAATAAATAAAATGAAATTATTTCTAATATTTCAGAATTCAATAATTTTAATGAGTCTTCTAATCATATTCATTTTCATCATATTAATTATTGCTTTTTGAACATGAAACAAAGTCTCCATTTTAACATTGAACTTACTTACCAGAAAAGCAGTGTGGCACTCTGACTTCCAAATTCAAAAGGAGTGGGGAGAAGATACAAATGCAATGAAATTCTTGTAATAAATAACCCACTTACTGCTTATATATTCTGGTTCTAGGCAATTAATGGCATAAGAATTAGGATTTTTCCTCCAAACTGATTCATAAAAACTACTTGCTAACTATATGACTGCTGATAGCAAGAATTAACTTCATTCTGATTCTTTGCAATGCTAGATATTAAACAGTACTATAGTTATTGCTGCATGAAATTGCATTTTACTATTTTATGAATGATCTCTACTAACATTTAGAGATCATAAGACTATGAGGAGATCATTAAGACTATCAACTTTAAAAAAACAGATAATATTAACTTTAATTACATTTGGGCAAATGCTTGAAAAGATAATAGGAAGAGTCCTGTCTAGATATGAGTTAAAGCTCAAAAATGTTTGATACGTTAACAATCAAGCAAAATTCAAGACAATTATTCTGTCTACCCAGATAGAAAACTAAATTATTGTCCTTAACAATTAACTTTATATTGACCAATAGAACATGTACATTTCTATTAGTATGATATAAAGCTTATTTTTCAGACATTGGCTATTTTCTGGAATGATAAATCTGTGTCATATTAATTATAAATATATTTTCAAAGCCTATTTTAAGGTGAAAATATTAGGAATTAGGCCACATATAAATTTACTACTATATTAATTTATTATGATTATTAAGAAAAAGAGTTGCAGGAACAGGAATGCTCTATAAATCAATGGAAAGGTGCTATAAAGGGTATGTCATCATGTAAACATTAAATGTTGTATTAGAAGCATATAAAGATCATAACCTACATATTTAATATCCTTTAAAACTCTAATCCACTGATTTGTTCACATTTATGTTAAATTATCAATATTAATCCCAGCAACAATCTCAAATTGTTTATAAAAATAAAGCATAGGTTTTTAATTTGAAGTTTTTCTTGAATTTCTAAAGTAATGCCATTTACAAATTTTAAACCATCTAAATTTTTGAGCATAGCCAATGTTTTGAATGAGTGTTCAACAATAAAGCAATTAATGTATATGATAATAAGGATCAAATTTAAATTTACTTCCCAACATCACTAATAAATAATTTCAGCCTTGAATGTTTAAAAAAACCTAAAATGCAGCAAACGCCCTGCCAAGCTATAAACAGGATAAAGTAATAAATTTCAAAGTTGTGCTTATAAAATCTTTCAGCCCATGAGTAAACAGACCTATAGAAGTCCAATGACAGAACAGGGCTTCTATTAGTCAGTTCTTCTCAGTATTTTATTAAGATGTTTGAAATATCTAATGTATATATTAATTTAAGGCAGACACACAAACATATCTTGAATTAATATTTATTTTAACTACATTGTCTCCTTGCTATAAACTCCTTCAGATTTAAACCATTTATTAGTCAATATTATTATGAATTAAGAGATAATTAAGATATAATCTGCAGAATTTGATTGAGCAAATTTTAAAAACTACAAATAAGTAATAAATATTACAAATTTCAAATAAAAGTTATTACAAGAATATTCCTGGTGAGTTTACTGAGATCCTATATCAGTGAAGAAATAGTTCCACCAAACGGATAGGAATAGCACATCTTAATATAGTTTATAAAATGGAAGGAAAATATTTCTTAATTAAAACACCGTCTTGAAATTGAAACCAAAAGCTTTCTGTACAAATATATAATTATAAGTGTAATATATTTAAAAATAATATAATATCACCTGAAGGCTAAGGTGAAATGTTCATAGATGGACAATTGAAGATAATAAACAATGAACTCTTTATGTCAGAATTTCTCTCAATTCATTGCAATGGGAAATAATATATAGTCAGAAACTTCACTACCAGCCTTCAAATTCATGCTTGCAAAAGCTGTATTGAAGCATAATTATCTAATATCCAAGATGGAATCATTAGCCAACTATAATCAAGAAAAACATCATTATTATTCAATATCATATGAGCAAGCAATTAATAATGTCTTCAATCTATATCAGGAGCCTAGGCTATTTTAATTAATTTAATAGTACCTATTATTTCTTGAAGTAATAATGGTCTTGGGTAAACTTCAGGAAATTTATTTTATGTAAAATAGATTTAATGTGTTTGTATTGTAAAATCAGAAACAAAAATGAAAAGAATTGCATGATTTTGTGAATTCAAGTAATTCTACACATTAATTGTAAAAATAGTATTACTTTGTCCTTGATACAACAGGCCATTTAATGAACATTCAAAGTTACAACAGATTCCCCCCCCCCCCCAGAAAAAATCTATGTACAACCCAGGGGTGGGTTCTAAAATTTTTTACTACCAGTTCTGTGGGCATGGCTTATTTTGTGGGCGTGGCTTGGTGGGGGGTGAATGTGACCAGGTGGGTGTGGCCAACTTTTTTTTTTTAACTTCTAAAAGCATTTTTTCTACAACCTTAAGAGGTTGCAGGAAAAAATGCTTTTACAAGCCTCTGACGATCAGGCAACTCAGCTGGGATTGCCAGAGGCTTTTAAAGGCATTTTTTTTTCCTACAACCTCTTTGGCTGAAGAGGTTGCAGAAAAAAATGCTACTCAGCTGGGATCGCCAGAGGCTTTTAAAGGCATTTTTTTTTCTACAACTTCTTCGGCCTAAGAGGTTGCAGAAAAAAATGCTTTTAAAAGCCTCTGACGATCCCAGCTGAGCCGCGTGATCATCAGACACAATTTACTTTTAAAAGCATTTTTTTGGCCGAAGAGGTTGTAGAAAAAATGCTTTTAAAAATTAAAAAAAAAAGCCTTTGATGAGATGGGCGGGGTGAGCAAGCGGTGAGTGGGCTGGGGACTGGTTCGGGGACATGGCCAGCCAATGTTATTACCAGTTCTCCGAACTACTACAAATTTTTACTACTGGTTCTTGCGAACCAGGAGCAACCCACCACTGGTACAACCCATTTCAAACTTATGGCGGCTGCAGCAGCCCTATGATCATTAGCTCTTACAGCTCACTTCAGACAGAGTCCCCACACTTCTCTGTCCCCATCCCACCTTGCTGGAACCTACTACAACACTTGAGCTTGTTTCTCACACATCCATCACACAACAATTTACCTTTTGACGTTTTTCAGACCTCACGTTGTGGAAGGAGGGCAGGCAGGGGTGAAATGCTACCGGTTCACTCCAGTTTGTATGAATCGGTAGTGATAAAAATTACTGGTTTGGGTGAACCAGTAGTAAAAAAAAAGCTACCGGTTCGGGCAAACTGGTAGTTTAAAAAAAGCTACCGGTTCCTCCGAACTGGTGGTTAGCTACCAGTTCAGTTGAACCAGCAGTTTAAAAAGCTATTTATATTTATATGGCAGGTGAAGAAGGCGAGAATCAACTTAAAACTGTTACAACATATGAGAACCAGAGGAGGGTTCAGACTATCAAACTGGGGAAAATATTATCAGGCAGCTGTGTTAACATGGATGAAAGAATGGATTGTACTGAGAAATACAAGACTATTGAAATTGGAGGGACATGATTTGCAATTGGGTTGGCATGCCTTTTTATGGTATGGGAAAAATAAGATACATGGTTATTTTCAAAGATATTATATAAGAAATGCTTTATTGTTAGTATGGGAGAAAATTAGAGAACATCATTATTTGAAGATACCAGTTTGGCTTTCAACCATGGAAGCACTAATACATCCAAATATTATTAATATGGGAAATATTGTCAGATATACAGTAATTTTAAAAAGCTACCGTTTCCTCCAAACCAGTATTTCTAACTATCATCTGTGCCACGGGATTTAGCTTTGCTAGAAAGCAGGAAATCCTGCTTTCTAGTGAAGCTAAATCATGCTGCACATATGATTCCCCCTCCCCTCACTGCTCTACTTACCTTCCCAAGCCTCCTTTTGGTGCATATTGCACATGCGCATGCACAGCATGTGTTTGGTGCACACTGCGCATGCACAGCCAGCAAACCGGTAGAAAACCAGTTAGATTTCACCACTGAGGGCAGGCCATGTGTCCCTGGGCAATGTGGCAGGGACATATGTGTGATCCAAATTCAGCTGCCATTTTGTCCCACCTGCTTGTGGGCAGTGACAAAATGGCAGCCACCAGACAAACTGTTTAATTTTGCTAATTTGGGAGATCTGCACAATGGTGCAGAGCTTCAACAGCACTATGCAGACCTTGTTAAGACAGAAAACTAAGCAATGCCCCTGGGCTATATAAGCAGTGACTCAAATATGGCCACCAGGTGGGTGGGACAAAATTGCAGCCACTTATACAATTATGCCATACGGCAGCACAAAAAAACAAGTCATTTCAGAACTCTAGAAGACCTTGGTGTTCTTCAAAAGATAAGTGAGAAGAAGGATTTTCACCCTAATATAGTGGGAGCCAGGTCTAAGGCCTGGTAGGACCCATTGGGAGTGGGAAAAGGCCTCTTGGGACCCAAGGCATAGGAAGTGGATCATGGAGTATCTCACGGGTGGGAAAGGTCTTGGGAGGCTGAGGAACATGGGCCTAGGCCTGTGCTAGGCCTCCAATTGCCTCCCTCGTCCATCATCATCATCATCATCACCATCATCATCATCATCATTATTATAGAATCAATACTAATGTAATGAACAGTTGTAAATATTTTGATTACTATATCCTAAAAAACTATTTGTACCCAGACAGCACCCTGTTCAGTTGAAAATATAATTTATATATTATAAAATAAAGAACTTGATGGAAAAAAACGAAGATAAAAAATGTTCACGGATGACATTCAAGCAGAAACCTCTTTCCAATCTTGTTCACAATAGTAGCCAGTAAACAGGGAAGGCATGAAAGTCTTAAAAATTTATCTATCATTTTCAAGTGACTTAACTTCCTAATTTTTTTTTTAAGTTTTTGTTTTTTTCAGGTCAAAATAATGATCAAGCAAAGAACTTCTTTTACATATACCAAATTTTCCATTCATTTCAGAAGAAAGGAAAAGATGGAATCTAGGTTGGTAAATACAAATAAGTTATGGCATTTTTTCAAAAGTGAAAGAAAAAAAAAGTATTATAAAAGCAAGTCTTACACTAGAATACACTATACACTATAGAAAAATATTGTATACCTATCCTTCTAAATTCTACTTTATAAAACAAATTTTATAGGCTATGGATGTGGGTTTTTTTTTAAAAAAAATCATTTGATTACCAATGCATCAAAAGAAGCTGAGATCCATTATATTCTGCCCACTCAAGACTGATGTATTTGTAACCTTAAAGCTATAAACATTCTGGTTAAACTTAGTGTCACTGAAATGAAAAATAATTGCTCACTGCTAGCTATAAAGTAAGTATGTTTATTTTGCCAAGGGCAACACTTAACACAAATTTGTAAATAGCTGGCAAGTTAAAAATCATGGATATCGTAACCTAGCTAATTAAATTCTGCATCTAATGGAGTGAAATGTATTGACAGCTCACTAAAATGAATTAACAGAAGCAATAACTGCATGTTGTGGCATGTAATAAAATGTTAGGTGGGGGTTTATGCAGTAAGAATGTCATTGTTAAATTATTCTGGGTCAATCCATTAACATATAACACCCAATTACTATTCTTTAATCACTGTAGACATTTCTGATGTTGAAAAAGAGTTTGCTTTGGTCATTCTTTTAAAGTTATCCACATCTAAGAAATTGAACACTTATTAAATATTGTGAAAGACAATAGATTGATATCAAATAAATGGCATTTTTATATCAATTCAAATAGAATTAATTTTGTTTTCAATCACTCAGGCACTTTCAAGCTATAATTTTGTTCAAAGAATGAATTTATGTAGGTTTCAATAAAATAAATGAAATAAATGAAATTCTAAGGCCACACTTGGAAAACTGCATTCGGTTTTGGTCTCCACGATATAAAAAAGATGTTGAGACTCTAGAAAGAATGCAGAGAAGAGCAACAAAGATGATTAGAAGACTGGAGGCTAAAACATATGAAGAACAGTTGCAGGAACTGGGTATGTCTAGTTTAATGAAAAGAAGGACTAGGGGAAACATGATAGCAGTGTTCGAATATCTCAGGGGCTGCCACAAATAAGAGGGAGTCAAGCTATTCTCCAAAGCACCTGAGGGTAGAACAAGAAACAATGGGTGGAAACTAATCAAGGAGAGAAGCAACTTAGAACTAAGGAGAAATTTCCTGATAGTTAGAACAATTAATCAGTGGAACAACTTGCCTCCAGAAGTTGTAAATGCTCCAACACTGGAAGTTTTTAAGAAGATGTTGGATAACCATTTGTCTGAAGTGGTGTAGGGTTTCCTGCCTAAGGAGGGGGTTGGATGAGAAGACCTCCAAGGTCCCATCCAACTCTGTTATTCTGTTCTGTTCTGTTCTGTTGTATTCTATTCTATTCTATTCTATTCTATTCTATTCTATTCTATTCTATTCTATTCTATTCTAACCCATGAACACCTTCTCATCAGGGGTTTCATAAGATCTTTTTATAGGGAATGTGCTTAGATAGTCTAGGAATAGACTATACACACACACACATACACACACACACACACATTCTGCTTTCCCTGCAACTATCAGTTTCTTACATGTGGCTGATAACTTTGCAGGATCCCTTGACTTATCTATGTTTCAGCTCTTTACTGTAAGACACATTCACATTCACAATATGTGAAATTCCGCCTGCTCCATTACTCTTGTATCATCTACAGAAGAAAAAACTGAAATGAATACACAGATTAGAATAATTTTGATTTTCCCAAACTTTCACCTAGTGTTGCCTGTGGTCTTGAAATGGGGGGACCAAGAGGCTACCCCATATAAAGTCTAGGATACTTTTTCAAGGAAAAAGTGAAAATGTACTATTAGGAACATATCACACTGATAGCAAAAAAGGGGCTGGGAAGACAGATAAAAATAGAATCAATGAAGATATTTCATCACAAAACAAGGAACAATATTTTTCTCTTAATTCAAAAGACAAGCATTCATTCAAACAGCAATTAAAAAATATTAAACATTAAATCCTGACTTCTTGCAACATTTAACTTTCTATAAGAATTTTGTTTACTGTGACTTTTTTCATTAAAAAGCAAGCCATTCACAGAACATCAACTGTGAAACTGTAATGATAAAAATCCCCCATGCTGCAGTTCATGATAGGAAAAAATAACTTATTAATGCAAAGAAATGTTGCTATTGCTATTCATATATAATGCCCTCATCAGCGTTATTACCTATCAAGTTGTTAGTTCGTTTTTGTACTAAAATTTTGATTTGTTTAAGAATCGTATTTTCCAATAGCTGTAATAAAATTATGCTGCTTAATTGGTTCTATTTTTATTTTTAAAAAATAAAGCAACCTTGATATTGGCAGGACTGGTTTGTTAAGTCAAGGTTTTACCAAGGTAGTTAGGAAATAATTTCCTCTGAATGATTTGGTCTGCTTTGCTTGACAGAGCATGGAAGGTGGTATGGAGGGAATAAGTAAAGGCTCTTTTTTAATTTTTCTCTTAAAAAAAGTATTAAGATAGCAAATATGCTTGCCTAATGACCCTGGTCAGAATATATTTCCCAGCTCATTTCAGTGGATATTATACAAAATATAAAATACAAAAACACAAAGAAGCAGGAAGGGAAAACGTAGATTGCTAAGGAAGGGCAAAGTGCACAAATCCATAATGTCTGAGGCATTATAGTGAAGAAACTGTGAAAGAGCAGTGTATGATGGGTGTACAAAAGTATGTCCAAGTTACGAATCAGAACCTATATATGTATCATATTTTGCAAACATGTAATGTATTTTTCTGTACAGTGATCATATTATATAAGAGGGAATATCTTTCACAAAAAAGTGCACTATAAGTATGCAGATTAATATGAAAGGGGGCCAAATTATGAGACACAGAGAAAAAACAAAAGTTGATGATTTCACTCTGTTGAATCTTTTCTACTTATCTAATAAAATATATTTAGTCAAGAATAGCTTTTTTTCCCCATTACTGGCTTGACTCTCTCTTCTAGAAAATTTAACCCCAGTGAGTCTGCAAGGATCACACCATATACAGTTATGCTAAATGTTATGTTTGGCCCAGCAACACAAGGAGACGGAAGCTGATTGGCTGTACTGCAGCCACACATATGGCGGAAAAGAACTGTCTCCTGATTGGCTAGCCGCTTGACAGCTCGGCTATATAAGAGCTGTCAACAGGAAAAAAGCCAGCTCGCTCGCATGTTGTTAGTTCAGAGCGGGTCCACAGTTAGCTTGTTACTGTTAGCCTGTTAGCAATAAATTCTTGTTAATCGTTACTCCTGTTTGGCCTCGGTCCTTATCTGCCCTGTTCTTCAAACAGAACACTAAGGTAATCAAGCCACATATGATCATAGGCAGTGGTGGATTTCAAAATTTACTACCAGTTCTGTGGGTGTGGCTTGGTGGGCATGGCATGGCTTGATGGGCATGGCAGGGGAAGGATACTGTAAAATCTCCATTCCCTCCTCAATCCAGAGGAAGGCTACTGCAAAATCCCCATTTCCTCCTGATCAACTGGGATGTGGGATGCAGAGAATAGATGTGGGTGGGCCCAGTCAGAATTTTTAATACCGGTTCTCTGAACTACTCAAAATTTCTGCTACTGGTTCTCCAGAACTGGTCAGAACCTGCTGAAACCCACCTCTGATCATACGGCTGCATTGTATGAATAACTATTAGATCACACACTCAACCTTTTATGCTAGATATCTATGGAGATTCTGAGTTTTCCAGGTCATAGCTGTTCCTCTTGAAAAAGCACCTTTGGACTTTTATGCTAGAAAAACTGTTGATTTAAAATGAATATATTGTTTAACAGAAAAGGGGAGTAAAGGAATGGGTAAAGAAGCAGAGTACAAAAAAAAAGAAAAATATCTTTTTTTTTTTTTTAATGGTACACTGCAGTGTGAGGATAAGAACGGAGAGTACTAATTGTTCTGATAAATTGACAGTACTATTCCTATAGCAATACATACATCTTTATCTAGGTCATTCATTCATATAGGCTTGGTTAACTTCAGGTTCCTAGGAACAGGTTCTAAAATAGAGCAATAGAGTATTCCAGGTAGGCCAATAAAAACATTTTAGGAAAGAAATTGTGCATGGCTGCTGCCCAATCTTATATTTAAACTTATTTCTGCCTTCCCTGAACACTCACAAGCCTTGTACAGGTAAAAATACACTTTATAAACATCTGGCAACAGGAAATTAAAAAATCCTTCACTCCCCAAAGTGGCTGCATCTTACCATCTATATCATTATCCCTGCAAATGCTTGCAAATAATAAGTTAATGGACAGATAGATTATGGCAGAATTATGAAAACTCTCTTCAAAATTTTATTCATCAATTGAGAAAGCTCTAGAAGCAATTGTGGTAAGCAGTGAATTTGGGTGTCATTACTTTTGAAGGAGAATTGTGAATACTACTTGATTGATATTCACCAATAGGTTAGGCTATTCAAGGGATCAAAGCAGTCTGTTAAAAGTGTACATATTTGTAAAGATTAAATGATTCATAAATTTTGTGCAATAAAATAGAACTGTGTATTTCTTTTTCATTAGTATAAGTGTATGTATGTGTGTGTAGCAATAGCAATAGCAACAGCACTTAGTGCTTTGTAGTCCTCTCTAAGCAGTTTACAATCTGGGTCCTCATTTAACTGACCTTGGAAAGATAAAAGTCTGAGTCAACTTTGAGTTGGTGGGTGTAATCAGTTATTAGGTAGGCATGAGTCTTAATTTGACCCATTCCTTAAAAAATACAGATTTTCAGAAAGATGTGGCTGTGCTTACAGGAAGAGTGAAGTTGTTCTTAATTGGAAATAATTATTACTCCAGCTTTACATTCTTTCTTTAAAATAATTCTTGGTGAATTATTGTAAGTATTTTCAGATCATTGACTTTCTGCAATATTTAAATTCAACTCTGCTTGCAAATATTTTGCATGACAAGGTTTAATGTCTGCCTCTCTCTGCAAATATAAAGCTACCCCCTCTCCATTTCAAAAATAATGATTTGGGTAAAAAAAAATTCTGGATAAATTTGTAACTTAAGAAGGTTTTCATCCCTTTGATGTTTTTGGTTGTTAGTTTCTGAGACTTCCGATTCATAATAACCCTTTTATCCTATTGTTGTATCTAGCACTGTACCTCCAATACTGTACCCTGCCAGAAGATTCTTTGTCTCCAAATGCATGATCTTACTTTTAGAAACTTTGAAGTGCAGTCTCCACATTTTTTACTATTTTAATTTTGATTAATTTTAAAGCAATAAATCAAAAAGGAACAAGTAAGATTGTTATAGTAGTGCCATCTTCTCTGTTAGTCCAACAGCCGCCCCAATATAGAATATCAAGTTCATAGTTAAATACAAAATATTATAATATTGTTCATTTTATGTTTTACTCCTTTCATAATGATTCCTCATGTGTGATTTGTTTTTACAAACCTTATTCCACTCTCCCTTATAATTTAAAGGTTGCTTTCCTGATTGAGATAGCACTTGTGATTAATTGAGGTGGGGGAGGTTCAATGTTATCACTTTATGCCTACTGGCACTGAGTTAAATTTGCTATTTTAACACTACAATGTATTATTGTAATTGCTGATCTTTAGGGTACTCTGCATTATCACTTTAAGGACTGGAACTTTGTTTTTCTGATTTAAACAATTGAGCTGCATTGGAAAATAGATTTCCCCTTACCTTTATGGATATCTAAGTCTCAAACATCCAAGTGCTATGTTGTATCTCATGCCTTTTGATTTGTTCAAAAATTAACTGAGTGAATAAAATATAAGTTCCCAACTTCACATGTTTCCAGCTGTTCTTTTATGTCTTTCTCTTTAGAAATTCTTGAAAGCCCTAAAAGTGTTTCATCCTCTACTGCTTTCCATCTTGATTCTTTATATTTCATTTCTTTATATTTTATTTCTTAAAGGGTGAAGGAAATTTCATGTGACTTTTCAGGGCCCAATCATTGAATAAAATAATAAATGTTCTATGAGACTTCAGATCTCCAGCACGCAAAAAGATTTGTGTATTTTATATTGGCTTTCAGAAGTACCCAAATTTTCTATAGTAACATCTTTCACATTTATCTGGAATATAACAAGAATAAATTTTATTCCATGGTCTAAAAGACATCTTCTAACATGTGCCTTCAGAAATTAGCATTCCTTCAGAATCTAGAGGGCGCTAAACTGGAGAGACTGTATTATGAATATGCAAAGTGTTGGCTTGATCGGTGAACCCTTTTGAGCTGCTTGAAATACTGCAGTGTCTTGGTAAAGATATTTAAAGTGCACAGTGATGCATTCTGAGACATTGTGGGGGCTTCAAAATAGCCACGTTGGACCTTCTATCTGATGTGGTGGCACTGTAACCACTACATCAGGTTATCAATGACAAGGTATTTCAGTGTTTTCACTAAGCATTCCTCATGTTTGATCTTATTGAACAGACTGCATTCCACAGTAAAACCGCTAAGCCATAACCACTGCATTTACTGACAATCCTGCAAGAAGTATTATGAATCCACTGTTATGCTTGATTTTTGGGAGGGAAACCCCTCAAAGTAGCTGTGCTAGCATTCAACAGAATGAAGCTGTACAAATGTGCCTTCGTTTATTAATCATATGGTTATTCAATTGTCAGTACTCAATAAACTTAGAAATGATATTTCCACCCATAAAATTAAATTCTGCCTACAGACTTAATGTTCAAAGAGGAAAAAAAAACTGCGTTTGACTCAATTTCCACTTTTATCTTTCTTGATAAAATATTGGATCTTTTAGTCAATTAGCTGTACATATTCTATTCTTTGCACACTATCAATATGCTGCATTCTTTTACACTCAACTGAATATACTGTATCTGAGACATTGTGAACAATATTAAACATATTGTGCAAGATTGTCTACAATGTGTATTCTCTGGTTCCCTAGTAGATTTTCATGAAGAAACACCAGAGGCAATCACTGGAACAGCTAAATTGGACAGTTATGAGGCCACTGCGATACCTCCATAGAGAGTTTGTATATGGTTATACGGACTGTGTGTATATGTTTACTTTTCTTTGGTCATGTTCTCATCAAATGCAAATACATACATACATACATACATACATACATACATACATACATACATACTTGTGAACAGTAGAAGTTAGTGTTCTCTTACACTATATACAAGACAGGGAGGCAACGCTGAGCGGAGTTTGGACTTCTATTGGACCTGGCGAGCAGGCAGATGGGCAAGAACCCCACCGACAGTGTGGACCCATGGTTCTCCCCTGGAGCGGCTAGGTGGGTGAGAGTTGCCTGGCTGACTCGAATTGGGAGCCCTGGATTTGCTACACATTGGGGGGCCTTGCTTTGTTGTTTTACAGCTGCCCTGCCCTCCCTCCCCTCCCCCCCCCCCCCCCCCCCCCCGTTTTTAACCATCATCACACCAAGGAGTGAGAACTTGGCTGGTTGGACCGATTGGGGGAAGTGGAGCCAATGCCTTGGACCTATGGTTTCTTGTTTGTTGGCTTACCAACCCCCCATTGCCATCCCCTGCAGATATGTGAAATATATACCAGCCATGTTGGACATGGTGTGATGGTGGATTTGGGCGACTGAAGGCTTGCCTGGTTCTGGATTTGTCATCTCCAGTATCTTCACCCTGGACATATCTCCACTATACCCACATGGCTTGGAACGAACCATCTATAGGCCTGGACTTTTCTATTGCAGCCCTGGACTGGTCAGCCCTTGAGGAGAAATCCACCACCATCATGAGAGGATGGCTGTGGACTTTGCTTATTATTGGAACCGGGTCATGTTGTGGTGAGAGGACAACAATGACGGAAGGTTCCCACCTCGGGTGTCCCCAACTGGATTCAGGAGCCCGTTGTGGTGAGAGGATGGCGAGAACTAATATCTCCTTTCATTCACGAGTGTCATGGGAGGACACCCTGGAATGGAGGCTTCTGTCTCCTGGGATGGACCAGCTTGATACATCTTACTCTCCATGGACAATCCCCTGTGCCTTGAGGCTCAGGGATGGTAGTATGAACATACGCAAGAGCGGACTTGGTCACTCTGAGGGATGCCCCCCCCTTTCCTTGGAATGGCCTACTGTCTTGGCGAAGATTTACCTTAATGACGGGTCCTGGGACTCCGAGAGGTGGCACGAGGGTCTTAAGGGTTTTAGTAAAAGGTCATTATATTGTTTTTAGCAAGATTTTTAAGGGGTTTGGGGAGGGGGTGGGTTTTGATATCTGGCTGGTGGTTGGGGGGACCCCACCGGGGTGTTGCCAGACCAGGTTATGGGGAGTTTGCGGAGGTTCTGATGAGGTGCTGGATCATTCAGGTGCACCAAGGGTGAGGGTGGGATCTCAGATACCGGTTGTGATTGGGAATGGCTGTAGGTGGAGGAATGGAGGGCCATATCGGATTTCGGGAGTCCGCCCCCGCTATTTTTGAGTGGTGGTGGCCTCCGACCCTCCCAGTTCTATCCGACCTCCTGGGGGTTTGAGGGATTGGGCCCCTGAGCTTAGGCTGGTCTATTTTAATGCTAGGTCTGTGGTTAATAAGGCTCCCCTCATTCATGATTTGATTGAGGAGGAAACCGCAGACCTGGCATGCATCACGGAAACCTGGTTGGGCTCAGAGGGGGGTGTCCCTCTGATTGAACTGTGCCCACCAGGTTTCCGGGTGCTGCACCAGCCAAGGGCTCAGGGCAGGGGAGGGGGGTGGCGGTGGTTATTAGGGAGGTCCTTAGTCTGCGGGAGGTCACTGCTCCCAAGATTGACGGATGAGAGGCCCTCCTCATGAGGTGGTGCCCATATGGTCAGTTGGGTCTGTTGATTGCATACCTGTCTCCCAGCTGCGTATCAACAGCCCTGCCCGGGCTGCTTGATGCCCTCTCGAGGCTGATGGTGGAGTTTCCCAGACTTATTGTTCTGGGGGACTTCAATCTGCCGTCCCTGGGTGTGGTGTCAGGTGTGGCTCAGGAGTTCATGGCTTCCATGGCAGCTATGGACCTGACTCAGATTATCCAGGGCCCGACTCTTGGAGGGGGCACACGCCTGATCTGGTTTTTGTCTCGGAGCAGTGGCTAGATGAGTTCAGTGGGGGATCTCCTTCTATTTATCCCCTGTCATGGACCAACCATTATCTCCTTCAGCTAGGCTTCCACTACGCTGCCCCCCCTCGCTGGGAGGCGGAACCGACCATCTGGTTCCGCCCCAGATGCCTGATGGACCCCGATAGGTTCCAGCAGGAGCTTGGGATGATCCCTCTCTCTCTCTCCCATGCCCCGGCCACGACCCTGGTAGAGGCCTGGGAAGAGGCTGCTGCCGGGGCTCTGGACCAGGTCATTCCTTTGCGGCCTCTGATTCATCGCAGATCCCGGCTGGCGCCCTGGTTTACCAAAGAGCTCCGGGGGATGAAGCGGCGTAGACAAGGCCTAGAGAGCTGTTGGAGAGCTAGCCGTTCCGAATCCAACTGATTTCAGTTAAGATCGGCCACACGGGCCTATCTGGTGGAGTTGGCGGTGGCAAAGCACCGCTACTTCGCCGATGTCATCATGCCCGCAGAGACTCGCCTGGCTGCCCTGTTCAGGGTGTCCTGCTCCCTCTTAAATCAGAGGGTGAGGGAAGATCCTTTACAGGGACGAGCCGAGGAGTTTGGTCAGCACCTGTTGGACAAAATCGCTTGGATTCAGGACAGCTTGGACTCTGACTGGACAGAGTCAGACGGGGGTGAGACAGAGAGTCCTGTGCTTTGGGAAGAGTTTGATTCTGTTACCCCAGAGGAAGTGGACAGGATCATGAGGAAGCTGAGTGCGGCCACCTGTGTGTTGAACCCGTGCCCCTCCTAGCTGGTTTATTCAGCCAGGGAGGTGACACGAGGCTGGATCCAGGTGGTGATAACAGTTTCTTTGAGAGGGGGGAACTTCCCGGTCACCTTGAAGGAGGCGGTGGTGAGGCCCCTCCTCAAGAAGCCAGCCTTGGATCCAGCTATATTAAATCATTTTCATCCAGTCTCCAACCTTCACTTTCTAGCAAAGGTTGTTGAGAATGTGGTGGCACATCAGCTCCCTCTGGTCCTGGATGAAGCGGATTACCTCGACCTGTACCAATCGGGTTTCAGGCCCGGGTACAGCACGGAGATGGCATTGGTCGCTCTGGTGGATGATCTCTGGAGGGCCCGGGACAGAGGTTATTCCTCTGTTCTGGTCCTATTAGATCTTTCGCCGGCATTTGATACTGTCGACCACGGTATCTTGCTGCATCGCCTCGAGGGGTTGGGAGTGGGAGGCACTGTTCTATGGTGGTTCTCCTCCTACCTCTCGGGTCGAATGCAAGCAGTGTTGGCGGGGGGCAGAGATCGACCTTGAGGCCCCTCACTTGTGGGGTGCCTCAGGGGTCGGTTCTCTTGCCCCTTCTGTTCAACATCTATATGAAGCCGCTAGGGGAGATCATCCGTGGTTTTGGGGTGAGGTATCATCAGTATGCAGATGATACTCAGCTTTTCATTTCCACCCCGAACCAACCCAGTGATGCCCTCAACGTGATGGCCTGGTGCCTGGAAGCGGTACGGGTCTGGATGGGTAGAAACAGATTACAACTCAACCCGGTGAAGACTGAATGGCTGTGGGTACCGGCATCTTGGTTCAGTGGAGAGGTGCCATCGCCACAGGGGGTGACGTTTTGCCCCCTGTAGACAGGGTGCGCAACTTGGGCATCCTTCTGGATTCACGGTTGAGCTTAGAAGACCAGATAACAACCGTGACCAGGGGGCCATTCGCCCAGATACGTCTGGTGCACCAGTTGCATCCCTACTTGGACAGAGAAGCCCTACGCACAGTTACTCACACGCTGGTCACCTCACAGATTGACTACTGCAACGCTTTCTACATGGGGCTGCCCTTGAGGACCACTCGGAGGCTTCAGCTGGTGCAAAATGCATCCGCGTGGGTTATGATGGGAGAATCCTGATAGTCCCATGTTACACCTCTCCTGTACGGTTTGCATTGGTTGCCGGTTGCCCTCTGGGTGAGATTCAAGGTGCTGGTGATGACCTATAAAGCCCTATATGGCTTAGGACCAGGATATTTGGCAGACCACTTACAGCCAGCAACGATATCCCATCGCCCGGTTCGCGCCCATAGAGAGGGCCTACTCAGGGTGCCATCAGCTAGACAGTGGCGGCTGGCGACTTCCAGGGGTAGAGCCTTCTCGGTGGGTGAGCTCACCCTATGGAATCAACTTCCCTTGGAACTCCAATTAGCGCCTGACCTTCGCACCTTCCGCCATGAATTAAAAACTTGGCTGTTTAAATCCCTCGACCTGGACTGATAATGGGGTTTTAAGGGTTAATTTCAAATTTTTAAATTTTTAGACTCCATTTTATATTGTGGCTTTGTTTTATTGTTGTGAGCCGCCCTGAGTCCATTGTGAGATAGGGTTAGCGGCATATTAGCCGAATAAAATAAATAAATAAATAAATATTCCAGGAAGAATCAGAATTTATATCAAAAGTTATGAGTATTGATTACCTTAAAACATTTAAACTTACTTTCTTGGATTTGACAAACAGGACACTTTATAAGGACAACAATTCATTTTTCTGCATAGTGCAGAATGTAAAAAATGTAATACATGTAGGATAGAGACAGGTTACAAGGGTACCATAGGGAGTAAAGTGACTGACAATTTTTAAAAAATACAGCTAGCCAAAATGGCCTTTCAAAATTTCCCATCAAGTTTATAACCAGACAAAATAGGTTAAAAAGCTGCAATTTGTTCTCCCTTGAATGATCATGGTTTTCTCCTTCTGCGTACCACAGGTTACTAATCGTTTATCAAAAATCCTTGGAGATATGTAATGGAAAATAACTGGTTGTGAAAACAATTGTAATGTTTTATTAACTTGAATTACAAAGTGCTTTTGGGAACAGATCAATCACCAATGCGGCAATTATTAAATACCATTAAAAGGTATATTTTTCTTATTAGAAAGTACTAAATATAATAATGTATATTATTACATCCCCATTTTTATGTATGTCAGATAAAACGGGGTCTATATTATACATACATTAAAATGAATCTTGTTCAGAAAGAGAAAATAATAAATAGAACAGAAAAAGGTCCTCTAAGAAAAGATTAAATGAACTTCATACATTTAGAACAGTGGTTCTCAACCTTCCTAATGCCGCAGCCCTTTAATACAGTTCCTCATGTTATGGTGAGCCCCAACCATAAAAATATTCCTAAAACCATTGAAAATATGTGTTTTCCGATGGTCTTAGGCGACCCCCGTGAAAGGGTCGTTCGACCCCCAAAGGGGTTGTGACCCACAGGTTGAGAACCACTGATTTAGAACATAGAATATAGAATAATAGAGTTGGGAGGTACCTTAGAAATCTTCTAGTCCAACTCCCTGGTTGAGAAGGAGTCCCTGTACCATTTCAGACAAATGGTTGTCCACTCTCTTTTTGAAATATTCCAGTGATGGAGCAACCACAACTTCTGAAGGCAAGTTATTCCATTAGTTGATTGCTCTAACTGTTAAGAACTTTCTTCCTAGTTCTAGGTTGCTTTTCTCCTTAATTAGTTTTTATCTATTTAAGGGAATGAAAAGGGGGAACAGAAAAGGGAAGAAAATCTGCTACTTTTCAGATAGCCAGATGTCTATTATACAGAAGAGAAAAAATATGTGTTAAATAATTTCTTACATTTAGAAGCAATTTGTCAATAGGATCAACTGCTAATAGAGGGGAAAAAACCCTAATGTTTGTGCTAGATGATTGAAATTGAAGACAAAAACATTCAAATTCACTGGATATTGTTGAACAGCTATTGAACAGTAAAACATCCTAATTCTGAACTTCCTGTAACAAACTCAAGTTTGAACAATCTAATCACTTGATTTGAAACGATCAAATCAAGTGATTTTTTTTTATTTTAAAAAATTCTGAAATAACCAGAAAAGAGTATAGAACATTGAAGGGAGAAGGAGAAGATAAATCAATAATACAGATCAAAAGTATGAAATGGTTGTATGCTATAGATTATTTTATTTTATTTGTAAAATTAATTTTAATTTCAACTATTCTATCCTATAGCTTAATAGAATAATATTTCATTTTTGAAATTAATATGGAATGGAGATTTCAGCATATGTATTTGACAGAAGAACAAACTTATTCTTCCAGCTAAACCTGATAGAATAAAAAACAAAAAACAAGGAAATGCAGGTAATAAAATCTGACAAATTGGAAATGGGAGAAAATTTATCATTAAAAAAATCTAATAATGCCTGCAAGCACTTTTTAATCACAGCTACTGAACCACTGTATCTTGAGGAACACTGCTTGTTTTAATTATTTATTGGGAAGCAATGGTTTATTTGGAAGAAAATGTAATTACTTTGTGACACTTTAATCACTATCAGTTTGTTTTGTTCCCTTGCCACTGCTAAGAGGAAGGTTATCTTCCTATGGAAATTCTGACATTTCTATAATTGGCTTTCTGAATCTTCCAAGAGACTGTAAAATATCCATATTATTACATTTGTGCACAAAGTGGAGTTAAGATATTATTAAGATTGATGGCTAATAATGTTGATATTCTACATATCTAGTTTTGATTAAATATTCCTGTCTCCTTAAAGGGCTGCACTGTTGGACAAATAATAAGCACAGTATATTTTTCCAGTCAGCATCCCATGAAGACTAGACACTCTCTCTGATGATTCTGCCTTTTATTTGTCCCAGAAGTACCATTGGGGGGGGGGGGAGGGATTTTTTAAAAAACACATTAAACTGTTTCAGTATTTATCTTACAAGCCAAATTCCTGTTATGTTAAATATTAATTTATAAAATGGATATTGAATCATCAGGATCATAGACACACAGACTATATAATCATAGAGTTAGGGTCAGGAAATTTAACTTAGTCTTTTAGAAAATGCTTCTGTTAATATTAACAACAGCTGCAGCTTTCTGTGAATCTATAATATTTTTTATTTTCTTCTGGTATTGTAGGAACAGTAAGAAAACGGGTGATGTCTTCTATATACAACTATTCATTATTAATTTATTTATTTGAAAGAAAAAATATTTTAAAATGAACCAAAGGACACTAAAAGTACTATACGCTAATGCCAATTCCATCCTTGTAATGCTAATACAGCAAAGAGTCTCTTGCTTTGGTCTGAAAATCAGAAACTAGATATAAAAGTACAAAAGCATTTCCTGAATCACAATAATTGCAAAGCCAAGCCATTTCAATCTGAATCTATTGATGTACTTTCAGATTTAATAACCAATATAAGGATGAATTTGCAGATATACAATCTTCAGAGCCATGGCCATCCATAACTAAACAAAAATAATTTGTCAAACCAGGTAGAGATAGTCCTTGAAATATAACAGATCGCTTAACAAACGTTTACGTTTACAACAGACAGCCCAAAACTATATATGATCCTGTTTCAAAGTTTGGATGCCTGCAGGACCTCTGCAGTTATTCGCCCTTACGACAGAATGTGTACAGAGATGGTTTCAGCAGGTTCTGACCAGTTCTGGAGAACCGGTAGCGGAAATTTTGGGTAATTCGGAGAACCGATAAATACCACCTCTGACTGGCCCCACCCCGATCTATTCTCTGCCTCCCCAGTCCCAGCTGATCAGGAGGAAATGGGAATTTTAGAGTATCCTTCCCCTGGAGTGGGATGGGAATGGAAATTTTACATCCTTCCCCTGCCACACCCACCAAGCCATACCCACAGAACCGGTAGTAAAAAATTTTGAAACTGACTATGTGGATGCTGTCTCTTTTCTCCCAAAGCCACCTGACAACACTCCACAGCACTTAAGCCTGATTCCTGTGCCTCCTGGAAGCAGCCACCATCTTCAGCATTCCAACAATTCCTTGATGAAATGGTGGCTGCTTTCAGAGTTTTCTGCCCCAATCAACTGGCCAGCAGGAGACTTCAAACTTTTTCCTGGCTCTTGCTAGGCTTTGGGAAACCAGACCCTGCATGCTAAGGAGAAAGCTTCAGAACGAGGTTCTCCAAATGTGTCTCTTGCTTTAACCCCATTCCTCATTGGACAGACTCATTGATCTTTCTCTTTCCCCCTAAAGGCACGTACGAGCCCGGTTCTAAAGGCATCAAGCATTCTGGGCTTTAAAAGAGGTTTAAAAATCTAACTCTATCAGCAGCTCTGGGCCTATTTCTTACTTTTTTATCCATTTTGTACTTTTCCTTTTATCATGTGTTTTGAAATGTTTTATTGTGGCACTTTGAATCAATCATGATCCGGTAATCTTATAAATGGAATGATTTACATTTGTTACGCCTAAACTGACTATTTTTGAAGGACTAGAAGTTACAAAAGTGACATCTAGCATAATAATAGTAATAATAATAAAAACACAATAACACAAATTCTCTAAAATACAACCTAGCATTTTGTACTTGTTGTGAGTAATTATTGTATCTGAAGTAAGTAAATATTATATATCATTGATTTTTAACAAAATCTGCCATTGTAAAATCAAGCTAAATTTCATCATATTATGCGGAGCCAAAGCACAATTTAGACAGGCAGACAGACGGATCTTGCCTCAGCAATATAAAGCAATTTAAGCAAACTTCACATGAATTAGGGAGACTAAAGCAATAAATGTTTCCATCAACAATAATTTGAAAGTGGGAAGCAAACCCACAAAAATAACATAAATTCCAATTTAATGACAATTCTATAAAAGCAAAAGTTACAGGACTGCAAAAGAAAGACTTGATAATTATTATAGAAATATTATGGTAGAATATATATTATTCTGTTTAGTTCAGGTTATCTGTTAGAGCAGGGGTTCCCAAACTTGGCAGCTTTAAGACTTGTGGACTTCGACTCCCAGCATAGCTGGCTGGAGAATTCTGGGAGTCGAAGTCCACAAGTCTTAAAGCTGCCAAGTTTGGGAACTCCTGTGTTAGAGCTATAAAAAGCTCTAAGGCAAACCAAGAATTATTTTTTTAACCATGCAAAATTTAAATATTTAAAGAGCAATGCTGGCTAGACCTAGTCAGTGCTGGAACCAGAAATTCCTTCTTCTGTTCTTGATGTGTATTTGGAAGAGGGGGAAAAAAGAGTTCTTTAGACACACATTAAAGCTTTATTATGACAGCCTAAGCTCCCAGGGCTGCCTCTTTTTTTGTGTGTTTGTATATGATTCATGGATCTCCTCGGGTTACAAATGCTTCAAAAAACAATGTCAGTCATTCATACTGTTACAGTCTTCAAAAAAGCCCACCAGAAGTGCAATGTCAATCTATAAGTAAATAGTACTGAATTAATAGCATTATAATACTAACAATTTCACTTGTACAACAGAGATGAAAGACATCATTTGAACAATAACTTTTTAAAACTACAAAAACACCCCATTATGTGGTAGCAGAATGCATGCTATGTACTGTATGTAGAAAATCCTAGGTCTATTTCCTGCCATTTCTATTTATTCCAGAAAGACCCTTGCTGAAAACCCCGGAAAGATGCCGCCAGCTATTGTCCATAAATTGGACAACTTTTCTATATCCCTATGACTTTCACACAGATTTGTGTAAAGTTTCAAAGGCAGGAATCTGTATAAAGAAGACTTGATCAAATCATCTGTATTTGTTCATTTACCAACAAATGTAGACGCTTTATTCCAGTCAAGCTGGGCAGTTTGAGCTGAATGTGAAGCAAGGTGATATGCTGAAGGAAAACAAGGGTCTTTGACTCACCAGAGGGATTTCAAGATTTAATAAAGTGTCTAGTGCTGTTAGGCTTTGCAGAATTTCAAACACTGCATGTAGCTTTCCATAAAGGGAAAAAAGCTGATGTGGGGGAGAGGTTATCACTTCCAAAGCCTTGTCTATCAGTTCTGTTCCTGTTTCACCTTTTTCCTCTATTCACATAGCGGAAAAAGCAGACTGAATTGTAATTTATTTTACAGATTTTTTTTAAAAAAACCTCTTTTTTAAATATTGCTTTTGTTTTCTTGAATCTGATCCTCTTCTTTCCCCAAATCTATACCCTTTTATCTTCTTACTTTCAATTGATTTCAGACAAGAAAGCAAGTAGTAAGAGAATGAACAAATATTTGTATTTTTAAGTGTTGGGTTTTTTACAAACAACATGGGAATCATATTACTCTTTGATTGATTAATTGATGATTGCTTTGATTATATAGCCACATAACTCACATTACATGATATTATGCAATTTGTAATTTGGCATTATTCTACAGCGTTCATAAATAGGCTACCTTTGTCAGCAAAACAATCAAAATAAATCCAGATATAATAATTCAAATAAAATACTACCATATTTTAAATATCAAATACATATCAACTATTGGGTGTTTGCAAATACTTTTTTCCAGTTACAAAGGAAGGAAAGTTACCTCAACATTTTCCAGTATCCAGTATCTTCAGCAGATCTGCATCAGTAGTTTCAAATCCCGGGGCTACGGGTGTGCTATCGGTAGCACTCAGGCGCTCCCTTTGTGAGCACACAGCACTTCTGCGCATACGCAGAGCATTTTTGATGACATCTGGGTGGGTGGGCGGAGCCTCCCACTGCCGCCGCTACTGGTTCGCCCGAACCAGAGCAAACCTGTAGTAACCTACCATTGATCTGCATGGTAGAGAATAAGGGTTCCCAAAACTACAGCTCAACCCCTTTATGAAAATTCAAATTATTCATCAACACCCAAACATTTAATATATGAAAATAAGTTAACAAATGCTTCTATTAGTACCTGAAATAATAATATGGAACTGAAATACCGAATGGCCAAACCATCAAAAACCATCAGGATGAAGCCTACAAGTATCTGGGTATTTTACAGTTGGATAACATCAACATGGACAACCTAAAAATGTGATTAGTAAAGAACACATCCAAAACAAAATTGAACAGGGAAAACACCATCAAAGCAACCAATGCCTTGGCCATACCTGGGATATGATACTTTGCTGGAATTATTAACTGGACACAAATTGAACAGGACAATTTGGAGTGAAAAATAGGAAGGCTAATGATAATTCACTATGTATTACATTCCCATGGTGATATTGATAGATTATACCTGAAATTTTATTTATTTATTTTATTTATTTTATTTATTTTATTTATTTTATTTATTT
>WNWU01000007.1:14331530-14430669 GCA_012654045.1 Ptyas mucosa | reverse complement strand
ATTTTATTTATTTTATTTATTTTATTTATTTTATTTATTTTATTTATGTTGTCAAGCACATACTAGATAACATATATAAGTATAAACATGATTTGAATACATGAAATGGATACAAATAAAAGGGAACATTAGGACAGGGACGGTAGGCACACAGGTGCGCTTATGCACATCCCTTATTCAGGTTCTAACAGGTTCTGGAGAACTAGTAGCGGAAATTTTGAGTAGTTCAGAGAACCGGCAAATACCACCTCTGGTTGGCCCCAGAGTGGGGTGAGAATGGAGATTTTGCAATATCCTTCCCTTGCCATGCCCACCAAGCCATGCCCACAGGACTGGAAGGGAAAAAAAAATGAATTTAACCTCCCCCACAGAAATGGAGGCAAAGGTGTATTTCAATTTAACAAACTCTTGAAGAAAAAAAGAATGCATTGGTAATTTATGTAAAAGACAGTAAGGAACAATCATTAATGCAAATAAAAAATTAGAACTTACTAAATGTATAGGAAACAAATAGTGAAAATAATGTAATCAATGAAATGTTAATGAAATAATGTAAAAATAATATCATAAAATAACGACAGAATGCTGGCCAAAAAAAAAAATCATTCCATGGTGAATTTCTACAAAGAACTGAAGGAAAGCAGGTAAAGATAAAACCTGTCCATGGCTTAGAACTAGAACGTTAAAAAAAAAAAGAATCTGAAGACTTGATTTTGGCATCAATATAAAATATTATTATAATATAATATTATCATATTATCATAATAAACAACTTCCAATATAATTAATTTTAAATGTATAGTAGCAATTTATAGTAGCAACTTTGAATTTACCTTAACTTATCTCATCCCTGCAATATCTGGGAAGCCTCAGGGAAAATTATTAAAATAAGTTGGCCCATCTACCCGATGAACAGGAGATAAGAGAAGGGCAGAAGGCAATATCTTATTTCTTTGTTCGTCACAATTAAAAGAGACACTGGTAATACTGAAAACATATTTCCAGTTCATTATTAAGCAGTATCTTGCTTAATAAGCAGTATCTGTTTTCATTTAAAGTCACTTCCTGCAGCCAAATACATACATTGCATGCACAAAACAAGATACTAAAATCTAGTAAATGAAGTTCACTCAGCTAAAATTCTATCTTCACAGGTTTATAACAAGGGAATAAGGCTACCTTGTCCTTTTCTTTAATCTCTAAACTGGCCAGATTCACTAACAAACTGGGATGCCTCAAAATTAGATAAATAAAAGGCTTAAATAAGACTCCTTACAGAAAATAACTGCATCACTTCAAATCCCTCAATGACTATCAAATAACGTTATGCAATTTAGAGAAAAAAATCAGAAAGAATTTTTATGCATTTAAACAGCCAGGTGATGTTAACAGCTGGGCTCCACAAATCTCATTAACCATCCGTAAATGATGACTGATCCATCACTTTGGCAATTATTTTTCCCAGGATATTCCTTTCTGCCTGGTTTGCAGTACTATGGTTCTTGGTAGAGCTGTCAAGTCCTATGTACTGTCAATCAACTGTTCTGCCTGTGAAGTAATCAACTTCATCTATATATATATACATATATTGGGCGGAGTTTTTAAATTTTGACATATTTTCAGAGATTACATATAATACTGCCAAATCATAGACTTATTCAAAATGTTTTTTTACCAGGACAATAGTTTTCCTTCCCTGATCCTTCTGACCTGCTAGAAGTTGGTCAAAACATTATCATTGAGATATTTGTTATTGGGATATTGTTTGAATCTAAATAAATGATATTTTTAAATGATTCTAAATGATTTTAGTATTTTAATTTATACTGTTGTATGATGGATGCTTTTATTCATTTGTGCCCCGAATCACAATATTGTGATTGTTTAAAATACATATTGTACAAAAATATATGCATAACACACATTCTAGGCAAATTCCAAAGCCAAAGGGGGCAAGATAACGTTGTTTTAAGACTACAGAGAACCAAATGGTCCCAAAATCCAATTGCATGTTTTACTATTTTAGCTTCAAAAAAAAAAAGTGCTTTGGAAACTTGAATGTTATTCGGTAGGCAGCAGGAATCAATTAGAATAATCTTTGTTTCTTTGGGATTTAAGTACAGGACATTTCATGTTGATAGACTGGACATCAAGCAGGCACCTAATCAAAGAAGAAATTGCTTCCCTGGAGATCACTCCACAGAAAAATAAACCAGAAAAGTGTAAGTCCAACTGGTGGTGGTTCAATTATATCTCTTCTAGATGGCACCTCAGAGAAACACATAAGCAAAACAGCATGTGGACAAAATTTAGTTCAGTAGAAATGCTTAGAGCAATGAAAATATCATTCTGATCAATGGATTATACAAGTTACACTGCATGAAGTGACTGTGGAAGCCATTAAATATTTACTATTCCTTGAAATATAGTTTCTAAATGCCACAATCTCAATTAGACAAAGAAAACATTAGGGTTATGCTGCTGCCTAAGAATTGTTTATATTGTAAAAGGCCATCTGTAGGACTGAAAATCTTAGTCAAAGCACTACAACATACCTAAAATTGAAAAATCTATTCTGCAGCTAAATTTAATTGCCTTCCACTAGCAGCTGTTACTAACATTGATTCAAGACAATCCCTTTGGAATTTAGATTTTCCTCATGTGAGATGGGAGTAGCTGAGAAAGTAGAACATGATGGAATGTACTTTTCATGATAGTATTAGAAACAAATTTATTGCTCTGCTTTTGACCTTATTTCAGGTAGGACAAAAGATCCACTATGTTGCATATCTCCTTTCTGGTTTTGACAAGATAATAACTGTATATCTTGTTGCTGTTCTCATACTATTTGATATTAACATACAAATAGTTAACATCAAATAATTGACAGCAAAATATATTATGTATTCTATAATGTTTTATGAATTGCTATATGCAAGACTGAAAATATTCCTTATCTGTGAATTGTAGAATAGCCTTTGCAGATCTTTTTTGATGTTTTTTAACTTCTCTTTCCCTTTGTTTTGATTGAAAAAAATCTGTTCACCAATTTGAATTTCAATAAACAATGTGCTACAACCTACTAACAGACAGAATTAAGAGAAATCCAATAAAAAGAAATGGCTTACCCTCCCCTTTTATAATTTTCCTACACAATGAACTAGCCTGAGACCTATCAATTAATTACTGTTACTGGTGGTATGTTCCTGACTGTTGGCCAGTTGGAGTAGGAATACATGTTACATTTTCTCCACAAGAAAAAAAAATTCTATCATTTTGTAAATGTTGTAAATATTTAATTTTTTGGATAGACCTTTTTTCTATGCCTGATTTTTCTTCTAATAACATTCTAAACCTGTGGTCACCAACCTTTCAGACTTCAGGGACCACTAAATTCATAATTTTAAATCCCACGGACCACTAATATGATCTCCCTAATGACTGGCTGGGTGAACATGTGACTGGGTGGGTGTGGCCATTCGATGCCACTCACATCGAGGGGCACCTCACCAGCCTCTATTCGCCTCTCCCCCCCCAACCATTCCTCGCCTGCCCACCCGGACTCCTTAGGGCCCCAATAGGAAGCAGTTCTTGGAGCTAAGCAGCCACCATGAGAAAGAATTGGCAAAACAGCTGGCTCAGTTCAAATTGGATCTGACTGAGAAGGAGGCTCAGCAGAAGCACCTCACTGAAAACTATGAGCATAGGCTTTCCAAGCAGAGGGAAGACCTGCAGGAGTGCAAGGCCAGGTACCGGTGCCTGGAGGCTAGTGGGCTAAGATGGTCAGCCAGTTCCAGGCCATGATGCAGTCCGACTGGAACAAGGTCTTCTGGCTCTTCGCCACCAGCGGCACTTCTTCAGCCTTCGCCCAAAGTCCTGCACCAGGGGGCCGAAGCGGACCAAAGTCAGAATTTCTTCCCCCCCAACCCACACAAAAAGACCCTGAAGGGGGAGCCTCTGTGCAGCAACACAAACGTTCATTGCATGTATCTGTCCCAGGGGCTGTAGTTTGAGGACCCTTGATTTAGTGCAATATAAAACATGCAAATAATTTTTCTGTGGACCACCAAAATTTTCTCGCAAACCACCAGTTGGTGACCGCTGTTCTAAACTATGTAGTAAGAAATCTAGTGGATCCTATGTCAGTGGTGGGATTCAAGTAATTTAACAACCAGTTCTCTGCCCTAATGATTTCTTCCAACAACCAGTTTGCCAAACTGCTCAGAAAGTTAACAACCGGTTCTCCCGAAGTGGTGCAAACTGGCTGAATCCCACCACTGTCCTATGTGTCCCACAACAAACTTTCCATAATGCTAAGGAATATATTTGCTAAATGGTACTTCTTGTCTAAAAATATAATTGTAATCTCATTCTCTCCATGAATCACAGAATTACTGAAAGGCTTCAATATCTTCAATATCTAGACTTCAAAAAAGTCTAGGCTTTTTTTAATTTGACTAGAATTCTTTAGAAAGCAGGAATTCTAGACAGTCCCAACATGTAAATGCTTATATTGAGCATTACATTATAATTATATTGCTTATATTAAATAGTAAATAAAGTGCAATGCAATGCACTACAATACAATAACTATATTGCATATATTATATTAAACAACTTATTATTTTATTATTATTTTTCTTTCTTTATTTTTCTTTCAATCAGCCATTGCATGTATGCATATTTATTGTTTGATGAAGGAAAAGGGTAAATGTACACTGTGAAAGGAATCATGATTGTTGCCACTTAACTCCATTTATATATTAACTGATTTTTCCAGAAATCAGATTCAGATGCATTGAGACAATTAAATTGCCAATAGAGTCATGATAGGGTTTATTATCATAAATAATAAGATCAGGCTTAGAATAGTTTGATATTTATTCAGGTTCTCAAATCACATTCCTGATTTCTAGTCCTGGTGCTTTGGCCACTTTACCATTTGTTCCTCTGTAAAATGGCATATCATTTTTGTGATGTCATCTTTTGTTTCTAGCTTCCTGGTTCTGAAGAGCTTATCCAACCAGAGGGTGCATATGTTTATGGAATTTTATAATTCCTGAAGCATTATGAACAAATAGTCATAAATATTTTAAAAGCAATGCTGTATTTACTATAAAGAACTTTTATTTACTTTGAATTTTCTTAAACAATTAGCAGCTAATTTGGCTACATATTTCAGTGAATAATCCCAGAGAGGCAGTGATGTTCCTTTGGTTTGCTGAATGCCAGAGATTTTAGCACTTGGTCAGTATTTAACAATATTGGATTAGCAAGGATTTTTGTAGTGAAAAATATTTTCTTCAGGAGCATATGAGAATCTGAATTTATTTTTAGATGCAAATCTTTCTCATCTTTGATTTATTACAAACATCATTTTCAAAACTATTACAGCAAAGCATTCTAATTATATTAGCATTCATTGCATCTAAATGCATATTTTTAAATGCATAGAAAGAAAAGAAAATCAGTGATCAGGCTTTTCTATTTGTTTGTTTAATCCTGGAAGTGGCCCTTTTATTTCCAGCATATTCTCCCAAAAACTTTTCTATTAATTTCAAGATCCATGTTACTGTCTTTTCAAAAGTTTGTAAATTGACAGCCTGGCCTATACCTCCCCCCTTTTCAAGTATTTGGCACAGCAAGCATTCCATCTTAGAAAGAAAAGCAATATGGTGTGACCAAATGCTTCATCTCTGGTAGTCTGACTAATGGTGAGGAAATCCATTAATTAAAAAAAGAAAGGAAGAAAGCAAAATGCATAATTGAGAAGGAACATACAAAAATTAATTCTCAGTTAAGTGAGATTGCATATAAATGAGTTGAAAACAGATTTCCAGGATATTATTAGGACAATTCTTGTTTTTGAACTAAAATATGTGCAAAGAAATACAGGAGCATATTATCGTGCCCAATTTTTCCCAAAAAAACATGTTTAGAAAATTCAGAAAGAATTAATCTGTCTAATTAATGATTGCATATTGACTTCCTGTATTTCAAATTCCAGATCTGAAAGAAGACATGTTGTTACATGGTATTCCATGTATACTCCCAAGGACAACCTATGCCTGTGATGGCGGACCTATGGCACACGTGCCAAAGGTGGCATGTAGAGCCCTCTCTGCTAGCACATGCGCAGTTGCCCCAGGTCAGATCTCCATGGCGTTTCTTTCGCGAGCTTCTGTTTCCCTGCAATTGACAAAACAGAAGCTCACGAAAGAAAAAGTTCTTACCTCTTGCTGTGCTGCCAGTGATGGGATGACCTGTCTCCCACAAGCCAGTTGGTCTTTGGGTCTCTGCTGCGCATGTGCATGTTTGCACATGTCTGTGGATGTGCATGTTTGCACATGTCCACATGTGCACATTCACACATGTTTGTGCATTCATGCACACACATTCATGTGTTTGTGCGCACACACATCTTTCAGTTTGGGTATGCGCGTGCATGCGCAGTTTGGGCACTCGGTGTCTAAAAGGTTTGCCATTACTGACCTATGCTAAAAGAGCCATTTTTCAGAATGATAAGCCAATATGATATAGCAGTTAATTACTGAACAGTTACTGAATTATATTGAATTATATTGGAGAAATCTGGTTTCAAATCCCACTCTACTATTGCTCTTTTAGGGGAGGAAAGAAAATGTTATACATTTGAAATCAAATATAACATAAAATGTTTATGATAAAGTTGAATCCTACTGCATTCAGTAAATCTTGTTTCCTGCTAAGATACTGTATTTTAATGTAGAAATCAGTTTGTCTTTTTGTGTCATGCAGTTCAGAATGGAATTTATTCAAACATGATTATCAAATAAATAAATAATCAGACTGTGCAGGACAATTTATTTTGTTAGTTCTATATTCTGCCTTTGCTGTAGGTTCTCAAGGCTTAGCTTCCAGTTTTTTTCTAAATGAAACTGATAAATAACTTGGCTTGAGTTTTTGTATAAAAATAATAAGCCAAGTATTGATTAAGACATGGGCTAGAAACCAGAAGACAGTGAATTTTGTCCCATCTTAGGCACAATGCTAACTGGGTGGCCTTGCACCAGTCACTCTCTCTCTCAACCCTAGGAAGGATTCAATGGCAAATCACTTCTGAAAACTTGCCAAGAAGACTCTAGAGCAGTGATGGCTAACTTTTTGCCATCGCGTGCCAAAAGCGGGGGTAGTGGGGGGGATTACATGCACGCATGCCCACACCCATAATTCAATGCACCCCATCCCCCCACGCATGCACATATGACCCCCCCCCGCTCTCCCCCTGCTTTTGGCATGCAATGGCACGGTGGGCCCTGTCGGCCCATTTTTTGCCCTCCCCAGGCTCCAGAGCCTTTCTAGGAGCATGGGAAAGGCAAAAACAGCCTTCCCCCCCACCCCGGAGGCTGTCTGGAGGCCTGGAAACAGCCCTTTTCCTGACTTTCAGTGGGCCCAGAAGGCCCGAAAATCAGCTGTGCGTGCTGGACTGAAATAGGGCAACGCTCGCGTGCCCACAGATATGGCTCCGTGTGCCACCTGTGGCACCCGTGCCATAGGTTCGCCATCACGGCTCTAGAGGCTAGTCCAGGGAATCACCAGGAATCAACAATGACTCAAAGGGATAAAGAAAAGAAAATAACTACATAACTTTAGTAAACATCCTTTCATCTTTAAAGTTTTACTGCTTATTAACACCTCTGCCTCTGCTCTATTTTTAAAATATTGGTAAAATAGCATTTTCTCATATATACAAAACACTTTGTGAGAGAGATGGAATCTAGAAGCTTTTGAGTTCTTCCTTAAAGTATTTTTATCCCAGTATTTTCACTGTTACAAGTTTCTCATATTTTATTATACTTTTTGATTTCCTTTTGTATTTTTTGTTATATCTCATAACTTTTATTGAAGGGATTGTGCTTCCTAGACTGGTTTGCAATTTGGAGTCCTCCTGACTTCAAAGTTCTTGCTTGAGGACAGGTAGCAGTTGTGCAATTGTAAATACTTCTACACTGTCATGTGCACCAGTTATGGGCCTTCTTTGATTGGGAGATCTGCTTGATTAGGAGCTCTGTTAAAAGGGAGAAATTTTTAATCTGAGCTAAATTATACAGTGGTTGTGTAAGCAAAACCACAATAGATTTGGTCGTGTCAAGTATCTTTTTCTCTAATAGTGTGTAATAGTTAACATTCCAAAGGTTTTTTGTACCTAAATTATTCAAGTCACTAATATTTTCATATGAGAGCGTGGTTTGCTTTGTAATACATTCCATAGCTCTGTATTTCATATACTTAAATACACTTTTTTCTCAGATGAGATTTGTATGTTTCATCAGATTCTCATAAAACAAGGAGGAATTAAGATACTTGTTACTGTCCTACTAGACCTATGTTAGTGATCCAGTTCCAAAAACTCAAGCAATGTAATTTTCATATTAGCATCTTTTCAATCAGTGCCTGTCATTTGCCAATGCTTCTACAATTTCTTTATCACCACTGTCATCTCTAGAAGTTTTTTATGCTACAAACAGTTTAGCTTTCTATTTTGGATGTCTTCATCCAATTGCTTCCAGTTTCTACTTCCATTATTACGGTATATGTCTCACTCTCCAGAAATCATAAACTCATTTGGATTTACTTCTCTTGGACCTCATTATCTTACTGTTGCAGTTACTTCTAGTGTTAATGTCATATACAAGTTTTCTCTGTGCATTTTCCTGCACTCTTTCAGACTATGGCCTTTTGCTTGCTCTCTCTCACTACATTCATCTAATCTTCCTCTTTTCCCCCTGAAACATCAGGTATCACCATTCACTTTCATGTCATACTTCCTGCCAACAATTGTGGTTTTTCCTATGCTTTCATCATTCCTTTTCTTTCATGTTTTACACTGTACAAAAAAAAGAATAAATAAAAACCTGATAGAATTTGACACCATGTGAAAATGGATTAATTGGACAGCAATCCAAATGATCAGATATTTAAATCCTATAATAAAGAAAGGTTTCTTCATATTTTGAATTTTATTCCCTTTTTTACTTTATTAATTTATTTTATAGTAGAATTTGAGAATTATTTGCATTTTAAGCCACCAAACTAGTGTAATCTGCATAACAGAGGTTATTTGTGTTCCTTTTACCAATTTTAAAACACCCTCATTTTTTCCACTCAGGTTCCCTTATTTTAAGCATATCTGCTGAATAAACAAGGACAAAGTAGACAACCTTGTTTCACTTAGTAGTAGTTTTAAATGTTGCCACATATTTCTACTCTATACTATTTTTATGTAAAGTAAGAAGTGTGTACAGATATTATTGTATTGTCAACCAATTACTCTCTGAAACTGCACAGTATCTGATTGTAAATTATTAAAGATATTAATGTCTCTTATGACCAGGGACTAAGAACGTTTTCATGGTCTGAAACAATAAATGGCGGTAGTTTCTCTTCAAATCATAAATTGTTCACCGTGAAGCAATAAATGCCATATCTGTCACAATTTTACACATATTTTTTCAGTTTGTCAACTAATTGCCTGATCTTATTGTTTACTTTTGCAGATAATTAAACCAATTTAAATAAAGCTAGAAAATAATTGTTAGAATGGCATGCTAAATAACATCTTAATGATACTCACTGTGAACCAGGACATTATTAACACACATAGGACTTTTCTTGAATTGCAATTATATGTACCTAGATGATAGTTATTTAAAATTATCTAAAGCTGAAATGATTACAAGCTGCACATGATACATATGATGTTACTTAGTCTTAGGCATGTAAAGGTTTTGATTAATATACTCTCAATTTTAACTTCTGTTAAGTTAATATAATAACTTCCTTTTGAATGCTATAAAATCAAAGAAATATTGACACATATTTAGTATTAGTTTTTCTTCTAGAACACCAAAGTACCATAGATAATTCTTTAACTGTTTTCTCTCTTTATTTTAAATACCAGAGGAAGGTTAGGTTGAGAAATAGCAGCATATAAATACTACGGTATCATGAATGAACAAAATAAGTAGAAAGAGATGGATTGTTTTTGGCAGCTCCATTCATTTTACTTTCAAATCATTATTCCTTTTTCTCTCCTGTCGCTCATTTCTGTTTCATTCTTTTTTCTTATTTGTTTTGTTTCTACATTGATTATAATAGAAACCTAAAAAATCTTCAGATGCAACTCAATTTAGATGCTTTAAGCCAAATTGCATGTTTTTACCAGGTTCTACACTATATCCATGCACATTAGATTTGACACATTTTAGACAAAATAATCAAAAAGGCTCTATTTTCTAAGCAAGGGATCTCCACCACTTTGGCTCGCAGGAATGTTTGGAATCTGAAGTGCCAAGGACAGAGATAAAAATATTTTGCAGGCTTTCCCATTCTCAAAATGTTTGCATTATTACAGCTGGCCAATCACAAAACATCTCATTATTAAAATAGAAATTAATAACATTTTAAGAAATTAAATTGTCAAATATAATACAAAACCAAGTTTGAGATTGAAGCTACCAACATAAAACAGCTCTTTTTAAACCATTGATCAGTAGCACTCTGAATAGATAGCTGTATCGTTCAATATCCCTTGTACCATGAAGCAACAAATCTCTATACATAATTTAAATTATGGTTTATTTAGTATGATCACTCGTGCATATAGAAATATATCACAGAGCTGATCTGTATACCCTAAAAAAAAAATGTTAAAATCAAGACATTCTAAAAACCCTTCAGAAGGTCACATATCCAAACTATTATTCTGATCAAGCCCTTCCAAATTCTTGCACAACTAGGTTGTTCTGAAAGGCTACCCCTGAGGAATACACATATCCACATACATTTCTCTTTATGAGATATATTCTTGCTCTTTAAAGCTATTATTCACTACCTTATGAATATCAAATTGTCATGTACATAAGGAGATTTTGCACTACCCCATCTCTTTCCATCATTCTTCTATGAGAATTCTTTTTCAGAATTTTTTTTTTAAATTTGATTTATATGCCACCCTTCTCCGGAGACTCAGGGCGGCTTACAATGCGCTAAGCAATAGCCTTCATACTTTTGTATATTTTATACAAAGTCAGCTTATTGCCCCCACAAACTGGGTCCTCAATTTACCTACCTTAGAAAGGATGGAAGGCTGAGTCAACCTTGAGCCTGGTGAGATTCGAACTTGCAGTAATTGCAGGCAGCTGGTGTTAATAACAGTGTGCTTTAGTCCACTGTACTACCAAGGCTACCATTTGTCACTTTAGGAACAACAGCAAAGAAGACATCATTCCATATTGAATGGAACAAGGTGATGGTAAACCACTTCAATATTTTATTAAGAAAACCACACAAATAGAAAAGATGAATTGATTGGCAATATATTGATAGGCTCTTTAGGTTTGCAGCACTCAGCATGTCACTGAGGAAAAATTGAGGATCCTTTTGAATACCAATGCATTTTATACAGCTAGATTTTATATGGTTAGATTAAACTCTTCAGGATGCCTAAATACCGATATTGCCATACTGTGCAGGAAAAGAAAATCCAAAGCTTCAAAGAGAGAAACATGGTGAAAACATGGGACATGAGAAACATGAATACAGGAAAGCTCAACACAATGGAAGATTAAATGAAATAGCTAAATAGAAATTACCGTAAAATGGACTGGAATGAAACACTTTCAGTTAGCCGATCATACAGTTTACTATTCTGGACTGTCAGAGGGTAATGGGGGTGGAGGGGAGGTTTACAGCAGGGATCTTTGTTTTTAAGAAGGATAATTGCTTCACAAAGAGATGAAGAAAGATTTTTTGTTTCTTTTTATCATGTACCATATTTTCAGGAATTATTGAAAAACCAGCAAGAATGTCCAAACTTTCCTGTTTCTACATCTCTCATAGAGCTATTCGCGCTTCCGCTCCCTTTCACTAAGAAATGTAAGAATGGAATTTGGAGTCCTTGTAAAGCCTTCTGTTGTGCTTTTACAAATCTCAACAGCTGTTTCTCTGCATAGGTGTTGTATGATGCATCTCCTTTTAGGTATTCTGCCCAGTCGTTCCTGATCGGGTGCTTTCCCTTGGGTCCCTATCTTCCTTATCCAGTTTTCAGTAAAACATATCCCTTTAGCTGGGTTTTCACTTCTCTCCCAAGGAAGCATCTTCACTTCTTCCTTTGGGATCAGGAACAAGTACCTGCATACCTCAATGGCCCAGCAAACAAAAATCAATGTGTCTCTCCAGCCCCCACCATACTGCAGTCTGTCCATATGCATTTATTGCTTTTATGCCTCTCCATATCTTTTTCTCTTTGTGTTTGTTTCTCTTTTTGACTCAAACAAGCAACATTTTCTCCAGCAACTTAGGTGGTGTGTTTCTGCCCAGAGATTTAGCTCCCAAAATTCATATTCCATAGATTTGACCAATCAAAATACTGTTTCCACAACAGTCCTGGATAACAGTCTGGGACGTTCATCTGACCTTCTGACAGCATTGTTGCTTCTCCCCATTTTTTCTTCTCTCCTTAAGCTTACACCAGTGGTGAGATTCAGCCAGTTCGCACCACTTTGGGAGAACCAGTTGTTAACTTTCTGAACAGTTTGGTGAATTGGTTGTTGGAAGACATCATTAGAGCAGAGAACCGGTTAAATTATTTGAATCCCACCACTGGCTTACACCAATATAGCAGCAGCCTCCTGGCCTCAAATCCATATGTCAGAAGGACATAAAATACAAAGAACAAGCAGTGTGAGGAAGGATATGGCAAAATAGCATTTAGGTACAATGAAATCAGTGATTGAATATCCCAAAGGTGCTTTTGCAGGAGGCAACTGGACTTTCTTGGTTTTTCTTTGAAAACGTTTTGCTTGTCATTCAAGAAGCTTCTTCAGCTCTGACTGGATAGTGGGGAATGGAAGGATTTATATTCCTGGCACACAGCTGGTCATTTGCATCCTTTTAGAGGGTCATTGAAACACTTGGAGGTTTATCTGTGCCCTCAGTGCCACCTGAGTAGTGCTTATGGTTCCTGTAGTCTGCAATTTTTTTCTGGAAATCCATTCATACTCCTACACCATTTGAAGGTTGTTCCTCCCAAATTGCATAGCTAATTGCATAGTCTGTAGAGATTCTCAGTCATTCAGGTCATGGTTGTCCCAAAGGTGCTTTTGCAGGAGGCAACAGGACAGTCTTGTTTTTTCTTTGAAAACATTTTGCTTCACATCCAAGAAGCTTCTTCAGCTCTGACTGGATGGTGGGGAATAGAAGGGTTTATATTCCTTGCAGATAGCTGGTCATTCCTTTTAGAGGGTCGTTGAAGCACTTGGAGGTTTATCTGTGTCTTCAGGGTCACATATTCTCACACCATTTGAAGACTGTTCATCCCAAATTGCAGAGAGATTCTCAGTCATCCAGCTAGAGTTCTGGGTAAGATTAGTGCCGCCACGTGTTTATTAGACCCGTGTCCCTCCTGGTTGGTACTGGCCTCCCGGGAGGTTACATGAGGCTGGCTCCAGGGAGTTATAAGCTCTTCTCTGAGTGAGGGTGCCTTTCCCGCCGCCTTGAAAGAGGCAGTGGTGAGGCCCCTCCTCAAGAAGCCCTTCCTGGAACTGGCTGAATTAGCTAACTACCGTCCGGTCTCCAACCTTCGTTTTGTGGCGAAGGTTGTTGAGAGCGTGGTGGCACGACAGCTTCCCCAGCACCTGGATGAAGCTATCTATCTGGACCTGTACCAGTCAGGCTTCAGGCAGAGTTACAGCATGGAAACGGCATTGGTCACGTTGGTGGATGATCTCTGGAGGGCTTATGACAGGGGTTGCTCCTCTGTCCTAGTCCAATTAGATCTCTCAGGGGCTTTTGATACCATCGACCATGGTATCATGCTGCAGCGGTTGTGGGGGTTAGGAATAGGGGACACTGTTCTGTGGTGGTTCTCCTCCTTCCTCTTCAACCGCTTGCAGTTTGTGTTGGCAGGGGGGCAGAGGTCAACCTCGAGGCGCCTCACATGGGGAGTGCCGCAAGGGTTGGTCCTCTTGCCCCTTCTGTTCAACATTTATGTGAAGCCGCTGGGTGAGCATCCATGGTTTTGGGGTGAAGTGTCATCTGTATGCTGATGATACTCAGCTGTACGTCTCCACCCCAGACCACCCCAACGATGCCCTTGATGTGATGTCTCGCTGTCTGGAGGCTGTGCGGGTCTGGATGGGGAGGAATAGGCTCAGACTCAACCCTTCCAAGACCGAGTGGCTGTGGCTTCTGGCGTCCCGATATAGTCAGCTGGTGCCATTGCTGACTATTGGGGGTGAATCTTTGCCCCCCACAGACAGGGCTCGCAATCTGGGTGCTCTCCTGGATGCATGGCTGTCTTTAGAAGAGCATATGACGGCCATGGCCAGGGGGGCCTTTTATCAGGTTCGCCTGATTCACCAGTTGCAGCCCTTTCTGGACCAGGACACCTTGCGCATGGTCACTCACGCCCTGTCACCTCCTGGCTGGACTATTGTAATGCTCTCTACATGGGGCTCCCCTTGAAGAGCACTCGGAGGCTCCAACTGGTCCAGAATGTGGCCGCGCAGGTGGTTATGGGCGCAACTCATTGTGCCCACGTGACACCCCTCCTGCGTGAGCTGCGCTGGCTCCCAGTGGTCTTCCGGGTGCGATTCAAGGTGTTGGTCACCACCTTTAAAACGCTCCATGGCATAGAACCCGGGTACCTTCGAGACTGACTTCTGCCACCAATAGCCTCCCCCGGCCAGTTCGCTCCCACAGAGAGGGTCTCCTCAGGGTGCCATCGGCCAAGTTATGTTGGCTGGCGACACCCAGGGGGAGGGTCTTCTCTGTAGGAGCCCCAGCCCTGTGGAATGAACTGCCCCCCGAAATGCATAAGATCTCCGACCTCCGGGTATTTCGCTGTGCCCTCAAGACCCTGTTGTTCCGCCAGGCCGGCCTATCAATGTAATAATATTAAATTGGGTGTTTTAAATTTTTGGGGTTTAAAATTTAGCCGAAATTATTTAATGATTTTAAATTATTTTAATTGATGTCTGTCTTGTGCTTTTAATAGGCTGTACACCGCCCTGAATCCTTCAGGAGAAGGGTGGTATAGAAATAAAATTATTATTATTATTATTATTATTATTATTATTATTATTATTATTATTATCAAAGTTGTCTCAAAGGTGCTTTTTCAGGAGGCAACTGGACTTCCTTGTTTTTCAGTGATTGACTCCTATTTTTTTTTATTTGATTTATATGCCGCCCTTCTCCGGAGACTCAGGGCGGCTTACAATGCACTAAGCAATAGCCTTCATACTTTTGTATATTTATACAAAGTCAGCTTATTGCCCCCACAAACTGGGTCCTCAATTTACCTACCTTAGAAAGGATGGAAGGCTGAGTCAACCTTGAGCCTTGGTGAGATTCGAACCTGCAATAATTGCAGGCAGCTGATGTTAATAACAGGGTGCTTTAGACCACTGTACTATTCAAGGCTCTATTAAATGGATCTGTGAATAACACATTAACAATGATGGTTAATCAAGTTAGTGTTCCAACCATTGATGCAGAAGAAGAGTACACTGACAAAAATGTATAGACAAGTTCAATATGGAATATGCAAGCAACATATGCTGCTTGTAATGAAGACTGAAATGCCAAAGCTGAAAATATTAAGGAGAAAAATGTAGCTGAACTATATGGCCTAGAAAACAGAAATAAAGCTGAAAAATTACTACCAATTCAATATATTTTACCAAATATTTTCCAGATCTTCAAACTGAGGATTTCAATCTTGACATGCATACCCAAATAAGACCAAGCTCATATAGTATAAAACAATATACTGAAACCATGTAATATATTTAAATTGGATATCAACATCCTAGGTATCTTAGAATATTTTTTTATTGAGAAGAACATCTAATTCTCGGTGATAAAGGTAGATTAGCATTCCGGTTATTACTATATTGGAAAGTTACAGAAAAATATGGCAAGCAGACACCATGATATTCATATTAGAAGAAATAGGTCTGTACCAGAGAAAGGAGATTTAACAGTGTGTGCAAAGTATTATACCGTATCCTTTATTTCACATGCCAGGAAACTAATCGGCTAATATGGAGTAAAGCCCATTGTAAAAAGGAAATGTCGGGTTTTCAGGCTGGTTTTAGAAATGGTTAAGGAATAAGAAACATTATTGCTGTTGCACATTGGATAATTGAGAAAGCCAAAGAATATCAAGGAGAAATCAATAGATGTTTCATGGACTACAGAAAGAACTTTGATTGTGACAACTATGTCAAACTGTAGAATGTCCTTGAGAAAGTGGAAATTCTAAAACATCTTATTGTCCTCCTGCAATAAAGATACACAGGACATAAATCAAAAGTCCAGATGGAACAGAGTAAAATAAATTCAGGTTAGCAAAGGGGTCAGATAAAGTTGTATATATTGGAGGGAGCGGATTGAAAGAAGAGTATGGTTTGAAAATTGGAAGAAAAACATCAATAACTTGGACTATGCTGATTATGTAATAACATTCAAATAGTTAATAATCATTCAAATGATATTGTGAACAGGTAAACTAATTCTTATAATACTGGTCATTCTAAAAAACTTATTCAATAAGATTTTCATAAGTAATTCTAGATAGTCATCATAGCTGTTCACTGTTCAATACACACTACACTTAAGGCAGTGCTATGACTAGGATAGTAATAGGTGCTGTCTTACATTTAAAAAAGGTAGGATTTCAATCCATCTTAAGCAAAACATTCAAGGCATTGATTTGATACTATACTCAATCTATATTACTCAAAACTATATTAAATTCAGGTATTATTATTATTATGCAAACTTGAGCTGAATTTCTATATGCGATGCATTGCCCTAAATTTGCATTATAAATTGATGAAAATTATTGATTGCCCAAGAAGCAAGGTCCTAACTCCAACACAATTGATAAATATGAATTTTGCCTAGCAATTTGCTTCTCTTTATATTTAAGAATGTAGCTATTCCTCTCTTTTTTTTTTGAGATCACAATGATGATCAGTCAAGATTTCAGTGTATAAATATTGCAATCTGGTAGTTGAGATGCCTTTTAAAAAGTACATTCACTCTTACAATTCCTTTTAGCAGTTTGATACTTGTGAAAGTTGGCAGTTTCTTCATTAAGATTCATTATTATGTACACAATGCATCCTCTTCAATGCCATTGCCATTTTCTATCTCAAAGAAAGCTAATAACATTTCAGAATGCAATTATAACTTTTCAACAGAAAGTGCAACCTGTGTTTGGATAATCTAAAGCAACTCACTAGCACACTCACCACCAAAGCTAATAAATTCTCCTCATGTCTTCATATTAACACACCTACCAGCAATGTCAAGATGTTAGTTTAAAGAATTTCAAATCTGCAACAGTTCAATAATCTGGTTGGCAAGAACTGACTGTCAAAGCTAATTAACTGCCTGAAGAAGATTCTTTATAAATGAAATCGCTTCTGTCTGAACACATTTCCAAGAAGAATAAAATGTTATTTTTTTCCCATCACATATTCTGTCTTTCCTTGTCTTCTTAACCACACATACCACCTTTCTAAGAACAGGGTAATCACCAGATATCCTTACAGCATTGTTCCAATGGTTCAGTTTTGTTACTCATGATACAACATAAGTAGTTCATAGCTTTTGAGTGGTTCCCTTGCAGCCATCATTAGTTCTATTGCGTGACTTATTAGGATATTATTCAGCTTTAAGGATGCTTTGAACATTCAAATCCATATCTATTTTTCTGACCTGAAAGGAAAAAAATGTGCATATACACACAAATGCACAAAGAAACAGTTTAAGCAACTTAGGTTTTAAACATCTTAACTTTCATGCTGAATTACAAGTAATCTCCTTAGGTGCTTTTATTATTTTCACAAATAACTCAAGGTGATGAAAACACCTACTGTAATATTCTTTGCTTTTCCCACAACAACCCTGTGAGGTGAGTTGGGCTTAGAGAGGTTGACTGACCCAAAATCATTCAGCTGGCATAAAGTGGGATTGAACTCACAGTTTCCTGGTTTCTAATTTAGTGCCTTAACTACTGGACCAAACTCTTAATTTTAAATGTGGCTTACAAGTTAATCAATTCTTTTTTAAAAATATAAACATAGTATGAGTACATGGATCTCATGCAGTATATTTTGTGGTACTATAAAATTTGGTAATATCTTATAACCATGCAGCATGCCAAATATAGTCCCTTTGCTCTGGCTTCTAAGGGGGCTTCAATGTCTACATATATAAATTAACAAATATACAAAAAGGTAGAAGTTAGAAACCAAATAGATCTTTTTTTTCTTCCTTAATCCTTTTTTCCTCTTGTTTTGTATTTTAATTCTTGTTAAATTTGTATTGCTTATCAATCTGCATTAAGATGGAACTGTATTGAAATTCCCACAATGGAGGAATGGATCTTAAAAATGTCAGAACTAGCAGAAACGGCAAAACAAACCTGTTTGGTCAGGAAAAACAAGTGATTTTTTTTAAAAAAAGATTGGAAATATTTTACAGGCATTTTGCTAAAAGAAGAAAAAAATGAAATTATGATTTATGAATGTAATGTTTGAAACAGATGATAAATAAGGGATTGCAGGGATTACTGGAACTGTTAAATGGAAGGGAGATTATAAATTTCATAATATCACTTGAATAGAACTTGGGAAATTGTTATATTTTATAAGTTTAGTTTCTTACTTGCTTTTTTCTCTTCTTTTTATTAAGATTTGCTCTTCACCTTATGTAAAATATTCAATAAATATAAATAACATTATTTATTTATTTATTTATTTATTTTGGGATTTCTATACCGCCCTTCTCCCTGGGGACTCAGGGCGGTGTACAGCCAAGTAAAAAACACACAATATAAACATTAAGAACAGATTAAAAAGAATATCTAAATTGGCCCAAATTTAAAAAACACCCCAATTTAAAATCATTTAAAAGGCTTTGCTTAGGCCAGCCCGGCTTGTTGGAAAATGTTGTATATGTTGTATATGTATTGTTATATTGAAAGACAATAATATATCAAGATATATAAAAATAAAATAAAAAGAGGTTTAACCCCTTAAATATTGCTTTTTCTTCCCAAGTTATATTCCATGTCAATTTTTGAGTTTATCTTTATTTATCTGAGATCCTAATACTCCTATATGTATTTCATTTTCAAGTCTAAAGAGTACTTTTGATGATAAAATATGGTTATCACATTTATTTAGTAAATGTATCACTAGCATATACTTCAGCTTAAATTTCTGGGTTGCTAATTTAATTCCTGAAATTTTATTTTCCTGACATACAGCATCTTCCTTTTCAAAAGCTCTAATGTCAATAAGAATGAGGAAAGGAAAAAGAGGGTAAGCTTGCCTTGTTTCCTTTATTATAGCAAATTTTGAGATTCAGCCAGACATATTTCCATTAAACTTCCATGTGCCATGCATTTGTTCAACATACACTGAATTGATAATATATATAATAACAGCTGCAAGTATTTCATACACCATTTATTGGAAAAGATTTCTGATGCCCTCTAAGGAAGAATGGTTAATTAAACTGAGGGAATATGCTTTGTTGTCTGGAATAATTCCTTATCTAAACAGTAAATACAATGCATAGTTCTATTTAGAAACCATTTCTAGAGTAAAGGTTTACACTCATTAATGGCATAATAAAATATATTAGCCATATTACAGTTTAGATTTCCTGATTAAGACTTATTAGTTATCAATCTCTACTGCACTGCTTATATCTTCTTTTTTCTTTTATTCATTTTTACTATTCTTTCTATTTTCTTTGAAATCTGTATTTGTATTAGCATTATTTTTATTTCTTCTTTGAAATAATAAGAAGAAATGAATAATAAAGGAGATGAGAACAAGCACAATTGGAACTAACAATGGGAAATGTCCTCTTCAGGTTTTCCTTGGTTTGGTAATCAGAAAAGAACCTGGTGTAGCAACAACGCTTAATGTGAATAAATGGAGAGAAACCTCATTTATGAAACATTTAAAAGGACTGTTTTAGTCCAAAGAAAGAGACACAAAGGACTGAACACATCTTCCTTTATTACTTATCTATAAACCAACATCCGCCAAATGGGACTTGGCATTTAATCACAATAAGCACCAGACGTAGCATGCCAGTCAAAGAAGCTACAATACCACTAATCAATATATCCTGCAGATCATGTTACCTAGGCTAGTAATGAAATGTCTGCAAGAAAAGAACCAAGATCAAAGAACATCAGCAATTCCACCTTGACCGACATATATTCTCCACTGTTGCAATTTCTGAAAATTTCCAATTGATGAAGCTCCTGTTGACCTGCTGTCATTTCAAATGACTAGAATCAATTTTATGACTGGTTTTTAGTTTGAATGCCTGTTTTTCTGTTATCTAATTAGCCTATATATGTTGGTTTCTATGAGTATGTACAAGTATATGTAGAGTATGGACATGTGAGTATGCATAACATGTATGCATGTTTATGTTCTTTCTAGTTCTGCCTTTAAGAAAGACATAGGATTTATATTGTGGAACGGACTATTTGAAAAAAATAAGCTCCTTATTACATTGCAACCTATAATGAGTCTTAATGAAGCCTGCAAACAGCTGTTGAAAATTCCACTTGAATGGGCCTTTCTGCATATCAGTAGCTTAGGACCTTTTTTTACACTTCAGTTGCTGAATCATCTGCTCATCATACATATAATTTGAAAAATGAAAATGGAACACTAATGCAGCTTAATCAGTTTTCATTACATATTTTATTTTCATCAGAATTTTAATATGTTCTTATTGAATAGGTACATTATGAAGCATCATATCAAGCCTTCACCTTTTTAAAATAATGTTCTATTGCTGAGCAGAAAATGAATGTTACTATACCAATATTCATTGCGTTCATGTCTTTACTGAGAATATTTTTTTAAAAAAGATGGATGGTCTGCAAATTGCTAAGAATTAAATCAAGTCAGTAATGTTCTGTCTTCCACCATTAATATTTAGAAGTTCAATACATAGTTTAAATTATCTTCATCCTTTTATATTATGATTGGGATCAAAATAAATGTATGAAATCCAGATTTACAGTGCATCCTTGTATGCATCATTCAGAGTTAAGTAGAAATCAATGGGAGAAGTTAGTCATAACTTAGGTCCAACTCATTTCATTGGCAATTCAATTCCAATAACGTGATTTAGCCTAATGTATTAAGAGTAGCTTTATTTCAGTTACTAACCAAAATTGTGTGAGTTGACAAAATAATTAAATAATTAAACAGTTTCTATTTCAAATAAACTAAAAAGAGCATAGAATTGTTACAGAGTCAACAAAGCAGTTTACACTCTAGTTTTACAGATTTACAGATATTTAGCCACATTTAAGGACATGAAACTGTACTAGTCTGAAAGTAACTGTATCTAAAATAAATGAAAACTGGCACTTTGACAACTGGAGAGTCATCCCAATATAACTGTGTTAACTGAGATATCCAGGTTCACAGTTTCATAGTGTCCCTCCCACACAATCCCAAATTTACAGTAATTATGATTATATTGTTTATGAGTTTATGTGGAAAATTTTCATGTATTCTAGGCAATATTTCCTATCATAAAATATTAATAGGATAGAAATAAATATTCTTTAAGAAAATTTCAAAGAGCTTTGTATTTTTGTGAAAACAAAATGGAAGCATATGATAAAAGCATTGCTGGATCAAGTTAGAACGTTCATTACATTTAGCATTTCCACACAGACTTTCAGTCCCAAAGGTGCTTTTTCAAGAGGCAACTGGATTCTCTTGTTTTTATTTGAAGATATTTCGCATCTCATCCAAGAAGCTTCTTCAGCTCTGACTCGATGGTGGGGAATGGAAGGATTTATATCTGCATCTGAATCTGCATTTAAAAGACAAAGGCCTCTCTTTTGAAGACAACAAAGTCCACATTTTGGACAGAAAGGACCACTGGTTTGAAAGAGGGGTCAAAGAGGCCATCTATGTCAAAATTGAACAGCCCCCTCTCAATAGAGGTGGAGAGATATGACATCATCTCTCTCCAGTCTACAACACAGTCCTTTCAATAGTTCCAAGAAGGTTCCACACCCATTTGCACTACTCAGGTGACCCTCATGACACAGATAAACCTCCAGGTGACCTCAAAGACTCTCTAAAAGAATGCAAATGACCAGCTGTCTGTAAGGAGTATAAATCCTTTTATTCCTCACCATCCAGTCAGAGGTAAAGAAGTTCTTGGATTAGAAGTGAAACGTCTTCAAAGAAAAACAAGGAGGTTTAGTTGCCTCTTGAAAAAGCATTTTTGAGACAACTATGACCTGGATGATTGAGAATCTCCATGGACACTTTCTGACACTTCTATGATTCTGTGATACCTCTCCATGTTCTTCTCTGATGAAGATCCATCTCTACATTTATATATATATGTATATATTTCTTCATCACACTTTTGTGCAGCCACATTGGTTCTCTGAAAGCCCCTTTTTTCCTATTATTGTAATTATTTACAACTGGGGTTTGAGTATCCTTTTAAAAATAACCATCACTCTTCTTATTAGCTTCTTCTGTCATTGAAGACTAGTTATTTTAAATCATTATAATATGATTTTAAAATCTAAGGTCTATGTATGATACATTAATATTATGAAATATATAAATCTTCTGTTTTGGCTATTAGAGATGAATATCATGAAGTATCTCTTTTTGCAAACACATGCTGCCTTTAACCATTAAATTGAACCTGCCTGCCAAAAATGAATCGCAGGCAAGCCTAGGGCTTCTGTTTTTAATTAGAAAATGCATGTGTTTAAACATTGTGGAATCAAATAGTGCATACTGTTGTGAAGGGACATGACTCTTAAGCAGAAATGTTCTTAATGGAGGTGGTGAGGAATGGCAGGAAGCTGGGAGAGAATGTATTGTTTAATTGGTGACAATGATTATTTCAGGCTTTTGAGGATCATGCATACTTTTGAAAAAATATATACTTATTTTAAAAATTTGTATGTATGTATGGTATGTATATTTGTGGCAAAGTAGAATTTAAGGTAAAGCTAGTTTCTTTTTATTTTTCCCTTACAGTCTCTCAGAGAAAAGTGCTTGAGTTGAAAGAATATCAATAGACACAAAGTGTCGATATTTATAAATGCATTGCATTGAATACACCAATTTAATATTTATAAACAGTTTTTTAAAAATTATCTCCTCATATTATTTTTTATATGAATATATCCTCTTGGCTTAAATGTTTTGGCCACTGTCATTCTATTTTAAATGCTAATGCCTATATCTTGCTGGCTTCCACCAGCATCCAACACATTCATTTTGCTCTTTGCTTTTCTTGCTGACAAGGTATGAACGTAGGATTTATATTAACTTCTCATAGAAGAAGGAACGGAATATGCAGAATTTGCCAACAGAAGAAGTCTTAAAAAGCTTATGATTGATAAATTACCCTCAGAAATAATTCTGGAGAAATAAGATTAATAGTGGGAGAACTGGCTAGGAGCTAATATTGATACAATGACTAAAGTTGGCTAGGCAGCTTATGTAGCCCAGCTGAAAGTGGACCAGTGGACAAACAGTACTTGGATGTGCTAGAAATGGCACAGGAAGATAGGAATGGGGAAGTTCCATTATCCCACATATTCTATGAAAGTAAGTATAGATCTAACAGTATTGTGGTATGACCCAAAACAATGCAATGGTATTATGGCACAAAACAATGCTTATTAGCTGCGTTGTCTGAAGTTCATTTCAGTTACAGTAGCAATCAATGGTATCCTAGTGGATTTTTTTAACATAAAAAATAGCATAGCTTTTCTTAATTCTGAATCAGCTTTCAATGGCTTCTTTCAAGGCTGGAGAGTAAATTACGTTTCTGTTGGTGCTGTTGTTTTCACTGCAGGAGATAAGTTATACACCTTTATGATTTTTATGCCTGTTCCCTCCAACTTGACAAACAGCAAAATCCTGGCTCTTATTCATCTGTCCCCTACAGTGATCTGTTAATAACTGAGTCAAAAGACACGCTTGCTCTTGGTTTACTACATTAGAGTGAAACTAGCTGGTGGCAGCATGTATGGTGTCTACCTAAAAAGACAGATTGTTGGCGACATGACAGCTGTTGACTGCTTGGTGGTTTAAGCAGTACTAAGGCCCTTTATACCCTGCGGTAATCCTATAGAAGAGCTGGGAATCAGCCAAGCCTCAAGTATAAAGAATGTGTCTGGTGTGCGTATTTGTGACTTCTTTTGTCAGCTTTTTTATATTTTATGACAATATTATATTTTTATAAAAAAGGAATGCCAGAAAAAGGAAAGAGGATATATATATATATATATATATATATATATATATATATATATATATATATATATATATATATCAGAATCAGATATATATATCAGAACCAATTGTGATGGTTATTCCTACTGTATGACTGCAGGCTTGATTTTTAAAAGTATGTCTGATGGGTGTAACCTATTACATGATTGCTGTATTGTTGTTTTATTTCATCTATGTGGAGCAGTGGTAGGCTTCAAAAATTTTTACTACCGTTCTGTGGGTGTGGCTTGGTGGGTGTGGCATGGCTTGGTGGGCGTGGTATGGTGGGCATGGCAGGGAAAGAATACTGTAAAATCTCCATTCCCATTGCACTCCAGGGGAAGGATACTGTAAAATCTCCATTCCCTCCCCAATCCAGGGGAAGGTTACTGCAAAATCCCCATTTCCTCCCGATCAGCTAGGAATTGGGAGGCAGAGAATAGATGGGGGTGGGGCCAGTCAGAATTTTTACTACCGGTTCTCCGAACTATTCAAAATTTCTGCTACCAGTTCTACAGAACTGGTCAGAACCTGCTGCAACCCACCTCTGATGTGGAAGAATTGGTAATGCAGACCAATAGTGTTTCCACTATGAGTCTTTCTATCATCATAATGGCTTCTTGGTTCTAGGCTCCCAGTAGTTCGATTCTGACCTATAAAATTAAGGTGGTTCAGTGTTTTGAAATAAATATTTTGGATATGTAGGGATGCATGCAAAGCACCTCCTTTTTAGGCTTGGATAGTTGCTTTGCAAGCTGCTGCTGGTTGTCTTTCTATATCTGTGTGTTCATACGTAATTACCTTAAAAAGTTATGAAGCAGGTTTTTCAAAGGATTCTCACAGCTTTCTTACTGAATATGCTCAGTTCTCATTGAATTTGGTCTACTTTGGTATAGGGTTGAGCTAGGGATTTTGGTACTCCTTTATCAGATTTTGCACATGAATTTTTGGGGAAGGCCTTCTGACAGTTGTCATTCCCTTTTGTAATAAGGATAGCTGCTTCTTATATTTGAGAATAAAAACTGTTATTTGCTTAATCTTACTCTTCTTTCAGGTGACAGTTTTGGGTTGCAATCACAATGGAAATAATAGTATACAATTATTTTTTAAAAACCCTACTTACTTATCAGATAAAGACTACAGTAAACAATTGCATATCATTCCCAGCATTTGGTCACAGCCACTTTCATCAATCTATCTGCTTTATAGAATAAATATGTTCTCAAATTCTTTTAGATGAGTATACAAAGCTTCTGTTTAAATGGCAGTGTACTGAATATTAATTATTAAGGGACCCAGGTAGAAATGTTACTGCTTTTATTTCATATTTGTCTCTTTCTCCTTCTAATTTCCTGCATTTCTGTTCATACTTTGATTCATGGTAACATCTAGTTAGTTATTCTGGGAACCAGATTACTGTATTAGTTGTATCTTTATGTCTATTTAATAATAGAAAAATTAATAGTCATGGGTTGAGTGTGCTAGTTCGTATACACAGAAGAAATGTAATTCTACCATATGGACTGAAAAATCCTAAAGGACATGGATTGGCAATACAAAAAAAAAAAAGAAACGGAAAAAAACTTTTCTCTGATAACTAGTTTGTTGAGATGGAGGATAATGAGGAAATAAAAATATTTAAATGTTAGAAATTAAGCAGCTGTGATGCAAATGTAAAATTAAAATCCTAAAATAGTTTTCTGATTGCCCATTTACAACAATGCTATCCTATTACAAACTTCATATAACAGTTTAGAATTTTTTTTTTCCTAGTGCCATCACAGAACTGCCTGGATGATATATTTTAGTGTCATTACAGTGAAAGAGAACTGCAGATGTTCTGAAAATTCATCCCATAGGTATCTTGAATACTATATAGACAGAGGAAGAAATTTGCATTGGCCTGTAGCAGAAGAACTGTGCACTCAGAGAACATTTAGGGAAGGAGAAAGATGTTACTTTGTGCTGCACTTAAAAAGTGGTCTTGAGTCTTTAAATAGCTTCTGTTTTTTTCTCATGCCCACCATTATAAATTTTAATCTGCTTTAAAAGAAACTAGAGAGATATTTAGCAGATGATATGAAACCACATTAATGCCTCTGGAATAGAAAAACTTACATAAGTGACTTTCAAGTATTTCTTCCTTCTGTTAGGCCAAATCAGATGGAATAAAGAAGTCATACCTTTGATTCAGGCAGGCTGTCCCCCATTTTTTATCCCCATTGTTTCTTTAAAAAAAGGAAAAGCTAATCTTGATTTAGGAGACACAGAGAACCTATTAAAATTTTCTGAAATTTTATAATTTTTGGTGTTCTCTCTAAGCTTAGTTGTTTGCCTGCAGATGCTTCATTACTCTACTAAGGAATATCATCAGTGCACATGAGTATAAGGTTTCCACCCTGTTTATATACAGTAGCTCCCACCAGTTTTAGTGGGGTGGGAGTCTTTCTTTGGTAATTCTTTGGTTAGAATATTATTTTCTGCTTGACTATTAATCCCTGATTTGGGTTGCTGGAGAAGATGCATTCTATTTTTTATGTTTTCTTTTTAGTTCTTTTTCTGGTCTCTTTCGAATCACAGCTTATTGTTTCCCAGCTGGAATTATGGCAGCATCTTCCATGTGTTGTGAGATTAAATAATTTCCATCATGTCTTCTCACTGCTGGTTGTTGTTCATGGTTGCCCTCTGCTTATCCTACATAGACCATTTAAACCATTTTTTTCCAAAAAGAAAAATAGATACCCATACAACACTATGAAAAAGTGCTTAACCAGTTACAGCACTACAGCACAATAAACGCAAGTTATGAAAAGGAGAACACTACCGTACATTAAAAAAAAATGGAACCAAAAGATTTTTGCAATCACATAGCATTACTGTAACACACACACAATTAATTTAAAGCCCTCTAAAACATATTAGTAACCTGAAAGATCCAGTAGCCAAAGAAGAAAAAAACAGGAGTCCCTCTGAGACATACAGTGTAAGGATGGTGAGAGCCACTGTATAGAGTTTCCTGTTTAATTTCCTATTTGTTTTTATTTTTCTATATACAAAAGTGAAGCATACAAACATATGTGCAAATTCTTCCCATGCCATTGTCTTATACTATATTTCTATTACTATTTATACTGTTCAATGTTGTCTGTACTATATTCTACTATTATTGTACTATAATCTATGCTATCCTAAATGAGTTCAACCCTAACTATTCTTAGGATGGATAGATATTGAAGCTGAAGCTCAAATACTTTGGCCACCAAATGAGAAGAGACAACTTATTAGAAAAGACCCTAATTTTCTGAAAGATTGAAGGATAAAAGGAGAAGGGTACAGCAGAAGATATGATAGTTAGATAATGGCATCAATGCAACGAACATGAATTTGGGCAAACTCCAGGAGACAGTGGAGAACATGGGGTCCTGGTCTGCTATGTCCTGGAATCACAAAGAGTTGGACATGGCTTAGTGACTGAACAACTATCTATACTATTATTTCTATGTTATATTATTATTTCTACCTCATGTATATTCTTACTACAGCTATTATACTACCACTATTACTACTGTAGTATACAGCTGTGTTCAGTGGTGGGATTCAGCCAGTTCGCACCACTTTGGGAGAACCGGTTGTTAACTTTCTGAGCAGTTTGGCAAACTGGTTGTTGGAAGAAATCATTAGGACAGAGAACCAGTTGTTAAATTACTTGAATCCCACCACTGGCTGTGTTTAACTCTTAAAGACTCTGGTCTATCTTTAAATCTTCTCTCTCTCTCACTTACTCCCTATTTTTCTTCTTTCTTAATGGCCAACTGGTAAAACTGGCACCTTTCCAACATTATGATTGGCTTGGTTTTGCTGTGAAGAAAACTCCTTCTTTTATTTGGTGGTGGCGGCGGTGGCAGTGGTAGTGGTATGGCAGCTGCCACTGCAAAACACACACGTCTCCTTCTTTCTCTTCTCCCTGTTTCAAGGTTACAGCTTCTATAACCCATTTTGTTGTGCTGACACTAAGGAAAAGGCTCAAATAGGTGAGAAAGGCAGCACAGGTGCCTGCAATTTTCTCAGCAGCCCACTCTTCCACAATTCCTTCCTTTTACTTCTAATTGTCTTAATCTTCAGTCCATTCAAGTAATGTTGTGGAACTTGATTTCTTTTCAATTTTTTTTATGCCATCTCACAAGATTCATCCAAGCTTTAACCTCTTTTGTAAATCCAATATACAATCATTGTCCAAGTCACTCTCTTGATTTATTACTTATAATTCTCTTTTGATTTTTAAAGCATCAACCAATTTCTTTTGGTATGTTCACAAGGAAACATCTTTTTCCATGTCATTCTTGTAGCCTGTCATTTGTAGATTTACTTTTAGTATAAACTCACTCTCTTTCTTGTCAGATAAAACTTGTTCCTTCTTTTAAAGCATCTTTTAGACACAGTCTAGCCATAGAAGCAAACATCACTACTGACACTGTTATTAATTTCTGATTCCATTTTTAAAAATATTCATTATTTCCAATATTTTAATATTTGTGTGTTTGTTTATGTAGCATGTATACTATAATTTTGCAGGATTTTGTGAATCAGGTTTGTGTTCTCTTCTCCTTTTAGTAAAATTTTTAGTTCCCTTTAGTGCCTAGTTTTTAAAATTATTTGTCTCTTTTATGACTTTAAAAAATTCAGAACAAGTCCATTTTCCAATGGGAAGGATTCTTTATAATTAATTCCAAAATCCTATTTCAAATTTATCTGAACCTTTAAGCCATTTATAATTTTCTAAAATCAAAGCCTTAATTAGCTTTTTGCTGTTTATTTCAAATTTTTAACTTATTAAGTTTATAATTAAAATGTTCTTTCATTAAGGATTGAAGGTAGATTTGCCCAGTGTTTTCAAATTTGGTAATCCAAAGATTTCTAATCTCTGAAAAGTAGCTAATAAGCAGTTTCCGACTGGAAAAGGAATTATGCAGGCTTAGTGTCCTTTTAAAGGCAACAACCACAGTTTGAATAAGATGGCTATACCTCCATCTCCCAATACTTAAAACCTACCAGAGACTGCTGTCTTCTCATTATAAGTAACTGTTTGGTAATACTTGAAGAAATCTTAAATTGTCTCTTTGTCCAGAGTTGTTCAACAAGATGCTCCACTCACTAATTATTAATTCTTTACTGCAGTTATTGGCTCTGCTTTTTGCAGTCTGCCATTTTTCCTCCCAGAAATGTTTAGTATTATTGTGATGAATTTTGAAATTAAGTTATTTATATGTTCCTTTTATTTTTCTTTATTATTTCCTTTTTTAAAATTTCTTTCCTTTCTTTCTATTCCCTATTTTTTCTTTTCCTTTCCACTTTTTGTTCCTTATTTCTTTTAGTTAGTATTAGTTTTTACTATTGCAATTATATTTTAATAAAATTATTATTATTATTATTATTAATTTATTTATTTATTTTAAAAGGAAGGTACTGCAGAAAAATATATTCAGCCATTGTAACTCTTCAGAAAAATTAAAAGGCATATATAGAGGATCAAAGATTAACCTTATGATGATAATACAGTAAGCCCTGAATTAAACAGATCTCAGTTTCACAGAATGCCGGTAGAACATGCAACATCTTGTATGCATTTAAATCGCATTCATAAATGTGTAAAATATGTTGAAGATGCACTAATTATATAAAATATGTGCGCATAAAACATTTTTTTAAAAAAAAAATATTTATATGCCGCCCTTCTCCGGAGACTCAGGGCGGCTTACAATGCATTAAGCAATAGCGTTCATACTTTTGTATATTTTATACAAAGTCATAAAATTCATAAAGTATTCAGATTTAATTAATATTCTGATTTAACAGACATAAATATGTCTGATTTAACAGACATTTCGTCTCCTCCAATTAATCCATAGATTCAGGAATTATGATGGTCACAAAAATATCCACTTTGTGAAATGATTTTTTTAGAAGTAAAATGTTAAACACCGGTCCCTTTTTAAAAAATGTAATAGAAGCACATGCTATAGAGTGAACTACCTTTTCTATGGCATTGGCATCCTTCAGTCTCAAGAGACTATGGTATTGTGCTCTGGAAAGAGGTCCTAAAACAGCATCTAGTGTGGCTAAAAAGGCCAATTCGAGAGTGGCAATCCCTTCCACAATGAGGGTAGATACATTCTGTCCCCTGCCCAACCCCCAGATTTCGCTGGTTCTGGGACTGCCTCTTTGCCTCAACCTGCCAAACAAGTGTCTCTTCGAATTGGAAAAGGTCATACTGCGTCTTTAGCCTCCAAGCTGAACAATCTGAGGTCAAGGTTTTCTAGTTGTTAATGTCCATTCCCAGGGCCATTAGGTCCCTCTTGCAGATATACTTATATCGCAGCTGTGGTCTCCCTCTGAGGTGCTTTCCCTGCACTAGTTCTCCATACAGGAGATCTTTCAGAATCCAGCGATCAGCCATTCTCACAATATGCCCCAGCCAGCATAGACGTCGCTGTTTCAATAATGTATACCTGCTAGAAATTCCAGCACATTCCAAGACTGTGCTATTTGGAACTTTGTCCTGCCAGGTGATGCCAAGAATACGTCGGAGACAGCGCATATGAAAGGTGTTCAACTTTCTCTCCTGCCATGCATAAAGGCTCCAAGACTCGCTAAAGTACAAGAGTGTGCTCAGGACGCAGGCTCTATAGACCTGGATCTTTGTATGTTCCGTCAGCTTCTTATTAAGCCATACTCTCTTTGTAAGTCTGGAAAATGTGGTGGCCGCTTTATCAATATGTTTATTCAGCTCAGTATCTAAAGAGAGAGTGTCAGAGATAGTTGAGCCGAGGTACACAAAGTCATGGACGACCTCCAGTTCTTGTGCAGAGATTGTAATACAGGGAGGTGAATCCACGTCCTGACCCATGACTTGTGTTTTTTTCAGGCTGATTGTTAGTCCAAAATCTTGGCAGGCCTTGCTAAAACTGTCCATAAGTTGTTGAAGGTCTTCAACAGAGTGAGCAGTGATGGCAGCATCATCACCTTTTCTGTGATAATAGTAATTACTAATGCATATAGTGTCAATTACTCAAACAAATGCTGAACAAATGGATATATTTGCTAAACATTGATCATAATTCTCTCATATGGTAATTGCTTAGTTAAGTAAACACACCATGTGAGATATTTTGAAACCATGTTGTAGGTCAAATTGCAATTATAAAAAGTACTTTTTGCAGTTAAAGAAGGCCAGATCAGAAATAGATTCTGAAAAGAGCACTGGAACTCTATTGTATAATAACAGATTCTTAAAAGCTGCCAAAGTTTCTCTCTGTCTTCTCTCATACCATGTAGAATCCAGTTAGGTTTATCTTGAGTTTCTTTCTCACATTCCCAACTTTCCAGGCCTGAAATATCGTTTACTGGTGCTTTAATCTGGTAACAGTTTTTGTATTCCATGATCAGTGGCTACCACTAGAACTGAAAAAGAGGAAGTTTTAGACTATGAAGCAGTGGTGAAATCCAAATTGCTTTACTACCGGTTCTGTGGGCGTGGCTTGATGGGCATGGTGTGGCTTGGTGGCCGTGGCTTAGTGGGCTTTTGCAAGGATACTGCAAAATTTCCATTTCCACTCCACTCCAGGGGAAGGATATTGCAAAATCTCCATTTCCACCCCACTCTGGGGCCAGCCAGAGGTGGTATTTGCCGGTTCTTCGAACTGCTCAAAATTTCAGCTACAGGTTCTCCAGAACCTGTCAGAATCTGCTGGATTCACCCCTGCTATGAAGTAACCATCAACTCTACTACAAGATTTATGCTTCTGATTCTGTTGCCATGTTCATATACCTTTACTCTATTGTCATCAGAGTTATAAAAGTAACTCAGAGCAGAAAAAGAAACCTGCTGATGAGTACTTTTCAGGTGGCCAAACATAGTCTATCATATTTTACAATCAAGTGAAATATAGCTACGGTCAGTAGATTTTACCATTTTACACAAAATAAAGAAAAAGCTGAGAAAAACAAAGAACAGAGCAGAAGGAAGCATAGAAGAAAGAATTTACAACCAAGGATATATCACAGGGATATATCCTGTCACATTTTGGGAAACTGCAGGAGATCATACTTGATATGATTAACTCTTGTTGTTCTATAATTTAGTTATTTCTTCATAACCTGATGTGTTATTCTGTTCAACTAGTCAGGGCCAAAATTGTAGCATAGAAGCCCAAATCAGCACCTTGATCATTTTAAGGACCAAGAACAATTTGCCTATCTTTATTCCTTCTTCCAGTATTTTCATTAAATCTTGAATTAAATACTGATTTTTGTAACAAGTGTAATACCAAATTTGATAACAAATTCAGAATCTGAATTATTGATGTGGATTTGAACTACTTACTCTGCCCATAAATAAGATAAACTGAGACTAAATTGTAATCCCAATATTGGTGTCCAGTGTTTCTTCATGAATACCCAGATCTTTTTTTAAAAAAAATGCTTTTGAATAATACTATTGGGTTTCATATTCCTAGTGGTCTGTGACTCGGTACACAATACGCATTGTATTTTCATCTTCCCACTGCTAATACACTTTAAAAATGCATGCAGTTTACAAAAGTGATAAAAGAAACTTGATTAAAGAAACAATTTTCTCATGTGAGCTGATTACAGTTTACACAATGGCAGAGTCTAAATCCTTAGCTGATAATACCTTTGAATTCATAATTGCAATTAAAAGAGTGCTTTAGTTTTTTAAAAAAGCATTGGCACTTACTGTGTATCACAAGAAACAATACTAGATTGAGTCAGCCACATAATCTTCATCCTGGAATATTAATCAGGGCCTTTACTCATTATCTGAAATCTTTGTTTTATGCTATCTTTCTAGTTTTATGCTAATCAGTACTTTCACAAAGCTCCTGAAAATAATAACAGTGTATGTTTAAACATACATCTATAGATAGGCATATTCTACAAGCTTAAGGTTAATGCTTATAGATTGATGTCAAATATATAAATGTATTAAAAGTTTGATTAAACTGATTTGCCCTAAAATGTGATTCAGGGAACTCCATTTTTCCCTACTTCTGATTAATAGAAGCAACATTGTCTGCTCTTTGGAAGTTGTTTTATGGCAAAACAAGTATGCCCTAGCTGAATACAAAATAAAATTAATTGTGGTGTTTTATAAAATGCATTATTTTCATGAAACATTCTGTCAGTAATTTAATTTATTGGGAATCAGCATTTAAATATTTCTCTCACAAGAATGATACAGATTTAAAATAGCATGTCCACCAGAAGGCACTCTGATCTCAATGTGAAATATTCAATTTTTATATTATTTTTATTGTATTATTTATTATTAAATGTATTTGCCACTGATCTTGTGTCAAATGAGTCTGGAAGGCTTTTAATTAGTCAACCACCTCCAGCATGAAGTTCCCTCTTTGGGTCTCCAAACCATCTGTCAGAGCCAGGTCATAAGGCTCTTATGAAAAATCAGGAGAGTGGGAGCCAATCCCACTTCAAGGGATAAAATATTCCAAAGAGCAGGAGCCATGGCAGAGAAGGCTGTTCTCCTGGACCCCGCCAGCTGGAATTCCTTGACTGATGAGATCCACAGTATGCCCCCTCTGCCAGCATGGGTGGGCAGGCCAATCCCATCAGGGTGAGACAATTTCTCAAGTAGCCTGGACTCATGCCATGCAGGGCTTTAAAGGTGATAGCCAACACCTTTTATTACAACACATATAATTAGTTTACATCAGTGGTGGGATTCAAATAAGTTAACAACTGGTTCTCTGCCCTAATGGGTAGGCGTGGCTGGGTGGTCATGTGATTGAGTGGTCATCGCCAACTCAACATCACTCATGTCAAGGGGGCGCCTGCCCTCTCGTGATTATGGGGATGCTGCAATGTAACAAGGCTTAACCCAGAGGCAGTTTTGGAAAAAATTTAAGCAAGCTAGGAACAACACACACAGGCACACAAGAACACCTCCTTCCTGCCTTCCTGACAGGAATTAACCCCGTAAAGTGAGAAAAACAAAAGGCTATTGGAAGGAGATTTCTTCCATCAGCCGGTTCGCCGAACTGCTCAAAAGTTAACTACCAGTTTTCCCAAACTGGTGTGAACTAGCTGAATCCCACCACTGGTTTACATGGTAAACTTTTTATGACTGTCACCAACCTATATTTGATTGAGAAATCAGTTTCTACAAAACTCTATCTCAATGTCATAGCCAAGTGAAAAATGCTATTTTAACCTGTCCTTTCATTGAAAAGCAGATAATAACAGTTTGGTGTAATGCAATGGTTACCTAGTAATTAGACCGAGTTCTGAGCAGTGTATAAGGCATCAGGCTAGAAACTGGGAGAATGTGAGTTCTAGTCCTGCCTTAGAGCACAAAGCCAGATGAATGACCTTGGGCTAGTCACTTTCTCTCAGTCCTAGGAAGGAGGCAATGGCAAAACCATTTCTGAAAAACCTTGCCAAGAAAACAGTAGGAACCTGTCTAGACAGTCACTGAGAATCAGACATGATTAAACAGAAAATAATAAACAAAATAGAAGATTTTTTCCCCCTAAACCATATCTAAGGAAGAGGTATTCATTTAAAATTTAATAGCCTAACAACATGGAACTATATTTTGCTGATGAAACATTTACTTCCATACTTAGCGATCTGAAATATAACATTTCTTATGAGACTCTGTCAAAGTTTTCCTGATGAGAATAGAAAAGTGTAGATAGATAGATAGATAGATAGATAGATAGATAGATAGACAGACAGACAGACAGACAGACAGACAGACAGACAGACAGACAGACAGACAGATAGACAGATAGATAGATCTCATAGCTTGAACCTTGGAGTCCTTAGCCTGATTATTTGTTATTTAACTTCATCGGTATGAGTGAGTGCAGGTTTTCCTCCCTATTGGGGGCTAAAATGGCTCACATGGCAAGACGCTGAGCCTGCACTCCACTGAGGTCGGCAGCTCGGCAGCTTCATTCCCGTGAGTGAATAAACTGCATAGGGACAGGAAAGGACCCGCCCCTTTTGCCTATTGGCATTCAGGTAAGATAGCACCGCCTGAAAAAATTCCTTTCACAGAGACAGCCAACCACCTCAGTGATCCCTTGCTAATACGTGCCATACACTAAATATAAAAAATCCTCCTTGTTTATATACCGTAGATTGTCTGCCACTGTTGATGGGAATTTGGTTTTCTCATTGGCACCTACTCAGTTAGAACAATTAATCAGTGGAACAACTTGCCTCCAGAAGTTGTGAATTCTCCAACACTGGAAGTTTTTAAGAAGAGATTGGACAACCATTTGTCTGAAATTGTATAGGGTTTCCTGCTTGAACAGGGGATTGGACTAGAAGACCTCCAAGGTCCCTTCCAACTCTGTTATTCTAGTCTACTTGATTATGGTTTTCTGTTTGTTCATTTGCTATGTTGATGTATTGGTGGTGACTTTATTTATACCTCAGCTGCTGATTATGTGTACCATGTTTTTGTTCTTTTTATTTCTGGTAGGTTTTTATGGTGTTTTCAACTCCTGCTATCCATCTAGAATCATTAATTTATATGGGCAGCTATATACATTTAAATAAATATACACATGAAGAGAGAGAGAGAGAATGAGACAGACAGTCAGATGACAGTCTCTCTGTCTCTCTGTCTCTCTGTCTCTCTGTCTCTCTCTCTCTCTCTCTCTCTCTCTCACACACACACACACACGCACAGACAAACTCTCTAAGTATTCTCTGCAAAAATGTGAGTTTTTAACAGCATTGTTCACAATATTTGTAATTAAATTGGACCAAGCCCCAGGAAAGTGGGGCAAACAATGCTGAGGCTAATAATCAAGGATAATAAGCCAAAGAAAAAGTAAGTATAAGAGAGGTGGGTTTTTTTCCTTCCTGGAAAATAGAGTTTGGCATATGAAGCAAAAGATTCATTATATTTTAAGGACTGTAATCAAAGGTTAATTGGTTTTAGACACCTAATAATTAGAACTTTATGAATACTTCAGATAAATAGCTTTAAAAGTACTTGAGAATTTTCATGATTTGGGAATGGACACTTCAGCTTTGCAGTAATGCTATTTGTCACCTAAAATGGCTGAAGTCATTTTAATTTTAAAGGAAAATCAAAAAACAATGTCACCTCTATTATAATACCTATAATTATTTGTTTTTATTCATAAAAAATAACAAAACAAATAAAAATCAAATTCTTCTTCGTATTCACCTTGCAGTTCCATAATACCAATTGTTTATTGTAATTATTTATCTATCTTATTATTTTAATTGTCATATTTTACATTTTTCTTGTTCTATAGCACTAGAAGCTGTCTATAAATACTGAAAAATAAGAAACTAAGCCTAAAATAATCTTTATTTAAACCTTGTTTATTAGTATGTAATAGTATTATAGTATATTATTATTATTTTATATAAATAATAATACAATTTTATCTTTCTATCCAATTATTGTGATCCACAGTGACACAGTGGTTAGAGTGTAGTACTGATGGATACTTCTGCTGACTGCCGGCTGACAGCAATTTGGCAATTCAAATCTCACCAGGCTCAAGGTTGACTCAGCCTTTCATCCTTCTGAGGTGGGTAAAATGAGGACCCAGATTGTTTGGGTCCTCATATGCTGACTCTGTAAATCACTTAGAGAGAGCTGTAAAGCATTGTAAAGCAGTATATACTGTAAGTGCTATTGCTGTTAAAGGAAATATTTTTATAAACTATAAAAATATTTTCTGAAGAATATACTGCATTACTAAATTACTGATGAATAAAATATTTTATTAGACTATACTAAATACTAATTTAATAAGCTATTACAGTATTGCAGTATATAAAATGTGATCTTCTTGGTCCATGAGCTGTAGTAGTCCAATGGTTAGAATATGGTTCTGCAGGCTACTTCTGCTGACTGTTGGCTGTCTGCAAATTGGCAGTTTGATTCTCACCAACTCAAGGTTGACTTAGCCTTCCATTTTATTTATTTATTTATTTATTATTGCGATTTATATGCCGCCTTTCTCCCTGAGGACTCAAGGCGGCTTACAAAATGACAGTTTCCAATACAAATCACAATGAATTAAAGATTAAAATCAACGACCCAATTAAAACAGTTTAAAATTGTAACAGTGTACCCCCAACGGATCAGTTGAGTTGACGGAAGAGCCAAGTCTTCAGTTCGCGACGGAAGGAAAGAAGCTCAGGGGCTGTCCTGAGCTCGGTGGGCAATCCATTCCAGAGGGTCGGGGTTCCCACAGAGTATGCTCTCCTCCTGAGGGCCGTCAGCCGACACTGTTTGGCCAACAGCACCCTGAGGAGGCCCACTCTGTGAGAGCGCACAGGACTATGGGAGAGTGGCTGGAGATGGTCCTGCAAGTACCCGGGGCCTAAGCTATCAAGGGCTTTATAGATAAGCACCAGCACCTTGAACTGAATCCAGAACGCCACCGGCAGCCAGTGCAGCTCACTCAGGAGGGGTGTTACACGGGAGTATCTAGATGCTCCCGTAACTACCCATGCGGCTGCATTCTGGACCAGCTGGAGCCTCCGGATGCATCCCAAGGGCAGCCCCATGTAGAGGGTGTTACAGTTCCAAAGTCAGTAAAATGAGGACACAGATTGTTGGGGGAAAGTTGCTGACTCTGTAAAACGGTTAGACAGGACTGTATAGCACAATGAAGCTGTATATACTGTAAGTCTAACTGCTATTGCTGTTACTATTGATCAATCACTTTGCTTCAGTTCCACTTGGTCTCAGTATTTAAATTCTGTACCTAGTATTTTACATACGGCATTTTTTATCTCACTCCCATATTGCATTACTGAATTTGATATGAAATTCTGCTACTTGCCATATAAATTTAGGTTTTTTTATCTGTAAGGAGATATTTTATATGAATATCATTCAGAACATTTTTTTTTATTTTGGGGCTATCAGAATTCTACGAATATCCCTATACAGGCAACAATACAGGAAGATATGTATGTTTTTCAAATACACATTTTCACATAAGCAGTCTTGGGCATCATTAGTAATTATTCTGCTGCTTCATGAGTCAAAAATGAGAGGTATAATACTCAGCAGTAACAACTCATGGTTGACAATTTTACCCACATAACACTTATTCAAAAGAATTTTTGGGGATTGCCACTAGCGTAGAATTTTTTTATAGCTTTTGTAACAGGACCATATGTAAGGGGACTCTCCAGCCACTTGAAACTCATCAAAATATGCTTGAGATTGACAATGTGTTGAGAACATCTGTCAAATCTGGCCATGATTTCAATCAAGTGTGATATGAATGTGTTACTCTGATACACTTGAGTCAATAAATAAGTTGGCTGCTGTCGATAGAAGAAAAGTTTGGTTGTAATTGCCAACTTTCCCTATGTTTTATAAGTGAACTTTGTTATATCAAGTGCAGTTTTATGTGATAAATTTACTAACAGAAAATCAAGTAAACAAGTTCTACACATTCTTTTCTTAATTTAATTTTAGAAGACTTTTTTAAAATTAAAAACAAAAACACAAAAGCACATACTAAAAAATGATAAAGTAAAATTAAATATGTGCCTTCAAGTAGCTTCGATTTCTAACAAAGTCCATACAGATCTTGGCAATATTTTCAAAAGTTATTTGGCTTTTTCTTTTTTTTTTACCTTAGGCTGAGACAGAGTGACTATTCCAAAGTCACCTAGTTAGCTTTGTTGAGCAATAGGTGGGAATAAAACTGCCGGTGATTGGCCTGATATCTTTAACTAAACTGGCTTTCCTAAACTAAACATACTGTATACAAGGAAAAAGGGGAGAATGCAAGCTATTTAATCATTGAGAACAAATGTTATATCTGTTGGATATATTTAAAACTTCCAATTTAGCCATAATTCCTTAAAAATGATCAAGTTCAAAAATTTTGGAATAATTCAACCCTAACCCTAACCCTAACCCTAGCATTTAAAAGATTTTCCTGTAAAGCTGCTTATATATATCTTAACATATTGTTCCAAAAAATGCATATGACTCAGAAGACTAGATCACATGACTCAAACATCCCATAATTTCTTTCTATGTTGCCAATAAAGTAATATGCCATCCATCATTTTAAATACAAGGGAGGGAGAGGGATCCAAATAAATACAAAATGAAATATTTTGATTCAATTATAGCCCATTAATGGATGCTCCAATTGTTTAATCCATAAATCATAAATGCCAATAGTTCTGAGTTTGTACTATTCTACGAGGTTATAATGGTTTACGATAGTAACAGCCTTATTCAATGACAGAAGCTTAGTGGCCTTTATTTTCTATAAAGTTATAATGCACAAAAAAAAGGGAAATGATTTTCCATTTCACCAAATAGTTGTATCCATTGTCTATATAAATGCTCTGAATGTAAAAGCTGGATCCATAGCATTTACAATCACAAATATGCATATTTCTTCACAAATATAGCTACATTTTTCTATCTCTACAAATGATCCAGAAAATTGGCAGTTTATTCATCTCCAAAAACATCATTTCCTTCATCCCTAACTTCATGTTGACATCAAAGCCAAAGGGATAATAATATTTTGAAAAACTGCTATCATGGTAATTTAGAATAGATATTACTGTTGCAAGTCACATGACTAGAAAAACATATGAGAAAAAAGTTAATAAATTGATTCTGTGCTATTTTATTATTTATGTGGAATTAAGAATGCGTATTTTATTAAAACACACTGAAACAATTGTTGATGTTATAGAAGAACCGCTTCACTCCACATTAATAGGACACATTTATTTTTTGGGATTTAAGCAACTCTGTATGGTTACATTATAAAAAATAAAAATCAGTAATAAATAAGTGACAGTTTGGGACTTCCGGTGGCACCGCGATGCCAAATAGTGATTCATTAGGACCGCTAGCTCCGCGTTCCATAAAAGCTGCTAGAACAGCGACGATCAGCTGTCTAACAGCTTGGAAATCTTTCCTCGGGAGAAGGGGGGAAGAAGAGCAGCCAGGCTTTGGTAGAGTTCCCCTAGAGCCCCAGGAATAAGGCTTGGGGCTTGAAGGATGAGAACTCCCTGGAAAGCCTGACAGAAGCTCCGGACACAGGACGCTTCTGCTACAAGCAGAACAAGACACCGTGACCACTCCTGCAACATTTTTGAAACAGTTGGATACAAAAAGCAGGCAGAGCAAAGACAGGAGGGACTCTAATTGCAAGTATCAATCTTTAACTCCTGGGTATTGAATACTTCCTTCTTCATTGCAAAGGGGAGAAAGTGAAAGGAAATCATGAGACTTTGCTGGGCGTGGAAATGAAACCTAATTTAGCGCTGGCAGTTTTCACTGATTATTACTGAAACTTGTTACAAAAGAAAAGAAAAGGAATCAATTTGGACTGCTGATAAGTTTAAAATTAGTTGAAAATTGGAAACTAACTGGACTTTTAATTGGACTTATTGGATTTATTGTTGTGGCTGCAGCAAAAAAGAAATCTCTTTGTTTAAAGTGAAGCTGAAAATTGAAAAATGGCTGCTAGGCAAATAAGACCTGCTGTGCCAAAAAGTGGAGGGTCTTCCCCCACTCAAGGGTCTTCCCCTGCCCAAACTTCTAAATTGCAATCTTTGTTAGCTCCAGCTTATCCACAAATTTTAACATTGGAAGCTTTGCAGCAAGCCCTTAAGCTGCAATCCTTTGCTTTAGAGGGGAAAATTACTACAGTTCTTGAAGAAAAAATGAAAGACATGACTGAAAAACTGAGTGAAGTGTCTGATGAAATGGCAAAAATTAAAGATGTGATTCAAACCCAAAATAATGAGATTAGAGAAGATATACTCTCTGCATTTAAGGGTCTGGCACGTCATGTTGAAGGGTTAGATGAAAGATTGGAGGAGATTAATCAATCAAATATAAATTTGGAGACTAAAATGGGGGAGGTGCAAACACAGATGGAGAGGGCAGAGCTGGATGTGATGATGATACAATACAGATCAATGGAATTTGTGATAAGAATAAGAGGCTTGAAAGAAAATAACCAAGAGGATCTGAGAGAGTTGTTTGCAGAAGCTTTTGCGCAAGCAACTGGGGCAAGAAAGGAGGATATACAATGGCAGTTTGACAAAATTTTTCATGTAAATTCATGGGTGGCCAGACAGAGAAACCTGCCAAGAGATGTTGTAATTTACTTCACAACAAGACAATTAAGAAATGAAATTTTACAGACTTCTTATAAGAATAAACTCCAAGTGGCAGGGCAGGAGGTTTTAACATTGAAAGAAATTCCCCCTAAAATGTTGAGATCAAGGAAGAATTATGCTTTTCTGGTGGAAGAACTCAGAAAGCGTCAAATACAATTTAGATGGGAGGTTCCAGCTGCACTGGTGGTAAATTATTCTGGACAGAGATACCGTCTTACTACAGCATGGAAAGCGAGAGATTTCTACTCTAATGTATTAAAGGCTGGTAGCTCATTATCTCCAGAAACTAGAAGGAGAAAAGAAGCCGGGGGTGCAAGCAAGGGAGACAAAGAATTTATGCAAATTCAGACACAGGCCCAAGGGGGGGCCTTGATCGCTGAGGAGGAGTTAATAGAACTAGAGAGCACTGCCCAAAATATGGAAACCCTTGGTATAATAGCGGAACCCAAGGACCAAAGACAAACTCGAGCTGCAAAGAAATGCATAGAGGAGCTAAAACAGCAAATCCAGATAAAAACACAAGAAGTGGCAAAAACAGAAGCTGTGGGAGGGGCAAGGCCTAAGATCAAAGTTAAAGATGATCTTCAGCTAATGCTTCAGAGGCTTCAATCTGCCAAAGATGGCAAATAAATTCTTAACCTGGAATGTTAATGGTTTAAATTCACCGCAAAAGAGAAGGAAAATATTTCATTATTTGAAGCAGTACAAAAATGACATTATATGCTTATAAGAGACACATATTAGAATGCAAGATCAAAAATACTTAATAAATACAAGGTTAGGGACACACTTTGTGGCATCGGCACCAGAAAAGAAGAATGGTATAGTCATATATCTTAAAAAAGGCTTAATAGCCAATTTAATTGAAGCTGATGTTCAAAGAAGATATATTGCAATTGAAATTTTAATAAATGGGAAAAAAGTGCTTCTGTTAGGAATATATGCCCCAAACCAACAGCAAGAGAAATTTTACAAGCCTTTACATTCTAAATTAATACAATGGAATTACAAATTGCATATATTGATGGGAGACTGGAATGGAATTTTGGACACTAAAATGGACAAAAAAGGATCTTTGCAAAATATTCAAATGCGTGCTAGACTGCCTAAATCCTTTTTTGACATGATGGAGGATATGGAGCTGAGAGACATTTGGAGAAAGAGGAATGCTCAAGACAAAGATTTTACCTTTTTTTCTGATAGACATCAGTCATTTTCTAGGATTGATTTTATACTAATTTCCAATGATCTTTTTTCTAGGGTGAAGAAAACAAAGATTTGCCCAAGAACATTATCAGACCACAGTCCAGTTTGGATGGAATTAGAGTATGAAATGGGACCCAAGAGGTCCTGGAGACTGAACGAAAATCTGTTTAGATATGAGGAAAATGTGAAAGAATGTAAAAAAATTATGAATTTTTACAAATATGCATAAAGGTACACCTATGGAAATGGTTTGGGATGCAGGTAAAGCATACATGAGAGGTATTTTAATATATTTGAATAATAAACATAGACGCAGACAGGAAAGAAAACGGAAGGAACTAGAGGAGGAAATAAAGAATAAAGACCAAATATTAAAATCAAATCCAACAGATAAGAAAACAAAAGAAGCAATTAATTTATTGCGAGGGCAATTTAATATGTTGATGGCTGATCAGGTGGCGACTAACTTGCAATATGCCAAACATAATATTTTTTGTAATGCTAATAAACCAGGTAGATGGCTGGCATACTTACTTAGGAAAAAACAAAAGTCACGTGTTATAGAAAAAAATAGAATATAAAGGTATATCAGCAAAATATGATTAAAAAAGAATTTCTAGAATTTTATACCAAGTTGTATACTAGTGATGGAATTCAAGGTATAGATATAGATAAATATTTACAAAGGGAAAATATTTCTATAATTTCAGAAGAACAAAGGGAATGTTTGAATAGATTGATAACTTCTCAAGAAATTGAGTTAGCAATTAAACAACTGAAAGCAGGGAAAGCCCCGGGGACAGATGGATTGACAGCTGTTTATTATAAAAGTTTGCAGACAGAAATGGTTGAGCCACTTAAAGAGTTATTTAATAAAATAAAAATGGGAGGAGAAGTACCTCCTTCTTGGAGGACAGCATTTATTTCCTTGATCCCAAAGGAGGACGAAGATCTTACTCAGCCAAAAAATTATAGACCCATATCACTCTTAAATACTGATTACAAGATTTTTACTAAAATATTAGCAAACAGGTTGATGCCAGTTATGCAACAAATGATTCATAATGATCAAACCGGTTTTATTAACAGGAGATATATGAAAAGCAATGTAAGGCAAATAGTTAATATACTGGAATATTTGGGAAACAACAACCAGGTCCCTGTGGTGCTCATATTTTTGGATGTAGAGAAGGCATTTGATCGATTGAATTGGAATTTTTTTATTGAAATTAGTTGACAAAATGCAATTTGGAGAGTATTTTACACAAGCTATTAAATCAATATATCAGCAACAGACAGCACAAGTAATAATTAATGGAAGTTTAACAGAAATTTTTAATATAGAAAAGGGTACTAGACAAGGATGTCCCTTATCTCCATTGTTGTTTATCTTGACTTTGGAATTGTTGTTGAATAAAATACGTGATTCAGATAAAATAAGGGGAATTAAAATTAGGCAGAATGATTATAGATTAAGAGCATTTACAGATGACCTGGTTGTGACGTTGACCCAACCAGTACAATCGGTTACAGGTTTGATGGAAATAATTAATCAATATGGACAAGTTTCTGGATTTAAAATAAATGCAGGGAAAACAAAGATAATAACTAAAAACATGGTTGCAAGCCAAAAAGAGGAAATGGAAAGAATAACTGGATTTGAAATAGTAAATAAGGTTAAATACTTAGGTGTTTATATTATGACATCAAATGCAAAATTATATAAGTATAATTATGAATTATTGTGGCAAAAAATACAGAAGGAGATGGAAAATTGGAAAAAAATACAACTATCATTACTGGGAAGGATAGCGGCAGTGAAAATGAATATTTTACCAAAGTTCCTATTTGTCTTTCAAATGATACCAATATTGAAAAAAGATGGAAATTGGAATGAATGGCAGAAGGGTATCAGCAACTTTGTGTGGGGAGAAAAGAGACCAAGGGTAAAGGAAAAAATAATGCAAGACATACGTGAAAGAGGAGGCCTTAAAATGCCTAATTTAAGATCATATTATGAGGCAGCTGCCTTATCAGCAATCAGTGATTGGATTAATTTAACAGAAGAGAGAATATTGAATATTGAGGGATATGACTTATTATATGGTTGGCATGCATATTTATTATATGACAAAAAGGTGGATAAGAATTTTAGAAGTCATATACTGAGGAATGCATTGCTACATGTATGGAAAAAGTATCAATATAAATTAAATAGTAAATTACCTATATGGGCAATACCTAGACATACGATAGAAAATATAAGTATAGAACAGAAACAAGATGTGATTACTTATAAAGAGCTTCTTATTATGGAAAGAGGTATATTGAAGTTAAAGTCTCTAGAGGTATTAAAGCAAGAAAGGATAATACAAACTTGGTTTCAGTATGGACAGTTGTATAGTAGATGGAAAGAAGATCAGAAAATTGGTATTTTACAAAATGATGAAAATTTATAAAACAAATTAGGGACCAAAGCATATTAAAAGGTTGTATAATGCATTGATAGAAATAGATTCAGAGATGGAATCAGTGAAGGATTGTATGATAAAATGGGCACTAAATATTGAGGAACCAATAATGATGGAAACATGGGAAAAAATATGGGTTAGAAATGTAAAATTTACTCAAGCTCAAAATTTGAGAGAAAATTTTTACAAAATGTTTTATAGATGGCACTTAGATCCCAAAAAATTAGCTTGTATGTATCCCAGTTTACAGTCTACGTGCTGGAGATGTAAATGTGATGATATAACATATTATCATATATGGTGGGCGTGTAAAAAAATTAAGGCATTCTGGATTAAGATATGGTGGATTGTGCAAAATATTCTTAAAAAGAAGATAAAATTTACTCCACAACTTTTTTTATTGGGTATAATTACAGATTGTACGGTGATAGAGACTAAACTGATATTGAATCTAAAAACTGCAGCCAGATTGTTGGTGGCGCAGTACTGGAAGAAGGAAGACTTACCTACTATTGAGGAATGGACATTAAAAGTAACTAATTTGCGGAAATGGCTAAAATATCTGCATATTTGAAAGACTGTTCGAATGAAAGATATATATCGGAATGGAGAAGATGGATTGACTATATCCAGAATAAATATGGGACTAAAAAGTTGCAAATAACTTATGAATGAAATACTTAGGTAGATTTTTTATACTTATATATTTTGGTATGTAAGGGGGAGTTAAAGTGCTGAGGGGTGTTTAGAGCTTATAGCTAGGTTGCTTATGTTTGATAATGTTTGCTTTATATTTTACCCTGTATTTTGCTCTGGGAAGTCAGGGGGGAGAGGGGAGGCATAGGGAGGGGGAGGAGGGGGGAACAGGTTTGTGTAAAATTGTAAAACTCTTTAATAAAAAAAAAGTGACAGTTTATGCCTGGCCACAAATGGCAAGCAAATACTCAACAGTCATCCTATGCCAGAGCTGGGAGAAAAGCCAAGTTTTTAAGGATTTCCAGAACAACATTTGAGTGATGATTTGGGAGGTCAGGTAAGTTATTTCTTATTGTGTTATATTTTAATTAATATTTTAATTAAGCTTTACAGATTTTTAAAATTAATTTATGGTTATATTAATCATTATATATTAATTCATTTAACTAATGAATGTTTAATTAATTACACATAATTAAATTCATTAAATAATTAAACTATTTTAATTACATTAATTTTATCTTAATTTATATTTAATTAATTCTAATAATTAATTGAATCATTAATTTAATTATTAAAGTAAATAAATATATAACTATTAATTAACTGTTTGGTACGGCAACCAAACAGGACTGGTACAGAATCCAACAGACAATTAGGACTACAGAAAAAACAATTGTAACCAGTCTGCCTTCCATAAAAGGCCTGTATATTGTGCGAGTCAAAAAGACTGAGAAAATAACTACAAACCTTTCACATCCTGGACAGAAACTGTTACAACTTCTTCCCTTGGGATGCCATTATAGGGCCTGGCATGCCAAAACAACTACCGTGTTTCCCCAAAAATAAGACCCCGTCTTATATTTTTTTTGAACCTTGAAATAAGTGCTTGGGCTTATTGCCATGGGCTCAAAAGCCTGATTGGGCTTATTATCAGGGGATGTCTTATTTTGGGGGAAACAGGGTAGATACAGGGACATTTTTTCCCTTTGTGTCATCACTCTGCTGAACACCTAATTCTCACAATACTGTCATATATCTAAGTATAATTTACCCATTTTGTACAGCTGTAGTATTATTATCATCCTTCTTATCTTCTTTACTAACCCCTAATACTAATATTGGTATTATGATGATGATGATGATTACTACTTTGTTGCTTTGTATGGATACTGAGAGCTTCTACGCTAGAGGCAATACAATAAGGAGCTTGGTTTAGCTCAGCAGACTAAAAGCATAGTGATTAAAACCAGCTGTCTGCAATTACTGTAAGTTCGAATCTCACCAGGCTCAAGGTTGACTCAGCCTTCCATCCTTTCTAAGGTAGGTTAAATGAGGACCCAGTTTGTGGAGGCAATAAGCTGACTTTGTATAAATATACAAAAGTATGAAGGCTATTGCTTAACGCATTGTAAGCCGCCCTGAGTCTCCGGAGAAGGGCGGCATATAAATCAAATTTTTAAAAAATCCTTGTGTATCTAATCACACTATTCTGTTCTATTTTGTAAAGTATTCTAACTAATTAATGTATCTAATGTATTTTTTAGGAAGTGCGATGGCTCAGAGGTTAAAGATGCTGAGTTTGTCACCTGGAAAGCTGACAGCGCAGGTGTGAAACCCAAGCACTGTGCAATGGGATGAGCTTTCGTTACTTGCTTCAACTCCTACCCACCAAGGAGTTTGAAAGCATGCAAATTTGAGTAAATAAATAGGTACCACTTCAGTGACAAGGTAACATTGTTCTGTGCACCATGGCATATAGTCATGCTGGCCACAACCATGGAAATGTCTTCAGACAATGCTGGCTCCCTTGGCTAAGAAATGGAGATAAGCACCGCCCCCTAGAATTGGACATGACTGAAAGGAGAAAACTTTACATTTAATGTATGTTTACTTAGAACTAATTCATACCATGTTGAATAGAATAGCATAGCATAGCATAGCATAGCATAGCATAGCATAGCATAGAATAGAATAGAATAGAATATTCCATGTTGAATAGAATAGTCGTGCACATATGTATGCATAGGACTGCAGATATGGACAGTTTCACACCTGTTTGGCTTTACCAATTACTCCTGCTTCTCTATTCATCATGCCTTTCAGGCAGCTTTATTGTTATGTTTCCTTAGTTTTTCTTTTAATTTCATTCTCTACTTTGAGAATTACGTAAAGGCAAGGGATATATTTTTAGATAATTTAATGACCGGGAAGAGATATGGGAAACATCTGACCTACAATCATTTGTAAAAGGTCCTTTTTCAGATGTACTGTGAATTGAGCTGGAGTCTGACAAAAGATTGATGCCACTATGAAAAAGGAAGAGGGGCAAATTGAATGAGTGCATGCCTCTTACTGGCTGATCAAAATATAGATTCGTATCAGTGGTGGATTTAAAAAAATTTTACTACCAGTTCTGTGGGCGTGGCTTGGTGGGTGTGGCATGGCTTGGTGGGTGTGGCTTGGTGGGCGTGACAGGGGAAGGATACTGTAAAATCTCCATTCCCTCCCCAATCCAGGGGAAGGTTACTGCAAAATCCCCATTTCCTCCCAATCAGCTGGGATTTGGGAGACAGAGAATAGATGGGGGTGGGACCAGTCAGAATTTTTACTACTGGTTCTCTGAACTACTCAAAATTTCCGTCACTAGTTCTCCAGAACTGGTCAGAACCTGCTGAAACCCACCTCTGATTCTAATTAATCTGATATGGGTAGGTTTAATAACCATGTCTGTGTCCAAATAGCACTAAGCACTATTTTTTATACAATTCAAAAGTAGGAGAAACTCTTGTTTGATTGCTAATAAGTAAGCCCTGACAGAAAAGATCAGCCTACTTCCAACTGCTTTTCCACCTCTGATGTATTAGACTTCTCCAAGGCTGCAAAGTTGTGGAAAATCTTCCTATTAGCCACCATTGTATTTTTGAAAAATTAGAATGAATTTCAGTTCAGAGTTTCTAATTTCTATGAACAGCCTTTGTTTTATCCAGATGTATCAGATCTCCAAGGGTCAGAATACTGAAAAATCAGTCCCTTTGGACAATGCCAGATTGGTAGAAGGCTGTACTAATCTATGACCACACAATGAGTGCATAATCCTGCAGCATAAATAATCTGAATAGAAATGTGTAATATTTTCATGGGATAAAGGCATCGGTTTTATTTTTCCATATCCTGTTGTGAATTATCACTGTCAAATTAACCATATCTAAAAATTACAGAGCTGGAATAGACTAGGTTATCTGACTGTCATTTCAATGAAACTCTGCTAATGAAAACTAATAACATATTTGGCAGTTTTATCATACCCAACATTATCTCAAGATAGCATTGTTATTAAACACATGGTTAATATTGCATATAATATCATTTTGATGGGACAATTATTTGATTTTTAATTACCATACCCTGACAAATTTATTTGGAACAATTTTACAATTTATGACCAAATATTGGCACGTTGATTAAAATTTAATACCTTGTTTACTCATTCTTTGAAACTTCAAAACTAATCTGTTCAGAAATGTCTTATTATATTAAATATATTGGGTTGAGTTCTAGTCTAAAATCAGAGAAGGAAACTTGAAAAAATTAGCTTCCATTTTCAACATTTTCATGTAGCAATCATTTTAAAATGATTGTAGTAAATAATAAAGATTCATCTATAATGCACAATGTTTATACATTTGCATAATGTCCTTTGGCATAATAAACGAGAAGCTATGTTTTTTTTTTGTTTGTTTGTTTTAAATTTGATTTATATGCCATCCTTCTCCGGAGACTCAGGGCAGCTTACAATGTGTTAAGCAATAGCCTTCATACTTTTGTATATTTATACAAAGTCAGCTTATTTCCCCCACAATCTGGGTCCTCATTTTATCTACCTTAGAAAGGATGGAAGGTTGAGTCAACCTTGAGCCTAGTGAGATTTGAACTTGTAGTAATTGCAGGCAGCTGAATGTTAATTACAGTGCTTTAGTCTGCCGCGTCACCAGGCTCTCTTTTGTAATTTAATTTTCAACATCTTGTATAAATAGGCCCATTTTTAAGACACAAAAGAAGGAAACACAGATAGAATCCTAGCTTTTGGCAGAACAAACTAAAGTGGACAGAGGTAAACATGTTTCATTTCATTTCCAAGGGAAACATTCTTCACTGAATTGAGGAGAAATCAGGGTGGGTAATGAAATATTAAGAAGGATGAATGAGTAGTAACAACCTCAGAATGATGTATGAAAGCAACAGAAAGAATAAAAAAAATTGATAGGCAGGCATCATGACAATACTCAGTGCAGAGAAAAAGTGCTCTGAAAGATTGCTTACATGTGATAAATATTCAACATCCTCTTCTATTATCTGTTTGCATGATATTATTTTTCCTTTGTCAGCTGACACTATGTTCAGGTGTTTGTTTATTTGTTTGTTTTTTAAAAAATCTGCCTTGGGCAACCTTGCCTTTGGCATCATATATCATTGTTTGGGGCATTTCTCATTATTGCAGGGATGTCAAACTCAAGGCCCAGGGACCAAATCCAGTCTGCAGGGTGCTTAGATCTGGCCCACAAAGCCTTTGGAGGCTGTCGCAGCCAAAAGCGGAGCTCATGGGGGCCACGTGAAGCCTTCCCAAGCTCCATTTTCACTGGCAGAGGGTTGCAGGAAGCCATTGCAGCCGAAAAAGCTTAGGAGCCCGTTTTCTCTGGCAGAGCGCTCAGGCCACCACAGCACCCCTAACATGAGTGATGTTGAGCTGGCTACACCCGTCCTGGCCATGCCCATCCCAGCCCCCCAAGGTCAAACACAATCCTGATGCAGCCCTCAATGAAATCGAGTTTGACACCCCTGCATTATTGGCAAACACATCTTTTGATAGGCTCCCAATGACAAAATGCAGCTAAGTGGGGAAAATATACCCCCTCAATCCTAATTCTTTCTGCATCCATCAGTGAAGTCATATTGCATCCATAGATGAAGTCATACCTATAGGCTTTGTGTGTGAGGGTGTGGGGGGAGAGATAATTTTCATTTTCTATATATTGTGCAAATCAATCCAATGCATGGTGAAGGTTTCTTTGTTGAAGGATATGGACCATAATATAGCCCACTTACAGTATTAGGAAGGTTGTTATATCATTTTTTTTTTACTTCCTAGTCTAATGCTGAGAGGATGTGAGTGTCCCAAAGTCACTGAGTGAGCTTTTCCACCTAATGAAAGATTATAACCTGAGGTTACCTGCTTCAGGTCCAACCGTAACTACTACACAACATAGACTTTCTTATACAGACAGAAATACAGACTTTAGTGTAATATGTATAATATATTCAAGATTCCCACAGAGATAAATGCTTTCCTGATTCTTTCATTTTCAGGAGCATACTTTTTGGAAAAATCATTGTTTTGAAGAGCCTTTACTTCTAAGAATAAAATTGTTTTGATAGTGAAACGTAATTGTAGCATCCACCTACACAGTCCTTTAGAAATACTGAAGTAATTTTATTTTAAAAAAAGATTAACTGATTCAAAATAATAGTATAACTTCTAGCTCTTTGCATTAAAGTAACTGCAGGGAATTGTAATAGTCATTTTGTGCCAGTTTACTTAATTTAGAGAAATGTATTTATGCTTTTTTAAAGAACTTTTTTAAAAGCCTAAAATTTTCTTATCCTAATTAATTCTGTTCCAGTTGCATTTCATCATTGTTACAGTGGAAATCCTATGAAGCAAAATAGCATATCTAACATGAGAAAAATCTAAACGAGGTGACTGAGTTTGTGCTATGAAAACCTATTAAAGTACATGCCAACAATTAAAGAGGATCCAACATTTTATTAAAGCTAGAAAATTATATTGAGTCACTCTTGTTTAGAACAAAGAGCACCAGAGATTAGTCAACCAATTTCTTATAAAAGGCTACAGAAATTGAAGATGAATATATGTGTACATCTGTTGACATTTATTTTACAACTGGTAAATACAGATAGGGTATACAGGAATATGGGCATTCATGACCATAAAGATAATACTTTGTAATTCAAAGTGATAATTGGCCTTGGAAAAGTGTGAGTGCCAATCAAATTGATAGTTAGCCAAACATTGCAATCTTGCATCCCATTTTGAATAGGATAGTTGTAAACATACACATCATCGATATCCGTGACAATATTGACATATGGTGTGAATCAAAGACCACTCACTGACTAACAAAGATTGCAATTCCAGGACATAGGTCACAAGGAAATATTTATGTGATATATAGAAGGAAAACTCTTTAGCATTAAGATTCTTGTGATCAGATACACTGACTTTTAAATTAAGTAGGTAAGCAAAGGCAAAGATAACCAAGGGTTATCATTGACCTAGATATGAGCATATGCAGAAAAATAAAAATTCCTCCCACTACCTTAATTTTTGCAGGGATTTTCATGATCAAAGCATAAAGTGCAAAATATGAGTTTTCCATTTGTGTTGCCTCCCAAAAGTCCCTGTATGAAAAAAGAAAGCAAACACAATATAACCACTATCCCATTACTACTCAATTCTATAGCCATCAAAATATATATTAAAAAAACTCCATAAAAGAAAAATGTTGCCAATAAAGTCTGGGCTGTCTTAATTTCATGCACTGTGAATTCAACAATTTCTTCATTTCTCATTTATTTCTCTAAAAGTAGCTTCATTTAAAAACAGGGAAACCACATTTCATGCTCCTCAGTTTCATTAACATTATACAAATGCATCTACCAAAAGGAGAGTTCTCTAATTAAACCATTGTAGCAGATAAAAACATTTAAAATGATGAATCTGAATGGAATCTGACATTCCATATATTCTGTTGCATTTCTTTTCATTATAGAATGTTAAAGATCTAAAACTATATGCTAAAATATCAAAAACTGTCTTATCAATAATAGATTTTGACTATCTCATTCGTTTTAAACATTTTGACAGAAGTTGTGGTGAAAATTGATCAATATTGTAAAAACTAAATGTTGTGACAAATGAAAACCATAACTTGTTGACTAAGTGAAAGATGCACCAAATGCAGTCTCCATTTTAAATGAATTTGGTAAGTCAGACCTATCATAATTCAATAAGAGTTACAGTATCTGGAGATTTATCAGGTCTTGAAATAAAATGTTTCCAGAAATGAGAGTAAATGGTACTTATATCCTTAGAGGCAAGAAAATAAGCATTTTGACTGACACCTTCCAAGAAGTGAAAGTAATGATAATGATTATTCAAAGCACAGCAGAAAAGTAAAAAGGGATGTATTAAATATTTTTTGTTGGTGATGGTGTTACCCTGATTTCATTGTACATAATATCTGGTTATAGAAGAAAGCTATAAAATCCTTTTGCTTAGATAAACAAAGCTGATACATCAGGCATACCCAATAATATCAAGTAAATGCTATTGTCTTATGTTCCCATTTCTTGAACTAGCATTAATATAAACATAAATGTAATTGTCGAGCGTCAGACAATCCCTTGAGTGTCAGACACCCCTCGACACACACGATGCTCTGGAGAGTATAAGAAACCGGAATACGTGCACAGAATCCGGTGAAAGAAACCAACTTACAATTAATAGGATACAGTGGACGGGTATGAGGTGTGGTAGCAGTGGTGTTAGAGGATGGACGCGTTAGGGAAAAGGGGGGCAAATGCATATCCTGACATTACCCTGTGGTGGTCCTGAGAGTGAAAGACGATATTCGAACCTGGAAGTAGATGACGTCCCGCCCGCATGGAGCCGAAAGGGATAAGCTGCGCGGGTACTTTAAATCTGTAAACGAAGCAGGAGCGGGGTGCCTGAGTAGCGTTCTATAAAACCAGGAAGTGGGTGTGGGTACGCGTCTTCGGCTTTGTTTTCCATCGAGAAACATCAGCGCTTACTGAAAGACTGCCATGTAAGCTGCGATTAAACCGGATTGCCTCGTTCTAAATGAGCGCATGTGGTTTTTGTCCAGCGGGGCACAGGCGGTTCCAGAGGGGCTGACAGTAATAAATAAATAAATAAATAAATAAATAAATAAATAAATAACAACTTGATATCTCCATGGATGATCATGTTATTGTGTTTTTTAAGCAACCTGCAAAATAATATTTACATGGCATAAAGCATAATAAGGTTTATTTGCTTAGTAATGTTGTATAAAACTACCCAGGGTGATTTACATAGCTTGAGATATGACTTGGGAGATTGTGTAATGCCACCTGATTATGATTTATTCAAAAACGCTTGTCTGTGGAGCTTCTCAGTTATCCAGGTCATAGCTGTCTCAAAGGCACTTTTTCAAAAGGCAACTGGCCATCTATCCCCTGTCTCCAATGCAATCCTTTCAGCAGTTCCAAGAAGATTCCACCCCATTTGTACTCTGATACAAGTGACCCTGAGGGCCCAGATAAGTTGCCTCAAGAGCTCTCATGGAGAGTGCTAACCACTCTCCCTGAGAGCTAAATATGAACCTTTCAATGCCACTCCCCATCCCATCAGAATTAATCCTTCTATAGTCCCCACCACCTTGCCAGAATCGATGAAGCTTCTTGGATGAGAAGCAAAATGTCTTCTTCATCTTCATCAAGGAAAAAAACAGTCCAGTTTCCTTTTGAAAAAGCACCCTTGAGTCAAAAAGGCATGGTTAACAAAACATGGCTTACTTAAAAATGTGAACCAGTCAGTGAATTCTACGCTGATTATCTTTAAAAGTTCACATGGCTCAAATAAATGATTCAACAGTTTACATGCAAAACAAGATAGTAATACTTTTGCTTAAGTTATCATAGTATTATTTGTTTATTTGTTCAAATTATATAACTGCCCATTTTACATGTGTAAATCTTGGCAGCTTACAAGGATTAAAAACAACACCAAGCACAAGAAACAAAATACAAATTAAAAACAACAGACAAAATTCTCTAAAAATCATCATTAAAAACTACATTTTAAAAAATTATATATCTCCTTAATATAGTTGTAGGAAGTTAAAACACAACCCTCTCCTGGAAAATGAAATATTTTAGGAAATATTAAAAGGGCAGAATATTTCCACCAGAAGGGAAGCAGAAATTCACCCGCTCTCCTTTGTTAATGGGCCATTAAGGCCTGGGACAGTCTATTCTACATAACAAAGATCTACCTCCTTCAGGCAGAGCCATTTAATTGCCCTTCATTGCATCACCCAGCAAGATTCAACCAAATTTAATACACAGACAACCTAAAAAGCTAGCTATGACCTCTGACAGAAACCAATCAGGATACTCTTCCTGTGCCCCAGGAAATTCAAAGCCAGAGAGGGTATAAAACCCAGGGACTCTCAGTATCTCTTCGCTTTTTTCACCCAAGATCTCCAAGGCATGTGATCCTGTTCATCAATAAACCTTCTTTCCAAGCAACTTCCATGAATCCAGTGTTTTTTTCCCCACTTGGAATTGAACCCAGAAGGACATTTCTTCCAGCAAAGTAAACAGATAAGGAGTCCTATCTGCCACTGTAAAAAAAATTCCAATATAAGCTAGCTAAAGACTATTTTTGTAAGTTTTGAGAAAAGATTTCTTAAGGTCAAAGCTCTTTTTCCACTTTCAAGGTTCTACTTTAACTTTCTATACATTTACCAAACCAAAGATTATTAATGGCCAATGTCCTATCCTGAAATCACATATTAATAACCCTCCATTTAGGAGAAGTACCTCGTTTTGTACATAATAAAACAGTGTTTCTGAATCTCACCAATTTTAAGTTGCATGGATTTCACTTCCCAGAATTTCTCAATCTGCTGGCAGGAGAATTCTGGGAAATGAAGTCCATACAACCTAAATGATTCTGAGATTGAGAAACACTGTATTACACTACTGTAAAGGACTTCAATTGCTGTTGTTTCAGAGAAAAGAATCAGTTTAAATGCATTAATATGGTTCAATTTTAATTAATTCATAATTCAAAAAGATGTCCATCTAGACATTCTTTTCAGAAGTAAAAAACTTCAAATATTTACACTTTAAAAAAATCTCCTTGTAATCACTTCCTGCCCTTTTCTATATCAGACCAATATTTCTTCTGATTTAAACCAGAAAAACATATATACATCCAGAAAAATAGAATTGTGTAGGCTTGTGATGAAGTAGATTGGGAGAAAATAATCCCAAAACACAAAAGCCATTGAATATGCTCAAGTTATTGGAATTATTTACACTGAAATGATGCCCATTTTCTATTGCTATAGTTAGTTAAGAACTCTTTCAGGAAATTCACCTCTATTAAAAATTATTGCAAAGTTTTCTGTTACTTTGCATGTTTTATTAAAAGAATACTCCTTTGAATCTAGCTTAATTTTAGATAGAGCTTCTAAGTTTTCTTGGCAACAGTATAGAAATGGTTTGTCACTGCTACCTTTCGATTTGTTTGGCTTCTTTCCCAAATTTATGGATACCCATAAATATAACACCAAGTAGGTCAGGCTGAAGATTTTAATCTAAGAAAAAAAAAAAAAGAAATAAACAGAGATAGGTTTTCCCTCATATGTAAAAGTAAAAAAAAAATTGATAAATTTTTATATCCTACATTTTAACCTGCCATCAAAAACACATTAAACAAGTGAGAATTTAATAGCATAAAGCAGAATATAGTGCCAAATACACTGTTACGTGCAAATATATATAGTATTATATAGTATTATATATATTTACACATAATAGTGTATTTGGCACCATGTTCTGCTTTATGCTATTAAATTCTCATTTGTTTAATGTATAACATAATACTATATGTTATAAGAACTTCTTCATTTACATTCAGTACATTCAATTCCTTGTGTTTTTTTATATCTCCACACTACTTAGGCAAACAAAATAATAATCTTCTAACAGTAACATTGTCTATTTTTTTTTAGGTGATCCATTAAGAGAAAATTAAAATTCAAATCAGTGGTGGGTTGCCCCCGGTTCGGTCCGGTTCTATAGAACCAGTAGTAAAACCAGCAGGAGTTCCGCCCACCTGCCACGATGTCATCATGGGTGATCAGCGCATGCGCAGAAGCACGCTCCCATTGCGAACCGGTAGTAAAGTAGAACCCACTCCTGATTCAAATATAGAAAGGTTCTGCGGTGTCCCCACCATTTCAACACATGGAGGAGTTGCCTGTTTGATTCCATTTGTTTAGGCATTTTTGGTGATTTCCTTAAAGAAATAAATACGTTGTGGTGAGACAACCAGAAGAGAGAAACTGACTTCTTCTTCAATTCTACAGCAATTGTCCTACTATCAATGCAAAATTAGAACTCGCCAGATAAATACATGGTCAGGAATATACGGTTCTGTCTCTCTCCATATGTTGCAGATGCATAATTTGTAGAAGTAAAACCAAATGCACAAATCAGAAAGGCAGTTTTTGGTTCAAGTATAATTGCCCTCAAATTACATTCATAGTGCAATCTGTGAATGCTTATACAGAATTGCCTAATTATACTTGCTGAGTTTTATCCTCAATTTGAATGTGCATAGAATTGCGGTTTTGTGGCACAATCTATGTGGACTGATCTCAGAGCATGCCCCAATGAGTGCAATGAAATTTCCTTCTGAGAAAATATGCACCTGGTTGCACTGCTACTAAATTGATTTAAAGAAACAGTTAATAAGGATGTCACACAATAAATTAATAACGAATAAATTAATGAAGGATAGCAAGTTGCTGCAGATAAAACTATGGGCTGATTTACAGGGACAAAATACAAGCAGAATGTTGCCTGCTTTTTTTTAAAGAGAAAACTAACATAATGTATGGTAACAATTTAAATGAAATACTGTTTTGTAAGTTTTGCTTGACAATAATTTTTGTTGTCCCAGAAACAATGACCTGATGTTTCAATGTCTGTAGGATACAATGAAATAGCAAAGTTATATACCAGTTAGCATAGTAACACCCAGCACAAATTTGAAATAATAAAATTTATCAACAGTCTGAAAGAACATTTTTAGAAGTCACTAACAAAATCATTTGAAAATGTGCTAATTAAGATTTATTCTATTCTATTATACTCTACTCTACTTTACTCTACTCTATTCTACTCTATTTTAAAATAGCAATATTTAATCCTTGGATGAATGCTAAACCAGGAAGGTTTCTGAGGCTATCCTACAACAATTGACCTTTTGATCTTCCAGTTTCATTTGCCCTAAATGTTAATTGACTTGGAAAAAGCAGCATATTATCCTTTTAAGAGTTGTAGGAGTGGGGTAAGGAAAAAAGAAAAGAAACTGATCTGAGCATGCCAAAATCAGCATCAAAGCTCTGTTAAATCATAGTGCAGTGGAGCCAGAAATTAGAATCAAGAAAGGAGAGTTAGAGAATAAAGGAAAAAACACTGATACGAAAGAGCTCCGGTGACATCTACAGGCAGTCTAACTTGGGAACTGGCTATATATTCCAAAATATCAATCCTGCATACAATATGCATACTTTCTGATTTACAAAATTCAGATTTCTAATGATACCATCTCCAAATAGAAACTAATACACAGTAGCTTGAAATGTAACTGCATACAATATATAGGACATTTTCAATAGCCTCACATCATATTGTTTTCGATGTTCATAAGAAAGAGAAGGATTAACAGTGATAATGTTTGTAATGTGTCCAACTAAATCATATATTCAACCTTATGTTGTGTAATACTGAATAAACAGAAAGAATTTCCATATTCTGGTATTCTACGATATTCAATTTAATACGAAACACAAATGGCTCAGCACTGAACTATTTAATAAGACATTGCATTAGGCCAATTTTAGATTCATATTACTAATGTAATAACAAACTATTATAACAATATAATCAATACAGGTGATGTTAATTGTACAAAATATTTTAAGGCAATGTTTATGACAAATGACGCAGATCTCATTATCACTTAAAGGTTGCAAGTCAAGCAGCATTTCAATGTGCAAAAGAATAATTGCAATCCATAGAGCTTTTATATAAGAAGAAATAAACTGATCCATCATGACTAGGAGGTTAAACTGTGACTGGGAGAAAAACAATACTAACTAGTACATGCAACTAACTGAATGTTCTTAAGTTATCTCTCAGGTGACCTATTCACACGATTGTTTTATGTGAAGAAAAAATAGATTCCTTTGACCTTCTCCAAGGAAGCACACTACAGCAAATTATGTACACAGATTATGTGGCAACCTTTAAATACATTAAATGACTATTTTTGTAATTGCATTTTTCTATTTTTCATCTCTTTGGGAGAGAGGAGGTGAGAGGGAGAGAGAGAGAATTCATGGCTGAATAGCATTGTGGTTAGAATACCTCCTTTGATGCAAGGAACTAGGGTTCAAATGTCACCTGACACCTACTTTATCAGTCCTTGGTCAAAGGCTCTCCCTCAATGCTTCACTGCTTATCTTAAATATGAGAGTGATATGAAGTAGGACATTCATGCCAACTTGGACATTGGTTAGATTAATAAGATCCTTATCATATATTGAGGAACTAGGACAATTTAAAAGTAAATGGGCTATTAGAATAAATTAAAGCTGGACAAGGCAAGAAAATCTGCAATTGATGGAATGCTACAATAGTAGACCTAATGAGAGGGGATGTATGAAACATATGAGGGAACTATGGATGGACAGAAGACCTGCATGCACAATAACTGAAAAACCAATAATTATCCAACACTTCAACATAATGAAGAGGAAGCTGATCTCACAACTTGAAATAGATCGACTATATATTACACACTAGAACAACTGGATATACATCCCAAACCTGAAGCTGTAATATCATTACCACCCGTTCTATTACAGAAAAAAAACAGCTGTAGATTACAGATAAAGATTATTAATAAACTAGCTACAGTCAACCCAGTTGACTCAAGGCTAGTGGAGATCAAGTAGAGATCAAGTGGAGATCAAGTGGCATCAAGTGCAGTATATACTAAATGATGCACTATTCCAACTGCTATTCTGCATAGGCTTGAACCCGTTCATCCAGTTAATCATAAAGTCTAAATATGGGTACAAGTTCAACAGTGGAACTAGTACCAGACATTTTTTTCTGAATGAATGACATCAAGCTGTATGCTAAGAGTGAATGAGACATCAATTCACTGACCCACCTGACACAGATGTACAGTGAGGACTTTGGGTTGCCATTTGGACTATAGAAGTATGGATGAATGATAGTAAACTGAAGTTAAAAAGGAAAGCAAAAAAGGAAAGTAATTAAGACGAATGCAGTCAAATTAGCAGCAGTTCTCATGGCAGACATACAAGCCAGTTACAAATATCTTAGTATCTCATAATCACAGAGGAACTATGAGGAAAAGACAAGGAATACTGCCATCCAAGTACCTCCAAAAGATAAAACAAGTCCTGAAAAGCCAGCTTAATGGGAAGAAGAAGATCCATACCATCAACATGTCTGCCTTGCCAGTCATCAGCTATCCTGCAAGTATAATGAATTGGCTAAAGGAGGACATGGAAGCTGTCAATGTGAAAACCTGAAACCCTATCTTAATATACAGAGGTTTCCACCCCAAGTCCAGGACCCAAAAACAGTAACCAACCAGAAAAAGGGTGGTCAGGTGAGTGTCAAAGTAACTATCCTGAATGAAATTCAGAACTTCCAGGAATACATAAGTAAGATTATACCCAAAGATGGGCTACTGAGAGAATGCCTGAGTGACATGGGAAAAAGATCAAGCAGGGAAAATGCCATGGCAAAACAAGACCCTGCATGGGACAGACCATTGACAGCAGCGGTGAAATCAACTTACTTTCACTACTGGTTCGGGAACAGGAATGTATGGGAGCACTCACGCACCTCTTCTGTGCATGCACAGAACCTTTTGCACATGGGCCGATGGTTAAAAAGCAGGATGTAATGATATCCCGGTGGGTGGGCAGAGCCTCCCACCGCCAGCACTACCAGTTCGGCAAGCCGGATAGAACCAGGGGGATTTTATCGCTTATTGACAGTTACCTGAGGTGATAGACATTGAGAAATCCTACTAATGGCTGGAAAGGTCTGGACTAAAAGACAGCATTAAGGCACTGATCATAGCAGCACAAGAGCAAGCATTAAGCACCAGATCCAGAGAAGCAGTGATCCAAGATGAAAGCTATGAAGAGAGGGTTCACAGAAATCCACTATATAGTGGAAGATAAGATGCAGGCAGGTACAGCATACACTGAATGGCACAACCAACTAGTTTGCATTATTTACAAGAACATCTGCATAGTGTATGGGGTATATCCAGTCATGTCCAAATGGGTGATTGCACAGAAGGTCATGGACAATAACAGGAATAAGAACCATGGTGGTGCACTATTGCAGACTAACTCTGCTTACTCTGCTCACACTGCCAGGAATTTGACTTCTTTGATCCTGACTGGCTCAAGGTTGACTCAACCTTCCATCCTTCCAAGGTCAGTAAAATGAGGACCCAGATTGTTGGGGGAAATATGCTGACAAAGCAAACTGCTTTGGGAGAACTATAAGGGACAACTATACTTGGTCTGTTGTGTGGATGTTTGGGTGATTTAGGGGTGGAGAATTGTAGTGGATGGGAGTGTGTTGGGGATTGTTATGTGTGTTGGACCTGGTCTTTGGGTGTTAAGTGAATTTCTTTGTATGGGTATACTGTGTATACACATACAATGACAATAAATTTATTTGTTTGTTTGTTTGTTTGTTTGTTTATAAAGCACTGTGAAGTGCTATTGCTATTGCTATTGTTGTGGAACTTCCAGATCCAGATAGACAAGCAAGTACCGGCCAACAAATCAAACACTGTGATAATAGATGAAGATCTGAAGACAATATTGATGATAAATGTAGTGGTGCCAAATAATATCCACATCAGGAAGAAAGAGTATGAGAAGCTGGACAAGTACCAGGGTCTGAAGAAAGAACTAGAGACGATGTGGAAAGCAAAGGTCAAAGTGGTCTCAGTAGTGATAGGAACAATTGATTTCTAAACTGAGAGATTGGCTACTACAGAACCCAGCAACAATTTACTGCTCTCCTCCAGAAAAGTACAGTGCTAGAAACAACTAAGATACTGTGCAGAACCCTCAAACTCCCAGCGTCTGGCAGAGGACCCAAAATAGAGGTATACCATTCAGAGAGATGAGAATGTAAGTTCTATAAAAATATAAACACATGAGAATATTTACTGTTGCAAAATATACTATTAACATTTACAAAAACAATATGCATTTTTCCCTACAAGTTATGCAAGGATCAGAGAATTCATAGAATCTTCAAACAGGTTATTTATGAGGTGTTGCCCAGCAGGCCTAACGCTTTGGTCATTGTGTTAGCAGAAGAATAGATTTTTGTTTACTGTGTATTTTATTATCACTGTGTTAGCCAGGTTTATAGTGCCCACCCACAGTCCATGAAGAATAACCAGAGAAGCCAGGCAAGTCAGATCATCGGAATCAAGCGATGCAAAGTAGCAGAGGCATAGCTGGGATTGAGGAAGCAGCAGGCAGGGTGCCTTCAGGGAGCACTAATAGCCTATCTGCTGCCTGCTCATTTCCATTCTAAGTAGGATTGTGCTGCTTGTCACCTGCACAGCTTTCTGATTCAGTTCAAAGCTATGCATACTCATTTGCAAGTAAATCCCACTGATTTTGAGAGCACTTACTATTCCGGGGCGTGCTTAGTATTGCAGCATAATGTTACCATTCAACATGTGTGATTAGCAGCTACCAAAAAATAGACATATATACAATGTTGCATTAATATCACAAACGCTGTTCTTTCATTCAGTCTTGAAATATTGTTTCTGTACCTATCAAGGACAATGTATAGTGTGTTAGTATCTTTGTTACAGAAAGTTCTTCAGACTTTATCATATCGTTAATAATAATATAAGTCTGAAACAAACAACAGGATTGTGTGCTTTTCTGTGCATTTCTGTCTTTGTATGGCAAAGTCCAAGAATTCTCAAATGGACTTCTAGAGCTTTAAGACCTGGAATTCCAGTGTGTACCTCATATACCTATACTGTATGTCTACAAAGATCTCCTTTGATAGCACGTGCCTCTCTCTCTCTCTCTCTTCTCTCTCTCTCTCTGTGTTTCAAAAGAATATTGTTTAAATGTTAATTTTTGTCCAAGAATGTCCTTGGGTTCTATAGTGGTGCAGTGGCCTGGAGATGGAACTCTCGCCTCACAATCAGAGGCTGTGAGTTCAATCCTAGGTAGCAGCAGATATTTCTCTCTCTGGGAACAATGAGTAAATATCAGCTGTGAACTCTGCATTGGCAACAGGAAGGGCATCCAGCCAGGGGTGAAATCTAAAATTTGTTACTACCGGTTCTGTGGGCATGGCTTGGTGGGGGTGAGGGTAATGTGACTGGGTGGGCGTGGCCAATTTTTTTTTTTAACTTTTAAAGGATTTTTTCTACAACCTTAAGAGGTTGCCAAAAAAAATGCTTTTACAAGCCTCTGACGATCAGGCAACTCAGCTGGGATCGCCAGAGGCTTTTAAAGGCATTTTTTTTTCTACAACCGCTTCGGCTGAAGAGGTTGTAGAAGAAGTGCTTTTAAAAGCCTCTGACAATCCCAGCTGAGCCGCACGATCATCAGAGCCTTTTTTTTTTACTTTTAAAAGCATATTTTCGGCCGAAGGGGGGGAGGCGCAGGGATTTTTGCTACCGGTTCTCCGAACCACCCGTCGCCATCACTACCGGATCAGGTGATCCGGTCCAAACCAGGAGCATTTCACCCCTGCATCCAGCCAGTAAACACTCAGCTCCATTTAGTTGCCCCAATTCTACCCGATGCAAGGGATTACGGTGTCATTAAAACACCAAAAAAAAATGTCCTTGGGTTCCATGTTAGGCCAATTGATTCATTAAGGGGCTTTTTATGATTGGCTAAATTGACTACAGCAGTCCTTTTTTGGAAGACAAGTCCTACCATAGGAGATATTTTCTTTAGGAATCCACAGTATGTTTCTATTCAAAATACACCCTTCCTGAAAATAGTATCATTCAAATGCAATGGACTTTATTCTTGAATGTATCAGCTAGTACTGAAAGGATCTGGTTGGGGAAGACATTGTAATCTACACAACTCCGTGCTTCCCTACCTCCTTAAAAGTATGTTTTCACTGGTTATATTGGCATCTGCTTACCCAGTTCATGTTTATTTGTATTCATATAAGTTAACTAACATCCATTGCCTTAGAGCAAAGCAATACTAACAAAGAAAAAATATATATATTAAAAACTGGAAATTGATGCACATTTGTTACAGGGTTATTAAGGTAGTTAAAATATCCAAGGTTGTTAAGCTAGTTGTACCTGAAGTGGCAAAGCTCATTAAGGATTAAATTATTAAGAATTAATATTTAATATAGTGTTGATATATTTGGCATATTTAATAATCTAATCTAGTGATAGAAGTAACTCAGTAGCAGGAACTGCACATAAATTATTGTTATTACTTATGATACAATTTAATGGTTATAAAGACCTTTACCATGATATGTGGGACATATGGTAAATGTTTGGGATATACTATTTAGTAGAAGAAAATGAATGTTTTGCCATTTGGCAACAAGATATTTGTGAAAGTACATAAAATGCATTTTTGCTCAGACTTGATTAAATACCTGGCACTAATTATTCTTTTGAAAATATCTTGTATGATAAATATTAATATTTCAAACTGTATAGCATTGATAAATAAGCACAGTAAGAAGTGGATGAAAACAGCTGGGAATTGGGGATAAAAATAAATATAGCAAAAATTATCATGGTTTCAAGATACACACACACACAGTAAAAAAATAGTAGATATCTTAATTGTAATAAATAATATTAATACATAAAAGTGAATGATTAAATTTCTATGGAATGAATAAACAACAAGAACTTCTCTCTCAAAACTACAGATTCCATATGATTTATTTTAATTTTCATTATCTTAAATTGTACCATTGAACATATTTGTTAACTTCAATGACGCTAAATGTATTACAATGAATAGAATATTAAATATATAGTATTTACACCAGGTGGAAAGTGATTAATTAAGCATCCTTGGAATTCTAGCATATATTTGGTTCCATTATTATAGTCATTATCTTTCCTTGATATTTCCAATACTAAAAAGATTTGGACATTATTTGTAAGTAATTAAATTGCATCTTAGTTCACATGAAAAATTTTTTGATTCTGGAGTCAATTGCACTAGTTCACATAGCTTGCTCTTGAGCACTAAAATCAAGCCTTCAATTTCTTTTTTTAATATTCCAGTTATATATCATTGCCGGATTGTATTTTTATCCACTTTCCCCTTCATCTTTTTATGAATGACCCTAATGCTTTTCTTTGCCAGTATTCAGTTCGTATTTTTATTACATTATTTTGATCTTCACTTTTTGTTTCCTGTACATTTAGTAATTTTCAATTTTAGTTTGCATCAATACTTATTTTTGGCTGTCCAGACAATGCATGCTTTCCTTCTGCAACAGTTGTTTAACTTGAAGTAAATCGTTGCCTTCATTTCTGCAGGGCAGATATAATCTGTCAATATCACTGTGGCAATGTAATGCATAGTTAATAGTCATTAGTTTTCATATTTTTCACTCCAAAATGTCCAGTTCAGCTTGTGCCCAGTTAAATATCCAAGTATTCTTTACTAACCATGTTTTTAACTTGTTCATATTTGATGTTATCCAAAATGCCCAGATACCCTGAGGATTTATTCTGATGGCTCTTGATAGTTTGGATCTTAAGAATTACAATTCAATCACTGTTTGTGATTTTAACCTGGTTTATTGATACTGTAGCAGATTTCTCTAGGCCAAATTTCACTATTAATTATTACTACTATGGGTCATCACCACGTTGTTTGCGTTGTCTTGTGTTGTGACTAGATTTGGCATTTTATCCACCTATAGAATCCTTCCCAAAGATCTGGGATAGTGAGATGTCATTGTTTAGTGATATTGAAGGTATCATCACAGGATGTAAGCTGTTCCAAGTAAAGTATCTTTTGCAACTGATTTATGGTGATTTCAATAAATGCCAGTGATTTCCAAGTGGTGCCCAGATGTTGGGATGCATCCAAGGCACCTATTACTAATGGTAATATCTTTGCTTTCCTTTGCCCCAGTCATTGTACTTCTATTTGCAGGTTTAGTATTTTGTAATTTCTCCAGTTCTCTTCTCTTCTCTTCTCTTCTCTTCTCTTCTCTTCTCTTCTCTTCTCTTCTCGTCTCGTCTCGTCTCGTCTCGTCTCGTCTCTTCTCTTCTCTTCTCTCTTCTCTTCTCTTCTCTTCTTTTCTCTTCTTTTCTCTTCTCTTCTTATCTCCTCTCCTCTCCTCTCCTGCTATCTCCAGGTACTGCCACCTCCACTATCCAGACATTTTTGTCTTTCTTATCAACAACTGTTAGGTCTGGGGTATTATGTGTGTGGTAGTTCCGAGTAATGCTCCCAATCAATTCAAAACTCTGAGGCCTTGGCTTCCTCAAAAATCCTGTTTATTGGGTACATCATATTGGCACAGTCAAATGTGAAACCAATACTGAATAATTTCTGTGGTTTTGGTATAATTACCAAAAATAGATACTGGCCACTCCCCTTTATCACAGGTCACATTAACCAACCCAGCCAGTGATGAATTTTTCAGCACTCCCTCCTGCCGTTGCTAGGGCACATTGATCTGGCCTTGGTTCTCAGGAGCCTTATCATTGTTATGCCTAGCACATTGGAGGAAAACATTCTACATTCTGTAAGTCCCCCTTCTCCCCCCCATAAGTATGTCAACTAAGAAGCGAAGCAAGAAAAATATGGCTTCAGCTACAGTTGTTTTGAGACTTAATAATGTGCTTCTAATAAAAATCTAAACCAAGAAATGCTTTATTCCCAAATTACTAATCCAAGGAGGGTTGAGGGTACTTCTAAGTAAATCTTTTATTTGCAATCATATTGCCCTGTTATGGAATGAATACGGGTTCCATAAACTGATATCTTTTATCTGTTCCCTCAGCACCACCACCATAATTTTGAGGGTTTTTTTCATATTCTTAAAAATTCTTAAATGTAGTTCAAATTAAGCATAGAAAATCTATATAATGATATTTAGCAGTAATTGGTTGGAAATACCATTATTTTGGACTCTAGAACATTAGAGTTACATTATCTAAGTGGAAGACCTACCAATTTTGTTCAGAATGCAAAATAGTGGTTAAAATATGTAATCCGTCAGTACAATGCAGTATTCCTGTGCCTTTAAAAAAATTAGTGTAGAAGAGGCAATTTCTCCTTTCCCTATCCTAGATTTGTTGTTGTAAACTCTTCACTGCAATTATTAAAGGCTGCTTAGACATACCTTTTCCTTTATAATTTTAATTATACCTTCTAAATTGGAAGGGATGTGTTCTTAAATAATATAGGATTATGCTCTAAGCAACAAGAATTTTAAGTTTTATTTTTTTCCTATGCCTCATGCCCTATACATTCTACATGTTCTATCTATTGTCTGATCTATCTGCCATCATAAAGTTATCTGAATAGTTTTTATCCCAGAGCTATAATTGCACTCAATGTGAACTAAAGGGCCACCATCAGTGAGCTGTTGGACAGAATTACTTGGTCTGTTGTGCGGATGCTTGGATGGTTTAGGGGTGGGGAATTGTGGAGCATGGGAGTGTGTTTAGGGATTGTTATGTATGTTGGAGCTGGTCTTTGGGTGTTAAGTGAATTTTGTTGTATGAGTATACTGTGTATACATGTACAATGACAATAAAGTTATTATTATTATCTGATGCAATTTCATATATTTCTACAATTAAAAAACAATAAGGTATCTGATATATTATCCTACCAAATATGACATTTAATTAACCCAGATATGTAATCAGAAACCCTGGGAGACATATGTAGCTATATAGACATACAATATGCATGATACTTTCAAAGTTTGTTTGCATTTGCATTTGCATTTGTAAATAAATGCAGATGCAAACAAGTAAAAGGAAAATAAATAAATCTAACATTTCCTTCCATGCCTTTGACAATAGAATAACCACAATTAAAAATTAACAATATTAATTTTGAAATCCAGTTGAATACAATGTTTTTCACTGGGGAAATCTCTAATTTCATCAATAGAAGTTTTTCAAAAATTTCTTCCATGCATACAGTTTAAAATATATATATATATAGAATAATTTCAAAGTATTACCAGAATTGAGCATTTTGAGAAATTATATAATGAAAGAAACACCATGGTTTTAGTAGATTGATGTCGTTACAGGTGTCAAGATGAATGTGAAATGAAGCAGGCTGACTTCAGAGAGTCAAACTTCCATGTGCAATTGTTTCCTTGAGAACTCAAGATCCTGGTGTGTGCTGATGGTGACGTGAGTTTTAGCACTGGGCTAATCCAATTAATATTTAATTTAGAATCCAAATTAATGTTATAGTTGCCCAGCAGACATCCAATACAGCTAAATTAATTATACAGAAAATGGCCTCACAGTTTTCTGCTATTAGGAAAGCAAAATTTGTAAGAACGAAGCTAATCTGAACAAAAGACACAAATACTTTCCAAAGATAGTTATGTCTTTATATAGTTTCTCTCAGTGGTGAAATCCAAATTTTTTTACTACCGGTTCTGTGGGCGTGGCTTGGTGGGCGTGGCTTGGTAGGCATGGCAGGGGAAGGATACTGCAAAATCTCATTCCCACCCCAGTCTGGGGCCAACCAGAGGTTGCATTTGCCAGTTCTTCGAACTACTCAAAATTTCCACTACCAGTTCTCCGAACTACTCAAAATTTCCACTACTGGTTCTCCAGAACCTGTCAGAACCTGCTGGATTTCACCCCTGGTTTCTCTATAGTATGTGTTCTTGTGATTAGAGGTTTATTATAACTTTGAATCCAAAACTTTGATTCTGCGATCCAAACAGAGTTTATCCTTTTCAAAGAAAAAAGAGGTGGGAAGGAAGAGAAGACAAAAAAACCCACCAAGAAGTCCAAGTTTATCCATTCCTAGTTGGTGCATTAGGTGGTAAGGGACTGATCTACTCCAGAGCCATGTCAATTGTATATGGGATCTGAAGACTTGAATCACTTAGAGGACCAAAACTAAGCACTGCTAGCTGTTTCCACCAGGAATCAGGAACAACTAAGATGGTCTTATCCTGTAGCAGAACATATAATTTTCCGTAAAGAAAATTCACTTCAATAAACAAGCTTGGTAAAATACATTCTGAAACAAATAAAAAAAAGTTTTCCTGGTTCAGATTGTTAAAAGCTGCTGGTAGATCTGAGCAAACATAACTACTAAATGTGATACTAAAAATAATAATGACTGACATTTCTACAGCATCTTTTATTTCAAGTTCTCTCACAAGCTTCACATAATATTGATTTACAAAAGCTGAACCTAAACCTTGCAAAGATTAAGCATCTAAGTAGTCTGACATGCATGACTAGCACCATCACAGTCAATAAGAGGACTAGTCATGCATACAGCTACTCATATACTCAAATTGATAGTGATATTGAACTAAAGACCCACATATCTAAGTTAACATTTCATCTCTTTATGTGAGCAGTAACAAACTCTCAGAGCTAATCTTCAATAAGAGCTTATTCTAAAGTCCAGGATGATTTTTATAATTACAAAAATTGAATGAGCCTTAAAAATACGGCTTGATTTAATTATATTACCTATCAAAAACCTCCAATGAATGACCTTCTACACAACTGTAGAAACAAAGAGCAAAGCAATTTAATATACTACTTGACTGCATTTTAGGTACCGTTTGAGCCACTCTCAAGAAATGACGGAAAGTGTACTATATATAAATTCTTAGCCTTGTATGGAATAAGATAAGACAGTTTAGACAAATGAACCTATTACTACGTCTCGTATTAATAACATTAATTTTATTAAAATGGTAATCATCATTTAAAATTAGACCACTGGGAGATTAAAAGTAAAGTACTGCAGTGCCATCTGCTGATAGTACAGAATTTTTCTTTAAAATACTATCTGCTGATAGTAAAGAAAACCACTTGAACTGCAGTTCTTCCTTCATCTGAATAAAAAAAAAAGTTATAAAATTTCAAAATATTATTTTAAAAAGCCCTTTGAAGTCTTTGCAATTTTTTTAGCCTGAATGAATTAACTTGTTTTTGTTTAAAGTAATAGATTCGTTACATATCATATCATTGTCACATACAGATACCAGAATTGCTGAGGTGTACACACACACACACACACACACACACACAGAGGGGGAGGGGGGAGAAATGATAACAGTTTAGGAAAGTTATGCCATTTGGGTAAGTCTAGTTTGCTGAATGCCTTGTGTATGTTTTTTTATCCTCCTCCTCCTCCTCCTCCTCCTCCTCCTCCCTTTTCCTCTCCCTAAAGAAAAATAAAAAACAAACACCAAAATGAGTTTAAGACAAAAAACATTAACAGTGAAGTTCTGCTTTAAACCCAGTACCTCGTTTAATTTCCAGTTCACTAATTCAAATTAATGCTTTAAAGTGCTTCACTAGATGAGATCGCTAGGGCTCGCTGCCTTAGAAGAACGAGGAAAATCCTCAGGGACAACTCACACCCTGGTCAGCACTTCTTTACCCTCCTACCATCAGGAAAGAGATATAGAAGCATAGCCAGCCACACAAACAGGCTGAAGAACAGTTTTTATCCATGGGCTGTCAGACCCCTGAATGTGAAATAACATCATAACTACATAGTACGATGGACTTGCAGGGCCAGTGCAATGTGTAACATGTTCACACTGGTGGAATAGGACTGGGTATTTGTTAATATTATTTATTGGGTTGGGGATTTTCTGTCTTCACTGTGAGTTGTATTGTGTTGGGGGGGTGCACTGAGGGAGCTCCACAAATCTCATTGTACATATGTTGTGCAGTGACAAAAAGGTTATTATTAAAGTAGGGTCTGTTTTGTTCGTGTGCTAATTTTGATTATCAAATTTACTAATTCCGTTCTTTAAAAAGAAAGGTGGGAATAATAGCATCTTTACAGTTTTATCCACAAAGGTAAATTATTTTGTTCCTTTTTCCCATTTAGACAGAGATGCAATTATGTTAAAAAAGCAACTGTTAATGAGTGTTACCCTAGAACAGGGGTGTCAAACTCAAGGCAAGGTGGGGGGGGCAGATCTGGCCTGCGGGGTACTTAGATCTGTCCTGCAGGGCCGCCCTGGAAACAGCAAAGGACTGACCCATGGTGCCTCTGCCAGAGAAAACAGAGATCGCAAACAGCCCTCCCAAGCTCCATTTTCATTGGCAGATAGTTGCAGGAAGCTGTCCCAGCCAAAAACAGAGCTCACAAGGGCTGTGCATGGCCCCCTTCAAGCTCCATTTTCACTGGCAGAGGATTGCAGGAGGCCGTGGCAGCTAAAAATGGAGCTCGGGAGCCTGTTTTCACTGGTAGAGCATTCAGGCCACCACAGGAACCCCTGACAGGAGTGATGTTGAGCTGGCCATGCCCACCCTGGCCCCTCGATCTCGGCCCACCGAGATCAAACACAACCCTGATGCGGGCCTCAATGAAATTGAGTTTGACACCCCTGCCCTAGAAGAAATCCTCTTGAAAAGAATGCCAGGCAGAAGAAGCAACATTTGGCAGATTATCCACTCGGGTTTTCCACACCCATACCGTCTCCCCCTCCCCCGCTTCAAATTCACATAGGATAACTTCAGGCAATGCAGAATTGGAGTTCTATAGTCAAAATTATGCAAAGGAAAGAATATTTCTGAATAAATGTTCATGGAATAAAACTGCTGAACCTGCTAAAATTTGCTTCTTTTACCCTACTCTTCCTTATCAGCCAAAGACAATTTCCTGCCTTAAGGGCAGCCTAATTCCTCCTGCTTTTTCACATCTTGAAAGATCTTGCAGTACAATTCAAATGTCAGTTCTTACTTTCCTTTATCTACAACTTGATGCTTCTGCCTGAAGCAGGTAGCCTTACTTGCTAAGCCATAAGCTCTTAAAACTTTAAAGCATTTTATCCCTCACATCTGGTCAGTTATCTTAATGGCTTTTCTAGCAGGAGTGCAATGATCTACTGAATATTACTTTTAATAAATACTGAATTTGGTGAAAATAATAAATAATTTTCTTCTTCCAGTTGTTTCTGAGATTTCTTATAGCCAAACTCCAAAAATTTCCTTTCATACACTATCTCATTATTTCTTTATCTCTATTCAGGATTCCTCCAACCCTTATTCTTACTGAATGAATAATTTCTGTGCTCATTGAGATTTATAGCTTGTTTCTTCAGTGTGTTGTTTTGCATTTTGAAATAGGCCTCTATTATCTAATAATGATGGCTTGCAAATTAAATTCGTTTTTAATGGCATAGTTAAATGCTAATTTATATTTTGGAGTTTTGTTTAATTCATTTAGTTGTAATGCAATCATTTTCTTTTATTAACTTACATTACCCAAAACCTGGTGCTGGAGAGAATTAAACACAATAAAAGTAACTCTGAGATTTGTTAGACATCCTAGGCTCTTAACCATCATCAGTCATAGCTCATTATTTCCCAGAATACCTTCTCACATAGGTAAATACCCAATCTCATAGCGATCTTTTACTTACAAGATGTTTTGAAGCAGAACAACTGGATTGTGAAAAATATCCTTCAATCAAGGCACTGCAGCAAATACTTCCAGATCAAGGTGAGAGCTAACCACAAGCAGTGCTTGTGACTCAGCGGCCTTAATGACTCTCTCTTCTCTTCTCTTCTCTTCTCTTCTCTTCTCTTCTCTTCTCTTCTCTTCTCTTCTCTTCTCTTCCCTTTCTTTTCTTTACACTGGCAACAAAGCAATCTCAACATTCTTTTCCTTTTTCTTTCAAAGGCAAACAGGAATTGGGTCTATCATAGTATGCACAGAAGACAATGAGACCATGGGGCTAGTTTTGATCTTTAATTGTCTATAATTATAAAATTATAATTCTATAATTTTAATTTTTTTAACCCTAAATTAATTTTTAAGTTTCAATGTTTATTTTTCTATGTTTTTAATGTATTGGTTATATTATATTGTACGGCACCAAGAGCCCCTCTTTGAGGGACATGGGTGGTTTAGAAATATTAAATGTAAATGAATCAATAAATGGGATGCCAGGGTTGCATTAAACTTAGCCATTTTGTAGTCCACAAAACTACATATTTGCATTTTGAAATATGCATTTTTAAAAAATGCATATTTTAAAAACAATTAGAAATATTTTAGAAAAGTGCTAGCAGAATATTGAAGTTGGCTTGATAGAAATTTGATCTTTATCTAAATGGCAGTTCCATTTGTGGAGTATACATATTTCACTATTACACTATTACACAGTGTATTTCAAACAATAGACAGCTACAAAGAAATATAAAACAAAAAAATAAATAAAAATTGCACTGAAATACTGAACTAAAGAAGAAGAACAAGAAGTACAAGAACAAGAACAACAAGAAGAAAGGTCAAAGATTAAAGTAATGTTGCTTGTATTTGAAAGCTTTAGCTCTTTTCCTCTCAAGTGTCCCTGAAATCAACAGTAGTTATTTCCAACTAAATTGTCTAGGACAAAAGCTTCACATTCTGTTCCTAGGACTTTGTTCTACAGTATAATTCTGGGACATGTTTAAAGTAAATATAAAAAGCTAACCTATAAGTTTTTAAAAGTTGCATTAATTATTGGAGTTTCCACTGATTTATAATGGCAGAACTTCTCCAGATTTGAATAGTTTCCCACTAAAACCCTATACCCGTGATGGCGAACCTATGGCACGGGTGCCACAGGTGGCACGCAGAGCCATATTGGTGGGCACACGAGTGTTGCCCTAGCTCAGCTCCAGCGCGCATGTGCGCACCAACCAACTGATTTTCAGGCCTTCCAGACCCACCGGAAGTCAGGAAACTGGCTGCTTCTGGCCTCCGGAAGGCCTCCAGGGGGAATGGGGAAGGCTGTTTTTGCCCTCCCCAGGCTCCTAGAAAGCCTCTGGAGCCTGGGGAGGGGGGAAAACGGACCTACCGTGCCATCACCTTGCCATCACATGCCAAAAGCAGGGGGAAGTGTGGGGGGGTCACGTGCGCATGTGCGGGAGGGCGGGATGCATTGAATTTGGGTGTGGGCACACGGAGCCATGACCCCCCCATGCTCCCCACGCTTTTGGCACGCGACGGCAAAAAGGTTAGCCATCACTGCCCTATACCAGCACTGCTGCTGCAACTATGGGGGTCTCCCATTTTATTTTTTTTTATTGTTGGAGATTGAAATATTCTGTCTTGCACATCAGTACTCCTGAGAGTGAGAATCTGGTCTGAGGAATGAATAGCAAAACAGGTTTTAAAACTATAACAGAACATAATTTATTCGTAGCTTAGGGGTGAACTGTGGGGTCTTTGGTGCCCTGTTATTTTTGTTGTTTTCTTGCAGACATTTCATTACTAAAATAGGTAATATCAGTGCTAGTAGGAAGTGTGGTTTTCTCTCATTTTATATTTTAGTGGCTTACCCTGTCAGTGTTAGTCGGAGTGGTCTTGGTTGGCAATTGTTAGCTTGTTTGGCAGTTCCTTGATTGAGGTGTTATCTCTCATAAAATGAGATGACGTTATTACTTAGTTTGGTAACAAAATGACTGCAAGAAAACAACCAAGCTCAAAGAATACAGGAGCCACAGAAATTTATTTACAGGCAATCCTCACTTACCACAATCAGAGCCAGCAATTCTGTCGCTAGGCAACCATGTCATAAAGTGAAACATAACATGATCACACAAACTTACAACATCAGTTCCTTCTGCATCATTAAGTCACTCACTTGTGCTCATTTAGCGCAATGTCACTTCCTGCCAGCTTTCCCATTGACTTTGCTTATCAGAAGTCAGTTCTGAAAGTTTCAAATGGAAATTATGTGACTGTGGGATACTGCAACCATTGAAATGCATGCCAGTTGCCAAGTGCCCAAACTGTAATCATGTGACTGTGGGGAGGCTATGATGACCATAACTTCAAATATCAAATGTAATTCTCCTTTTTCAACACCATTGTAAATGGCCACTGAATGACCAATAGGTATACAAGGACTACATGCAGTCCAGAAGTTAAATCACACAGATTGCAATGGAATTCATTCCCTAGTGAGATAATTCTCAGAACTAGAATCTTAAACATGCCATCAGAAATACACTAATATCCATTGCACTTGATACTAGTTATCTTGGCAGTTATTGTTGCCAAGATGCTGATATTATATTGTGTTGTGTTTTAATGCACTATACTGCATTGTATTATACTGAGTTGTATTGTTCTGTAGTATACTGTATTACTGCTGCTGCTAGAACTCATTATGTGCCAGAGTCCGGCTGAATAAAGCCAGTTAGCCTACAAGCATGTGGCGTTGTCATACTGGTTTAGATCCGGAGCTTGGACCAGTGAGAGGAAGTCAGCGCTGCATTAGCCTGCGTTAGCCTGCCTGCTGGGCTTTGCCCGGCTGTTCCAATACCCGGAACAGCTGATTGGTAGAGGATGTGAGCTGATACTGAAACATCCAGATCTTGAACAAGTCTTTGTCATCCAGACAAACATCAGTGATGTAGCAGTAGTGGCTGTGCTTCTCCAGGTGAGCAAACAGGGTATGTCATGGCCATGTGCATATACCTCGGTGCAAACTCACCAAAACCGGACGGCAGCGGGTTATCTGGGAGAAAGAGGCTTTCACTGTCCGGTGGCCCGTCATGACATGGTGCCATCTCCTGGAGGGTAGTAAAGTGCCATTTGAAGTGTGGACAGACCATAAAAACCTCGAGGCACTCCAAGCCCCATGGTGTTTGTCACCCAAACAGATGCGGTGGGTGCAGTACTTCCAATGTTTTCATTTTACTTTGAAATACATCCCTGGGGGAAGAAACCTCCTGGCAGACACATTGTCTAGGATGCCATAATACAACAGTCGCAGGGAGGAGGTGGTGCACCCTATCATTCCCCCTTCACTGCAACAAGCTGCACAGATTTCAACCTGGTGACCGGTCGTGAGCACAGACAAATTGACCCATTGCTTACAAACTGAACTATTAACGAACCCTTGGTTCCTGGAGCACTGGACCCTACTCACCCACTGGGACAGGATGTCATGGAAAGGCAGTAAATTGTATATATCCAATTCCCCAAGGCCACAAGTGCTATGGAGATGTCACGACGTGAAACAGGCGGGACACTTCGAATTCCTAAAAACTGCATTTAGCTAAAAGACAATTCTGGTGGTCCAGAATGCCACATGACATAGAAGACTACATCGGACTCAGCTGCAGTATTTGATTCGATGAAAGGGCTATCATGGAGATGTTCTGACCCAGTCCTAGCAGAACCAAGAAACAGACACCTTGTTCCGAAAAACTCCTCTTTATTTAGCTCCTGCGAATTACTGGCATTCACACACTGAAAAGTCCAGGCAATAATCCTTCAAAGGGTTAATTGCAGTAACAGACCTTATCAGTTCCTTGTGATATTTGCCAGGACAGGAGCTTCCAGTCACAAAGCTGTAAATTAAGTTCTGGCAAGCAGTCTCTGAGGCACGAACCACAATAAGCAAATCTTCCGAAAGAAATCAAACAGTTGTCTCCTGCGACCATCCCTCCCCTTTCCTTCTATTTATTCCCCAGCCAGTGAGGGGCCATTCAGTGTCCACGTGTGCCTTTATTCCTGAGTTGTGTCCTTGTTCTCAGTTCTCCTCTCCTGGGAAATGTTGGATGGCCCTGGCTCTATCTCTGCTTCCAATACAGAGCATCCATCAGAGCCTTCCCCAGACTCCAGGACTGGCCCAAGTTCCTCCCCAACCTTCTTATCATCCAAGTGGCAGTTGGCAGGCCACAACAGACTTCATGGGTGGTGAGTAGGGATAGTCAGGCAGACCGGCTGATTACCAAGTTTCATAAAAGGCATCCCCACAAACTGGATGGGGATATGGGAGATTGAATGTGTTAATGTTCAATGTGTCACCCTAGAGATTCACTGATTCTGCTTATTGTCTTCCAGGTGCGGGCCTGGTAGAGCAGAGCCACCTGTCAAACCTGAAGTCCGGGGTTTTCCATGCTTGGGCGGGATGGAGCACTGGTGAAGGGGGGTGTTGGAACCATGGTAACAGAGCACCGGTGATGGAGGGTGCAGGAAAGGGTGCAGCGGCAATGGAGGCAGTGACAATGAGCTGTGAAGCAGACAGTACTATCAAGATATAGCTTTTAAAACTTTGGCTGTTAGCGCTGCTTCCGGGGACAAGCTGTAATTCTGCCAATTTTTCTCACAACTATGAAAACATCAATAAGGCCTGGGCAAGCCCAGATTTCTCAGTGGTAAATCAATGAAAATTTAGAAGGAATCAAATGTACAGATACTAATGAAGGAAGTAATTTGCAAAATTATCAGACATTTATGTTCAATGTTTCCAATATATCATTCTGTGCAAAAAAATGATTCTGTTTTAAATTTGCATTAGTTTTGCTTCACTTTAAGTAATATAATCCCCCCTGACATGTAAGTATTGGAGTGGAACAACTGCTTTTTATTGTGTCAACATGCTTTACTTTCTCCAAGGTGAAATTTTCCAAATCATCAGAAAATGAGAGGAGAAAAGCTTGTACTGGTGAATAATGCTATCTTATTCATACTTCTATACAAGGAAAGTAGTATATGGCAAGAGACAAATAAAAGGAGGTATTAAAATGTTAATCCATATTAAACTTGGTTTTAGATTTGCACTAGTTCCTTTTTTAATATGTAGGAGATGAAACTATCAAAATAAGGACAGCCTATCTATATACTATGGATAAGATTCTGAATTTTCCAGAGTTACGGAAAGGATCCAAAAGAAAATTTTCATACATTTTGCTATATATTTCAGTTCTAAAAAATATGGAATAATTATGCTGTCCACAAAAATGTCTGACAAGATCAGGAAAGCGAAAATAAGTTTTTAAAGTATACTTACACATTAACAAAATTATGCATACACATATATAATAAAGTATTAATTTTATCTATCTATTAATATCACTGTGGTTTTGAAACTGAAGGAATAACATCCAAATGTTTGGTTTTATATCAATGAAATAAGATTGGAGGTTAAAACTGGGTTTACATTAATATCAAAATTTCAATGAATATTTCAAAGTATTCTAACTTCTTGAACAACTCAATAATCTTTTTAATTTACTGATATAAATTAAACTTCATGAGAATCAACAGGTTACATTAATTTAATACTTCAGCTAACAAATTAGTCCAACAACAAATATTATTTAGATGACAAGTATAATTAACTAAGATTTCTCATTTCTAAAAAAATAAAAATAATTACTCTGATAAAGATATGTGTGTGTTTGCAAGTCTTGAATGATATAAATTGTCAGTTTCCAATTTTTGGCTTGCCTGGACTACACTGAGCAAAGATGAATTATCTTGAACTGCATATAAAATGTATAATATGGTTAATATGTATAAATCCTATAATCTTGTTAAAAGTTAACAATCCTGTGTGACCGGATTACTAGCTGTCCAGGGTTGCATGCAGCCCATGAGCCATGAGTTGGACACGCCTGATATAGATGATAATATATAGATATAGATATCTATATGTCGATAAAGAGAGAGATAACAGGAAGTGGCAGCAATTAATAAATGTGGGTGAGTTCAAAGAGTTAAACAGAATCAGATCTGCTCAATATTGAATGGAAAACCATCAGTAAATCCCAGAATTTTAATGCAGACTTGGAAAATTGGGGGAGGGGGCGAATCCCAGAAAAAACAATGTCAAGCTATTTCTATATTGTTGCCAAGATCAAACAGAACTACATCAGAAATGGAGAACTATGGGCCCTTTATGACTTGTGGACTTCAACTCCCAGAATTGAGCATAGCTGGCTCAGGAATTCTGGGAGTTGAAGTCTACAATCATAAAAGGGACATAATTCCCCACCCCTGGACTATGAAGTTCCTATGAAGTCATAGGAATCAACAGGATTCAAAGTAGATTTACCAATTTTTGTGAGGGCAAGGGAGCAAGGAAAACTCAACACTGAAATGTATTTTTAGGCTTCCCAGTATCACAGCCAAATATTGCCTATTGTAAAATACCTTATACAGAGAGCATGGTAACAATCTGAAGATTCATGTACTATATGAGCCTCAGTGTTTAGAACAAAGAGGCAATTTTTGTTGAGGAAAAACTTTTGAGATGCGCTGAACTGACAACTGACTGGAATTCAATTTACTGAAATGATATTGAAATATTGGGGAGAGGTGGCTGCAGAATGATTACAGTTCAAAAGCTCTATTGCTACAGTAGTTCTATCTCATGAACCTGTATGTTCAGTTGTCACCATGGCAACATGGTCATCAGAGCTATTCAGGAAATGGCAACTTCATTTACATTTTTATGTTAGATATTGAGAAGACTCTCAAAGAAAAACACGAAATGAGGCTCAGTATACACAACTACCCTTCAACCTTCTCATAATTGAGAGTAATAAAGGAGGAGGGAAGGAGAAAGATTTCTCTAATTTTACATGCACTCAGAAATGTATTTTTAACAACAATAATTTTCCTTTGTATTTTTAAGCAGTGTAAAAATATGACACACTAGCTGGATACCCATGTTCTGCTATGAAACTATGTGATCAGGCTTCATGAATCAACACTTACAGCTTGAAAATTAATGGGTAGTTACGATCGGCCTCTCCTCTCCCCTTCTCTCCCTCAGGCTTGCCCCACAGAAGCCTCTCCTCTCCTATCTTATCCCCTTCTGTCCCTCAGGTTGGTCCCATTGATCCTCTCCTATCCCCTTCTCTCCCTCAGGCTTGGCCCGCAGAAGCCTCTGCTATCCTATCCCCTTATTTCCATCAGGCTTGCCCCACAGAGGCCTCTCCTATCTTATCCCCTTCTCTCCCTTTCAATTGTCTAAATATCTAACTCCCAGCCCACAAGCTGGATGAGTCACATGCTGGCCATGCCCACACCCAAGAGGCAGTTGGAACAGAGTTCTTTGCAGGTGGGGAGGGGGAGTAGAAAGTCTAACTTCTTAGCATTAGAGTGTGTTAATAATAATATAAGAAATACTAATGATCTAATGGTGATTTTGAAAAATCCTTTCTTAGCAAGCACCTAGAAGCCAAGAGGAACATGGGTGCCAAATTTCAGGTTTGTAGGCTTTACAGTTCTGGAGATTTCATGATGATGCGTGAGTGGTATTTCACTTTTATATATATAGATTTTAGTAAGGGATTACATACAAAAAAGATCACAATCACAAAAGAGTAATCAACTTGTGGCCCCCAGTTTAATGCCAAAAGCTTTCTGTTTAGTCATTAATCCAACTCTATGTCAAAAGCAATATACCTTAGCCAATAGGATGAAAAATGCAAATCAGACTAGAAACATAGTTAGATTCTTCAAGAATCTATAATGCATTTGTTACAGGTGGATTTAATTTAGATTGATGTATAAGTTAAAATACTAGAGAACCACCTCATCCCTTATGGCCCATTGCAAATTCTCAACAACATTCTCATCTACCAATTCATAATTTTCCTGCTTTCCTGGTAGCAAATTAATGAAGTTTATTTTTATTTATTTATTTATTTTATTTATGTAATTTATATGCCGCCCTTCTCCCGAAGGACTCAGGGCGGCTTACAAAGAAAACATTCAACAATTCGAAAATTACATAAAAAATTAAAATCCAATTAAAATTTATTAAAATTATTTCAATGTAAAAATCTCCCAACGGATCAGCCCATCTGATAAAAGAGCCACTTCTTCAGTTCGCGGCAGAAGGAGAGGAGGTCGGGGCCTGTCCTAAGCCTGGTGGGCAAACCGTTCCAGAGGGTCGGCACTCCCACAGAGAATGCTCTCCCCCTGGGGACCGCCAGCCGACATTGTCTGGCTGACGGCACCCTGAGGAGGCCCGCTCTGTGGGAGTGCACGGGACAATGGAAGGATGGCAGGAGATGATCCTGCAAGTACCCCAGGCCTAAGCCATGTAGGGCTTTATAGGTGAGCACCAGCACCTTGAAACGGACCCGAAGGACCACCGACAGCCAGTGCAGTTCGCGTAGGAGAGGTATCACACGGGAGTAATGAGAAGCCCCCGTAGCCTCCGGGTGCATCCCAAGTTGTATTTGTTTCATCATAGTTCTTTATATATAACAATCTGAGAAGGACAATTCATGCTTTGTGTCGCATGCTATTTAGATATAGAAAGGAAAAGTAATATGCAACTATACTGGCTGATTGTATGGCTAGCAAGCATATAGTAACAAAATACTACTAAAACTCTTGTCATCACCTTTAACTGAGTGAAATGGTGCATCATAGGACAATGATGTTTAAACTAAGATATCTCAAATGGGCTAACTAACAAACTGTGTGCAAAAGTCAGGATCCATGGGTTTCAATGGAATGAAATTTGGGGAAATTGCAGCTGTTTCAGTGCTAGTGGCTGCTGCTACAGTCATCATTCATGTTCAATGTTCTATTTCCCAGCCAATCTTACAATCTTCAGCCTCTCCCCCAACCAGCAGTTGCCACTGGCTGTGGGAAGGGAAGGGAAGGGAAGGGAAGGGAAGGGAAGGGAAGGGAAGGGAAGAAACCCTTCCTGGCCATATTATGCTCTAAAAACTCTCCCAACGTGTGCTTCCTTTGAGTGCCTTCCCCAACCCATACCATCTTCCATGTGCCTTCTCTAACCCATGCAGCACTTCTTCCACATCCCCATTCACACACACAAACTCACATCTGCACCTTTTCTGACACTATTTGTGTATTCCTATGCACCCTTCCCTGAACCACACAGCACTTCTTGTGCACCACCGGACATTCTTCCCAAACAGTGGTCATCACAAACATCTCTCTTGACCACTCCCTCTCCCCCCGCATGCTATCTCTGACCTGCACAGCACCTCTTACACACCCCCAAGCATCCTCAGAAATTCTTGCCAATACATGTCATCCCTCCATATATCATCCCCAGCCTGTGCAGTAGCTCTTAAAAATCTCAACTATTTTTCTTGTCCTGCATTGCCCTCCCTTACATGCCCAGTCTAACTTGCATAGCACCTCTCATATACACTGGGCATCTTTTCCAACCTATGCCACCCACCCACGCACACTCCCCAACCTGGCATCTCTGTACAACCACACCCACACATCCTTTCCACCCCATATGGCATCTCCCACATACCCCTGCATTCCATTCCTGATGTGTACCCCTGGGAATTCTCTGCCAGTGCTCGCTCTCATCCAGCAGCAGTCCTGCTGGTCTTGGCCTTGTAGCTTCTGGGAGGTAGGGAGGAAGATTTTTCATGTTCCCTACTAGCATCCCACAAGAAAATTCAAGGGGGAAGCCAGCAGGAAGTTGTAAACTGTTCTCATTCCCACTGCTTTTTTGTCCACTTCTGGTCATTCCGTTTCTCTATTTGGGAAAGAAAATATCTCTGAAATAATGACCCAGCAGGGCATAAGTTGTCTAATAATTATATAAGAGGTTAGCTCTATCAAATAGGTGGTGGTTTCTTAACAGGCAGACAAAATGGTGTAGAATTTATATTTTATTATATTCCAAATTTTAATACCCTTTTACTGTGTCTTAGAAGCTGTTGACTTTTTTTTCCACTTGCCCTCATCGTTGTCTGTTAAAGATGGCTGCATGTTTACATTCTTTGAATGTCAGCTTTATGGTCTTGATAGTTCCCGCAGGTTAGTGTGGGAACAAAATTCTGACACAAGGACTCACTTAATCTAGATGTCTATTTAGCATTATGATTTAGCTTCCACAACCAGTTAGTCTCACAATATCTTCATTCCAAACTCTCATTCTTAAATGGCACAGCTGGTGCCTGTGCTCCCTGTGAATTTTGTGAATGGTAGACATAGGCCACAGAAAGCTGGCATAACAATTAATGCAGCTGTGAGTAGGGCCATGGCAGATTCCTTTTATATGTCTCTATAAGGTGTTTCATTTTATAAAAACAAATATAAAAGTGAAATGTGAATCCTATATTTTATTGTATTGCTATATCTATACAATGACAATTACTACACTATGACTTTGTTTATGACAATTACTATAGCCTATACTATTACTATTCTATATACTATATTACTATGCTCCATACTAACTATTACTCTATTATCTAGTGCTTTGTTACAATTTTTTTTTAAAAAATTGATTTATATGCCGCCCTTCTCTGGAGACTCAGGGCGGCTTACAAGGCATTAAGCAATAGCCTTCATACTTTTGTATATTTATACAAAGTCAGCTTATTGCCCCCACAATCTGGGTCCTCATTTTACCTACCTTAGAAAGGATGGAAGGCTGAGTCAACCTCGAGCCTGGTGAGATTCGAACTTACAGTAATTGCAAACAGCTGATGTTAATAACAATTAATAACACTGCTTTAGTCTGCTGAGCCACCAGGCCCAATTAACTGTATACTATTCTGTATACTGTTACTAGTATGCATCAAGGATTCTTTCTTGAGCCTGTTCTGTCTTGAGTCTCCTCTCGCTGATTAATTCAATTAAAGGCCAACATGTAGAGCTCTTGTACCATTTTGATGTTGTGCTCTGTCTTGTTTGGTTTCTATATTTTTTTCCCCAACATCCTCTCTCTATCACCACCTTATATTCTATAAGGAAGCACCATTCAGTTATAATGACTGAGGTAATTTACTTCAATCCTAGATACATTTACTCAGAACCAAATCTTGTGGTATTCTGTGGGATTGTGTTTAAAATTGCCCTGATTGATTGGTTGTTTAGTATTAAATTGCATCCTTAGCTATTTTTCTTTTCTTTTCTTTTGAACAATCTATTTCTTCTGAAGGACAAAGTGCTTTCTTTTGTTTGGCTCCTCTTCTCAGTTTCTTTGGGACTGTAGAGATCTGAAACACACTTGCCCTCTCATCTCATCTTTTCTAGTACCTGTGTCAAGGTTGCAGCTTTATCAGCCACTCTGCCATGCTGGTGCTAGAAAAAAATTCATGATGGGGGAGGGGGGAGGCATCACAGGTGCCTATATTTTTGCTAAACAGATTGCTCTTCCTCATTGGGTGGAAAAACCTACGATCGTGGTAAGATATAAATTTGAAAACAAATAAGTCTCAAGTTTCTCTGTTTTCCTTTGCATACTACAAGTGGGACTCATTACAGATTGAAGGATATGAACAGTATTATCGATAATCTTTTCAATGCTTCTCTAAAAATTCATAAAGTGGTTCTCCTGTAACATATGAGAAATACACTGTGCAGTGACATATATAAAGATTCTTTTTCTTAAGACACTTGTTTGAGAAGATCCACTTATCTCAATTTGAGCCTCTATGTTTATGAGTGATGTGATCATCACAATCATATGCTGATAAAACAAGTTTTCACCTCTTGTTTGCAGCAACCATTTCTCTCTCTCTTTCTCTCTTGCCAAAATATGTACTTTAGCTCCAAAGCAGACATAATTTTGTAGTGGAAAAGAAAATTGTATCTTGGGAGGGGGGAAAGGAAGAATTGTTCCTGGCTTGTTAGTTTGATATTCCTTTGTCCCATTTCCAAATAGCATCTGAAACTACTAAAATATCTGTGTTGTCAAACTAAAATTCAGTTTTAAAATTACAGAACAGAAGGATCTTGAAATTTACACTGAATCAGCAGCATAATAGAAAAAACAGTATAAAAGGATGGTATATGACACTGGATAAATTGTCAAAAATGTACAAGGGCATTTCAAATATTTATTGGAAATGTAATCAAATTGAGGATACATTTTTTATCTTTGGTGGATATACAAGAAAGCTAGAAAATATTTGGATCAAGTATTTAGACAATTTTAGAAGTAAATGTACAATTGAAACCAGAGACTTTTCTTTTGAGTTTAATAGACAAACAAATGGAAATATCTTAAGAAACTTTGCTTTTGTATATGATAACAGCAAGAAAAATTTAAATGGATAGAGAGAAAGATTTACAAATACCTGCAATGAAAGAATGGATGGTGAAACTGATGGACTAAGTAGAGATGACAAAAATAAATATAATGATTTGATTAAAAAATACCAATTTTATTTCTGCTTGGAAACCACTTTTGACTTTTATGCAGAAAACAAAGATACGAAATGTAGATTTGAGGATTATATGGGACTATAAAAATTAACGTAGACAAATGTTAAACTTAGAATAACAATTTGACATGTTTTTATTCATATGTTAACAATTTTATTTTTATTTTGTTTTTAACATTTCTATCTTTTTTTCTTGATTTTAAAATATTATATTTTTGTATATCTTTTTAATTTTCTATCTCTGAAAATCAGTAAAGTTTTTTTAAAAAAAACAAAGTCAATAAGAAGAAGTAATTGTATTCTACATTCAGTCTTAATTTATATAAAACTGACAAGTAGGAATTACCTAAGAATTACTTAATCAGAAGCAACCCTGTATAGCAATGAAATTGTGCTAGTTCATTTTTAAAATTATAATACCCAAATTCTGCACAATTGGATACAATTTTGTTGCCATGCTAAGATTTCCTATAAAGGTCACACTTTGGGATGGTTTTCTTGTTTCATTATTGAATGAAATAATCTTTTGCATTCATTAAACATCTCTTACAGGTTCAATAAAAAAGAATACTCATATACTCTCACATACTAATTCTATCCTCTTTCTCTTAAGCAGAATTACCGTACGTAGAAAATCTTAAAATGAGAAATGGCACTTCATTCCTTTTGTTAGTTTCGATTTGATATTGTACCTGTTTGGTATGAGCATTTATTTAAAGGTTACATTTAGTTTTCTTTTGCTTCTATGCTATCTAGAAACTGTTTTTTCTCTTCTTTATACATCTTAACCTATTTTCCAACTTATCTATCTTGTGCTATAAAATAACTTTAGAGGTTTGAGACATCACAATCCTCATAACTGTTTCTTGAGACTTCAGCCAAATCATTTTTCCATTGATAACATTATCCCTTGACTAGCTTTTTCTGTTTTCAGCTTTAGTTATTTTACATTTCCCTGTGGTTTATGTTTATCATCTTCTGGACCAATGCCAGCATCATCACTGGAAAAAAAAATGTATGAATCTGAATATTTTTTTTTATATAAGACACAATAGACATAATCCAGGATGCACATATTTAGAGACTTTAATCTTTAAAAAAAACCCCAAAGGTTCATGCAAATTCAGCAATCTTACTGGTTTCATTTCATAAAGTCTACAGGATTTTGTATGTGTTTGTGTGTTAGAAGAGGATATAACAATATTATTTATCTGTATTAATCAATATTTTCTTCTCTACAACAAAAGTAAATTTTGACACTGAAGCTTTGATATTTTAGCATTTGTCTTTTTGAACAAATGGCAGCTTTAATAAAGTGAACGATGTGCCTCCTGTAGTCTGACCCTTTATATCAACTGGCTTGTGATGTGTCATTCAGTAAAATACAGCTCTGCAGTGGCCTTTTGATGCTGCTGCTTATCTACTTGTCTTCACTCATTCAGGCAGCCAAATGGGATTTATTGCATTTTAAAGCATACGTTCTCTCCTAGCCACTTTAAGCTTTAAAAGCTAAGTCACATTTTGTCCTGTTTGAATTTTATCCTCTATTTCATTTATACAGAAATGTATAAAGTGCAATATCAAAGGACAGATGATATCTGAATATATGCAGAAGCTGACAACTATGTCGAATCACAATGCAGCTATCTTTTTCATTATTAATTTGCAGTATTTGTTTTTCCATTGTGTGAAAATCAGAGAACTGAAACCTTCACCAAAGACAAAAATAAATAAAATACCATCCAATTTGGTCTGGTGGTTAAGCCATCAGGCTATTAACCAAGAGATTGTGAGTTCTAGTCCTGCCTTAGACATTAAAAAACACCTGGATACAGAAGTGGACGGCATATGAATTAACAACTGGTTCGCCCAGCACTGAACATATGAGCACGCACAGCTTGCCTGTGCTTTGCTCACACGAGTGGCTTGCACGCATGCATGTGGCTTAAAAATGAGGCTAAATAGGATGGCATAGTGTCGGGGCGCATAGGTCACAACTACCGGTTCACCCAAATTGGTCTGAACTAGCAGCAACCCACCCCTGCCTAGATGACTTCAGATCAGTCATTCTCTTTCATCCAATCAACCTCATAGAGTTATTTTTGTGGGAAAAATAGGAAGACGACAGAATTTGCAACCTTGAGCTGTTTATAAAAAACTGATGAAGACAGGTTATAAATAAATAACAGTTTCAATACAATACTGAAGTTATTTCATACACACACACACACACACACACACATATACGTACGTACATTTGCATTACAACAAAAATGTATTGATGATAAAAATGAATGTTCATATAAAAGTGAATGTTTCTACTTGCCAAATACACAGAGAATACTGACATTGTATCTTGCTATGCAAGAAGAAAAGATGATTAAAAAGGCTTCAATCCATTTAATGTGCCTGTTAAAAGTTATGTTTGATGACAATATCTTTTATATTTCTTTCTGTGCATATGACAGGAAATGACTGCAATAGCTAGTGCTCTGCAAACTTTCTTCATAACTGCTCTGTCTTAGTCAGGGAAGAACAATTTCAATTTGGCATGAGAATAGAGAACTAACAATACAACTACTATCAGCATAGATCATTACCATTTGTTGTTTGTCTGTCTTTTCCAAACAATACTTGGAAGACTCTAACAAATTGTGAGATACAGTGGTTGTAGAAGGCTGCATATAGATAGCTCTCATTTCTGATAAGAATCTATCTTATCTATCTATATTCACATCGAAAACAACCTTTTTTCTTGCTTCCCAGGGTAATATTGGTATTTCCAACATTTAAGGATCTAATTTATTTTCAAATCATACAGAATTCTCTTTGTAACCATTGATTTTGAAATAAAAGTGTCTACCTACAATTCAAATTCTTTGACCAGCAACCAGGAGATTCTGGATGGCATAGAATGGAATAACGTAATTGGTTTGGACGAATCTCGGTGCTAAAATATTTTGAACTGGTTCTAGCAAAAACTTTTGTGCTTGATCTGTGTTATTCAATAATACAGATCAAACACAATAGTTTTTGCTAGAACCAGTTCAAAATATTTTAGCACCAAGATTCGTCCAAACCAATTAAGTGCTGAGTAATTAAGTAAATGAAATAGAACACCAAAAGAATACTAAGAACCTAATAGCAAAATAGATCACAACCAATCCAGAAAAGTAACCGGGATGTAGGCTATTATTGTGAAAGAATAAGGAACTTAAATGCATATATGTCTATTGGAATTTAACCAGCAAGCATTGTTCCAAATTCCTTCCCCCAAACATGTAAGTTACCTGTGATGGAATTGAAACACTACCATACAAGCCTTTGTAGAAAAGTCATACAGTGTTCTTGAATATAGTACTGTAGCTTCTTGCAACCTCTACATGGCACTGATATACCTTGAGATCCAGTTCTGTGTTCCTCATATCCTGCTGTACAGCAAGCTATATTAGTTTTGGACTTGGTTTGGTCTAGGATGATCATGTTGAAACTATGGTTAAGTCTGTCCATATATTGTGAAATTAAAGAATTTTCATCATGTCTGTTAGTTGATGTTCAAGTCTGTCTTCAGGACTGGCGTTCTGCCAGTCTTCTATTGGAATCTTTTCTCAGAATGTTTGTCAGAATTTTTTGACTATCTTTTGACAAATCTTTGCCAATTTTTTGTCAGAATATTTGCCAGTCTTCTGTTTGTTTATCAGGTAGAAAACTGGCAGAAGAGACCCATGAACACCAGTTAGCAGACAGATCAACAATCAAGTAAACAATACCCCTATCAAGGAAGTGCCAAACAAGCCAACAGTAAACAGCCCAACCAAATAACCTCTATGACCTCTGTGCCAGAGGTGGCATGCAGCACCCTCTCTGATGGCACACGAGCCATCACCCCAGTTCGGCTCTGCTGCTCATGCCTCCCACTGATCACCTGGTCTACGGGTCTCTGCCGTGCATGCGGGGGGCACATGCAGGGGGCTGGCACATACACAGGGTGCCTGCAGGGGTGCCTGTGCATGCACGGGGGTGGGGGTGAGGGTGTGTGTGCATGCGCGGGGGGCACACACACATTGCATTTTGGGGGTTCGGGCACAAACTTTGGGCAGTTGGTCCGGAAAAGGTTAGCTATCACTGCACTAGAATATAAACTGAGAGCAAACCCCACTCCTTACTAGCATTGATGATATTACCTAATTGGGTTATGAAATATTTGCAAGAAAATAACCAAACTCAAGGAGCACAAAGGAACCCTCATTTCAACCCTGAGCTACAATTATTTTCTTTATTGGAGCCAAGGAGACAGTCTGCATTCTGAAAACAATGTGATTCTCTTCATCAAAGCGCTGAGAATATGCAGCTTGCCCAGTAGGGATACTCTGAATCACTTTTTTTATCTTCTCTGGCAGTTCTACTAGTGGAAGTGGTGGTAAAATATCCCAATCCTTTCTTCATAACATTTAAGGATTGAAAGAGAGTAAGTGAAGCCTATCTTTTCATTATTTTGTGAAATATGAACTATACTTGTGCATACACAATATTCCAACTGACCCAGTGGTGGAATTCAATTTTTTTTCCTGTGGGCGTGGGTTGAAGGGCATGGTGTGGCTTGATGGGCGTGGTTTGGTGGGCATGGCAGGGGAAGGATACTGCAAAATCTCTATTCCCATCCCAGTCTGGGCCAGCCAGAGATGGTTTTTGTTGGTTCTTTGAACTCAAAATTTCCGCTACTGGTTCTCCAGAACCTGTCAGAACCCTGAACTGACCCCTCATCTAGGGTATGGGCTATTCCAATCTGGCCATGATTTTGCACACTTTGAATCCAGTCATCATGCTTGATAAAATCCTCCTCCTTCTTCTTAGTATTGCACCATATTAAATAAGAAAAGAAACTTCAAAATGACAATATAATTAAGTTACTCTAGAATCCTATCTACTAGTTTTCAGAACTGAAGTTAAATACAATGCCAATTCAATTTCCTTAAACACTCGACAGCACCTATTTCCTCTGCGATTTCTTGCTAACAGCCTTTCAGTCACGTTAAGTGCTCAAAAGTGCACAAAGTTGTATTTTATTGTAAAGGCCTAATTGAGCTGTCTGGACTAAGGTAGCTGAATGTTATAAAAATATTTATTATATAAACCCACTTCATCTGAAACTAGGATAAGAGCATTTTTGTAATTTATCCCTGCTTTTTTAAAAAGGGCTTTTTATCACCTTTCTCGTTTTGGTGAGTTATGTTTATAGAGATCCTCCACTTAAATGAATATGGTTTGGTTCCAGCTAAAACATGAGAAGTGTCCCAAAATTTCTTAACTGATTCTCATCTCTTGGTGAATCCCCGTACAATAAAAGCAAACTTGTCTCTTTTATTAGCAGCCTGTTTCTTTCTTTTCTGTACCATCACAGCCAAATTATGTCTAGCGACTTTGACTTAAAACAATCTTAATTTAATCTGTGTTCCATCTTTATTTTGTTGGATTTTATATCTTTTAAAGCCTTATTCAAATGTTTTTGAATGAGTATTAAAATTTCTCTCTTTGTAACAAAGTTGCATATTTATGGAATTAAAAATGGGCTTTCTCAAAGCAATGTATTATCAAATACCTTAAATATTATTATTAAACAAATCTCTAAAATTATAAACCAAATATAATTTAGATTTTTAAATTAAAGATATTAGTCAATTAAAATAAAAACTAAAAACAGCAAAGACCTAACTATTCATGTTGCTAGTCTATAAATAATGTCAAGTCATATTCAAAACGTAGTCACTTTATGTCCATCTAATTTTTCCAAAAAGTAATTTGCCATTACCTTTTTTCATATTCCATAGAATATTCTGATTATCTCCATCCAAGCAATAATAAGGTCTATTTAGGTTTTTTTTTTCCCAAGATTAGCCAAGATTGGCTAGGTAGTAAAGAACAAATACTGCGGACTTCCGGTTCCGGTCCCGCGGGCGACGGACACTGATCGGGCTAGCTCTGGCCCCAGTGTCTGATCCCCCCCATCTGGAGGCCCTTTGGGCCAAACGCCCCAATTTTTGGGGCGTTTGCCATTTGAGGGCGGCTCGCCAGGGGTCCCCTGCCTCACATCCAGGGGCCGGGAGGCCGATGCTGGCGCGCCCGAGGCTCCAGAGGGGGTGGGAGGCGATCGGCGGCCTTTTCTGAGGCCGCGGAGGCACCACAGCGCCTAAGGGGACCGGCGTTTATCCATAAGGCACAGCGGACCGAGCTGATCGACCGGAGAGTTGAGCAGGCATCCTGGAGGTGAGAGGGGGGGTTGGAGTTCCCCCCCCCTTGTAGCTGGAAAGGTGCCGTGGCTGAGAAGTAGGGGGAAAGAAATGGAAGGAAACCCCTTACTTTGTTGACTTTTCTTCTGAGGATGGCTGTATCAGAATTTGTTGGAGAGGTCTGGTGGCCTCTCTTCCCGGTGGTGAGCTATGGCGGCGGCCCGACTTCCTGCTTCTTTATTTATGATTGAAGACAACATTCTCCTCTAAGGCTTCCTGTTTGACCTACTCTATACTCCGGACTCGTTGCTCCTGTGAGCGCCCACTGGTGGATATTTGAAAAATTACACTGACTGTCAATCCCTCTTTCTTTCCTGGAGGTTTGCCTTTTGGGATTTTTCATCTTCTATTACTGCAAGATGGCTAAGGGTCATAAATCAACAGCAGCTGACATGGAAAAAATTTTGGAAAGACTGGCAAAATTGGATCAGAAATTGGATAAATTGGATGATTTACAAAAAGGATTATCTGAAATTAAATCTGAAATGACACTTATGAAAAAAGATTTAAATGATGTTCAACAGCTGGCAGAGCAAAACAAGAAGAAGATGGGGGGTCTGGAGGGGGAGGTACGGGCACTCCAGAGGGTGGAAGAAGGGAGAGGAAACGCAATGCTAACTTTACAATTGGATAAGATGTCTTATTTTCTCAGGTTCCAAAACGTGGAACAACTTGATCAAGAAAATTTGAGAGAAGTGATGGTTAAAATGTTGGGTGAATTTCTAGAAAGAGATTTGGAGTCCATTGGAAGGGATGTGGATTTGGTGTATAGAGTAAACTCACAATTTGCAATTTTACATAGTTTACCAAGACAGGTTCATATTAAATTTGTAAGAAGGGAACTGAGAGATGAGATATTGAGAAAACAAAGACTGGGGGCACTGGTGTACAGGGGCAAGGAGGTCACCATCCTAAAGCAGATTCCCAGACAGGTACGAGAATTAAGGAGAAAATATTATTTTTTATCAAACAAGCTGTACCTTAAGGGAGTAGGTTTTAGGTGGTTGATTCCGGAGGGCTTGATAATTTTTTGGGAGGACAGTAAGAAGAAAATTAATAATGTAGTGGAAGCTAAGGCTTTTTTTGACCAACATAAATCCTTCCTAGATGGAGAAGATACAGGAGCCGAAGAGGGGGAAGTATTAGATGATCAAGGAGCGGGGGCGGACGGAGCTGTGGCGGCCCTGGAGGAGGGGGGAGGCCAGACCATGGTTTTAAGAGCTAGAACTAGGAAATGAAGAAAGGAGGGGAATCCATTATTTAATGTTTTTTATTTGACATCTTTTTTTTCTCTCTCTTTTTATTGTACTTTGTATAACACTTTGGCTATTTGCTTTTCTTTGTTTATATAACTTTTATATAACCTGGTTGTTTGTTTTGATTTAACATAATAATGTCTGTTGTGTGAGAACTTAAAAAAAGAGAATAATAATTGAAATATCTTTTTATAAAGATATTGAAAATTCAACATATTGTAAACTATAATATTGTATATTTTTAACCAATAAAAACTTTTTACAAAAAAAAAAAGAACAAATACTGCAATATGAAATAAAATGGCATTGAGGGACCAAAGAACATTAGATGCTGCCAGATATATTATCTCTGTAAAGTTAACATAGTGAATTTAGAGAAAACAAAAACTACTTTCCTCAATGTCTACCATCACTTTTCAGTATTGGACAGCTATCAAGCCAAAGCAAAGCTTCCTTTATTTATTGTAGTATCAAGCTGCAAAGCCTTCATAAATTGATGCCAATACAAATTGACCTCTGTGGTGTGTGGCTAATTTATGCACTAGGAGCGAAACACTCAAAAGGTTGGATAAGCAAGCGATCTAAGATTATTATATAGAATTTACTTCTTTTTTAAAAATCCTGGTTACTGTCCCTGAAGAAAAGTGAATTATGCATATGCTTTCCCACATGCCACATATTAAGATACATTACTAGGATTCTGACCCTTTAGAGTATAAGACTGACGGATTCAGCCAATATAAAAAAAGGACTGTACCTTGTAGAACTGGCTAATCTCCCTGGACTTCGATGACAACAGCTGACTCAACTGAATAAACATTTTTAATGATCATCTAGACAAAACTCTCACACTCTTTTGTATATACGAGAAATTCAACTTGCTCTAATTTATAAATACTGAAAGTCATGTTTCTAAGGTATCTGGAAAATACTAGATTGATGTAAAGAGTCAAGGCTCCAATTTTCCAAAAATTTGCCTTTACCTTTACTTTTCAGTACAATACTATTGCAGGAGACAGCCATTGGTCCTTTTGGGGAACCTTGTTACCTTACACTGATACTAAAAATGTATTAAGAAAAGCCAAAAAATGAGTTTTGTGAGTGGGTTGAAGGCAGTTTCATTAGGTTTAGAAAAGGATTGCATTTCATAAGACTAGACTAATATTGTTCAGTGAAATGATTTGTCTTTCAAAACAAAACTATGGCAGGACCACACATAGGATTAGAACTATGAGTGAGACAGAAAATGATCAATTCAGTTGTGGAATGTTCTCATTTTGTTAGCAAGACTTGTGCTGCTTATCATATCTTTCTTCTGTGAATGTCTTCTCTATTAATACCTAACTCACCTTGCTCTATTTATTTTTCCTAAAATAACATCTCATTAAAATTCAACATCCACAGTAGACTTACACTTTGATTGACTGAATTTTCTCCCTCTGTCCATACTTGGCAGGCATTTAATAGTAATTAAAGATTTCTTGACTATGTTCAAAGGGTATTCAGATAATCAACAAGCAATGGCTTTGATTGATAGTCACTGTCAGGCATGCTGGAAGATGAGACTTTTGAATAGATTTGCTTGAAAAAGCTTCCTCATGTAAAAAATATGCTCTGACTGGATTGAAAACAGACAAATTCTCTCCATATGCCAATGATGCCAAAAAGAAGGACACACTAGAAAAGATTTGCTGCAGCCTTCAAAATTTCTTTATGATCCCATTTCGCCCCAGGGTGTCTCTTCTTTTCTGTGTTATCCTTGGCTCCTTAGTGGTATGACATTTCAAGTAGATATCCACAGCAATAAAACTAACACCGAAGCAGCCTTGGCTGCTTAGGAATTAAGACAGGATGTGAATCCTGTGGGTTTTGAAATAATGAGAAGAGATGGCAAAACCAACAGTGGTAGTAAAAGGGCAGGAGCAGTTAAAGAGTCTCCATGGGTCATCTTCGGAGAACATATTATTTCTGTATACATTCACTTGATTTAGTGTCTGCTACATAAGGACTGTAGTACTCCAAAAGCTAATAAATCATTGCTCTGGGTGACAGCTTGAGCACCTGTGCTTTATCATACAGCAGGGAAGCTTGTAAATTACCCAGAGAAGCAACTGGTGGCCATATAGCATGTCTAGGAGAATCATTCAACACTCATCCTGGCACAGTGATTAACTTCATTCCCTTTTCAATACCATATAAAGCAAAAATGACAAGTAAATGTACAGTGTTTTTATGATTAATACATAGAACTGACTTTAGTATCATGGACTTGCTGATGGTGTCCCTGAAAAAAAAAGGGGGAAATGTGTACCTGCTACTTCCACCAACTACATATTAATATAGAACTCTGGGCTATGAATATATGTGGCATTATTAGGGTTACTATAATTTGTCCTGGCTTTTGATTGCTTAGTATTATGTGCTTCCTAGGAGAAAATATTGTTGTACACCAACAGTCTCAGAAAAGGTAATGACTAAAGATTATATTTGTCCCTCCTAAGAAAAGCTATTGCATCTTCCAATATCCCAAGTAATAGCCATTCTGGCTGGGAAATTCTATAAAATCTAAACCTGTGGAGGATGTCCATTACAGACATCTGCTATGAGGCTTTTCTTCCAAGTTACACTAGAATAACAACTGGAAGATGAAAAGTCAATATCTATAGAATGTGGATTTAAATGTAATTTAAATATAGAACTCAATAATGGAGCCAAACAATGTAGAGTATAGATTACTTTTTTTGAAAGGATTGGATATAAGATATTTCCCAGACTAAATACAATAATAGATAATAGAACTCTTTATTGGCCAAGTGTGATTGGACACACAAGGAATTTGTCTTCGGTGCATAAGCTCTCAGTGTACATAAAAGCTATAAGTGATAAATCATGATCATAAAAATACATTCATCATAATGTATATTTATCATAAAAATACATTCATCATAAATCATAAGATAGAACACTTAGTGATAGTCATAGGATACTAAATAAGCAATCAACATAAAACATACTAGGAAACTAAATAAAACTATATACATCATAAAGATACAAGCAACAAGGTTATAGTCATAAGTAGAAAAGGAGATAGGTAACAGAAAAATGAGAAGCATAATAGTAATACAGCCTTACTAAATAGTTTGACAGTGTTATGGGAATTAGTTGTTTAGCAGAGTGATGGCATGGAGTGGACCGGGGAGGGGGGGGGGCTGTCCTTCTGTCTACTTGTTCTGGTGTGCAATGCCCTAAAGTGTTATTTTAAGGGTAGAAGTTGAAACAATTTATGTCCAGGATGTGAGGGGTCTGTAGATATTTTCACAGCCCTCTTTCTGGCTCATGCAGTATACAGGTCCTCAATGGAAGACAGGGTGGTAGCAATTGTTTTTTCTGCAGTTCTAATTATCCGTTGAAGTCTGTGTCTGTCTTGTTTGGTCACAGAGCCAAACCAGACAGTTATAAATGTTCAGATGGCACTCAGTAATTCCTCTGTAGAACTGTATCAGCAGTTCCTTGGGCAGTCTGAGCTTTCTGAATTGGCGCAGAAAGAACATTTTTTGTTGTGCTTTTCTGATGCCGTTTTTGATGTTAGGTGTTTTTTCTTATTTTTGATTAAGTTAAATACTTCTTACTTATTAATGGCTACACAAAGTCATGTAGTTTGCAGTAATATAATTCTCAGTAATAATTTAAATATTAATATTTAACCTTTAGGTTTGTGTCTAGAATAAACAAGTTTCAACTTGCAGAAGGAGGTTTACAGGAGAGAGTGATTTAATTAATAAATTGGGTTGTGCAACATGAAAAAATGTTTCAATAAATAAAATGCAACATGTACCATATTTTTCGGACTATAAGACACTCCGGACTATAAGACACATCTAGCTTTTGGGGAGGAAAACAAGGGGAAAAAATCTGCCTCTGACTCCCATCATCCATCCAAGGGCCATTTACCACAACCGTGGCCCATTCAGCACAGCCCGTTCAACGTGGCCCATTAGCACAGCCCATTAGCGCGACCTGTTCAGCGCAGTCTGTTCACTGCCCCACCTCCACCCATTAGCCACCGCCCATTTGCCCTCTCCTATTCACTGCGGCCCGTTCACCACAGCCCATTCACCACCACTGTGGCTTGTTCACTGCAGTCAGTTCTCCACGACCTGTTCACAACTCCCATTCAGTGCAGCTGCCACCCATTCTCTGTGGCTTGTTTTCTGTCGCCTATTTTCCACCGCCCATTCTCCATGGCCCGTTCGCCACCACCACTCATTCGCTGCAGCCTGTTCACCACTGCCATGGTCCATTCACCACTGCTGTGGCCCGTTCACCGCCACAGCCCATTCTAGAACAGCTGATTGGCACTGCACCATCCTCCCTCTCCCCCGCTGCAATATTCGGAGTATAAGACACACAGACATTTCTACCCACTTTTCTGGGGGGTGAAATGCGTCTTATACTCTGAACAATACAGTATATTACTATTCAGAAACACTAATATTATTCTTTTACATGTTTATTTTACATGTTTCTAGGAAGCAAGAGTAACTTGTTAAAGACTAACCACTTCTATTTAAGCTTTTTTAAAATCCCTTTCTTTCTCCAAAAATATAGTTTTACTTTTTCATCTTGTTATATTTTTACAGCATGAACAAGGTTCAGAAGATTAGTACTTCAGCTTTCTGAAAATTGCAAGTAATTTCAAGAAAAGCCATAATGCTTTCATTTTAAAGCATTTTAGTGCCCTGTAGTTTAATTGGTAGTCCATTCCATATGCTTTCAGATTTTCTACTTACTGTTAGATTCACAGAATGGTTGGTCACAGGTGAAACAGTACCAAATGCAGTTACTGAGAGAACTGATGCTCAAAACATTATCTAACAATCCAAATACATCACAGGTACAAGAAAGAAAATGAAGGAACTCAATCAAGAAGACCAAGCACTCCAATATTTTCAAAGCACGAGTATGAAAAGCTCCGAAGAACAGAAACATTCATTGGTGAAACAAGCTTTTATTATTTAAAAAAAAATGATAGGAGAAGGAAAGGAGGAGGGGAAAAATCTATGAAATGTTACTGTAGGAATGTTCTTGGATCGAGCCCAATGAAGGAGATACACAGGCATGTGTATAATCAAGTTTGTTTATTTACATAATGTTTCTCTCTTACAGGTTTGCAGCTAGAATGGAGCCCAGACCGCATGGATGACCCTTAAGTACTCCAGGGGCGGAGTCCAGGTGAGGAGGGGTCAGTGGGTGAAGGGATCCCTGGGTAGTTAACCCTTACAACACTAGGTTTGGAGGGCAGGCATTTATACTTAACAAATCCCCCTCTAGATGCCTGGCCGTAAGATCACAAGTGGATTGATCATGGTTTATCGATTTGTGTAGTATGACACCTAGTTTGGATGTCAAATAGGTATGCTGTTTGTTTAACAGAGGTTTGGTTAAGATGTCAGCAGTTTGTTCTTGTGTATCACAATGTAATACTTTAATAAAGCCCATGCTGGAGAGTTGCCTAACGTGTTTGTGTTTTATATCTATGTGTCTCGACCTTTGACCCACAGCATCAGCTCTAGATATTTCGATAGCTGCCTTGTTGTCTTCATGTATGTGGATGGGGTATGTGGGTTCGGCCCAGATGTTGGAGAGCAAGTCATCGAACCACACCAGATTATTCGCAGCTTTGGATAAGCATATATATTCGGCCTCAGTAGTCGATGTAGCCACTAGGTTTTGCTTACCAGTGTACCAATGTACAGGGCTGCCGTTCAAGAAAAATATGTACCCTGATGTACTTTTTCTACATTTCACGTCCCCAGCCCAATCTGCGTCTGCATAACATGAAAGAACTGGCTTACCGGATGTTTCCGGTTCTAGACATAGGCATGCTTCTGTACTATGCTTTAAGTATCTAAGTATCCTTTTTGTGGCATCCCAATGATAATTGGTGGGCTTGCCCACATGCCTCGACAGAAGGTTGACAGTTAATGCTATGTCAGGCCTCGTCCAGTTCGCTATATAAAGTAAGGAGCCTATTATGGATCTGTATAAGGTATTGTCATTAAAAGGCTCTGACTCATCGTACATGTTTTTTAGGAAGTCTGGTGTCATGGGGGTTTCGCATGGTCTGGCATCAAACATGTAACATTTATGTAGCAATTCCACTATCTTTTCTCTCTGTGACAGTCTGAAGCCTTTGTTGGTTTTGGTAATTTGTACCCCCAGATACTTGTCAACCTTTCCTAGTACCTTCAAGGTGAAGTGCTTTCCCAGTTCTTTAGCAAATGTTTCACACTTATGATCTTGGTCACCAACATATAGAATGTCATCAACATATACCAGAACGTATTCTATGGATTTACCCAACCTTTTGATGAAAAAACAGTTGTCGGCAGAGGTGGCTTCAAAACCCATTGACCTTAATGTTTTTGACAAGCATTCATACCACCGTTTCCCAGACTGTTTTAGTCCGTATAGACTCTTGTTCAATAACCAGGTTTCCCCTTTGCGT